>OZ026622.1:69564763-69929129 GCA_964020975.1 Hermodice carunculata | reverse complement strand
CCATGTCAAATATTTTCATTTATTATCCTCAAGAAACGTAATTTCCCTTGTTTTGTATTTTCGTATCCCAAATGGAATGGAATTTATCTTTCATCCCTATGATTATATTCACAATTATAGACCTGTCACTATCAATATACCTAAAAATTTTGTATGATCAATTTCTTACAATACCATGCTACGTGTGCATACCTTGTTCTGCCAGGAAGACATTCTCTTTGTAAGGAAGATTTTAACAGGGAGAGTTATCTGCGCATTCGAGGAGCTTACCCATGCAATGTTTCAATGTTCATTTGATTACACCATAACCTGTTACTTATTTTGCGGTCCAACCTAAGACCGACGATGTAGAAATAAAAACATGCAGCCTTTGCCTTATTATACCAAAATATGTGTAAATATTGACATTTCCAGTTATGCAAAATCCAAAATAGTTTATCTATTCTACTTTTCTTCCTGTGCGATTAAATGTAATGTTTGAAATATTGTAATTTCCCTGATTTTAACTTACAATATTTGCTTGGCACAATATCGTTTCCTTTTTTGTATAGACATTTTAGTTTCCCGTCTTTACTCTCAGATATAAAAAGCAAAACAACATAAACATCAACACGACAAGAAGAAAGTCATCCGCATATTATAAACAACTAATAGGTGCTCCATAGAGAAATGCAGGATCATCATCTTTATAAAACAGTGAGATGACATCAGTAGCGACATTATACGAGCCCGAGCTCACCCAATACTTTCGGCTCCCAAATTACTGAAACAACCCCAAAGTGGTCACGCCCTCTTCAAAATATTACCGACTTTCTTGCTTTTCTTAGCGTATACGTCTTTATATATATATATATATGTATATATATATATATATATATATATATATATATATATATATATATATATATATATATATATATATATATATATATATATATATATATATATATATATATATGCCATAGAAGATTCTGTGTATGTTATTTTTTTTTCAAGTTTAAACCAATTTCTTTCTTATGACGCTGAGTAAATCACTAGTTCAATATCGTTCCGGAATTAGCATCTGGCTTTGTTTTTTTTCCATAACATTGGGTATTTTACAGAAAAGAAAGGTGTTTGTTTTCACAGGGCAAATGGAATTCCTGGGTAAACGGGGAGCCACTCCGAATAACTAAATGGTCAAAACCACATCCAATGCAAAGCAAAGTCCTAAATCTGGATAAGCATTCAGCAACACGTCACAATTCAGACATACTTCAAAATGCCTATCGGAATAAACAGCCCTTTAATGACACGCACTGGCACTGCGCGGCATTAACTTTTTTGACAGCTTTTACAAATACTCAGTGGTTTACAGTTGACTGCAAACGAGTTGTGGCTAATCCTTTATACATATGCGAAAAATTCCAGAGAAAAATTGAAAATATTGAGCAACAAGTCGTAACATTTTTCTGTCCAAAATTATGGTTACCTCTCAACAATACTTGCTTTCTTCCATACTATCGTAAGGGTGGTTATCAGAAATACCAGGCAGCCGAGGACCAGTGCTCGTCTCTCAATGCTGATGTTCTTTATTTGAACATATTTTCTATTGTGTTTATTAAAAATATAACCAGAGTTTATTCCAGGATGCCAGTAGAAATATTACCTTCACGGAAAACAATCCATTCCAAATTTCCTTCCTCTGTCTCGAAGCAAATCATCTGTTCAATATCAGATCTCTATTGGATGATAAAACTTTGCAGCATTCCCGTAAAAGTAGAAAGACTCTGGATATCAACTAGAATGCAAGTCCCAGGAAACTGCAGTCACTTGCATACTGATTTATTCAGCCATAGTTTTATCAGTAAAGAGTTTCTTCGGGCATTTACACGCAGTTTTTCAAAAGAACGATGGTACACAGGGATTTTCCCAAGTCTAACAATTACACATGAGGTGCCGTGCGCAAAAGGTACTGATTGCGTGATTTGTCAAAAAAGTACAAGTACTGAACAAGGCAAATGTGAAAAAGGCCAGTTTCTATGCTACAGCCTAGAGTGTATACTAGATTTTCATGTCTGTGATGGAACCGCCGATTGTACAGATACTTCCGATGAAATGCAGTGCAACGGCGCTTGCACAAACTATGACAGAGACATCGAGGACTTATCCACTTGTCTAACGATTTGTCAGAAGCCAGGCTGCTCTTGTGGCCTTCTGTATTTCCAGTGTAGTTAAAAAGGATGTGTTTCCTTCTCTTTGTTATGTGACAATAAGGCTGACTGTTTAGATGCGTCCGATGAGATCAATTGCCCGACAGATTTGTCGGGCAACTCTCATAAATATTTAGCTCGGGATCGTTTGAAAATGATAGCCTGTGGATATGCAGATGCGATGAAAAATAACTCCATTATGCAAAATGATTCTCTCATCTGCCAGAATCCAAACACATTACCTTGTCAGCAGGATACGCGTTTCCCGTGTTATTTTCGAACCCGCATTTGTCAATATGATCGAATTTGGAAGGAGCATGTCATGTACTGCGCAAACGGATATCATTTATCAAGGTGTTTTTATTATCCATGCCCAGCCAAGTTTAAATGTCCTCGCTCATACTGTGTGCCAACTCGTCTGGCTGGTGACACTATCTGGGATTGTCCACACGGGGAAGATGAATATATACAGCTGTCTTGCAAGTACCTCTGAAAATATATGAGCACGTGTGTGTCAGCAAAAGTGAAATGTGTGACAAAGTTATACACTGTCATGTTGAAAAGGACGATGAGGAATTATGCCTTGTCCCTAAATGTCCAATGAGATGCTCATGCGTAGGATATACAGTGAGCTGTGAATCCAAGAAACTACATTTAAGTCCTATTAATCTCTGTTTGGTGAAGGCTGTGATTTTGAGCCATAATTTTATCACCAAATGGCAGAGGACATCAGTACAATTCTTCAGTTTGTTAATTTTAGATCTGTCCAGAAATTTTATAAGAGAAACTGCGCTCGGAAATTTTGATAATGCGAGAGCCTTGAGACAACTTGACTTAAGATATAACCAAATACAACAGATTGCAACTCACACTTTTGTAGGGTTGAACTCTTTAGAGATTTTACAGCTAGCAGGCAATCCAATTCTATGCGTAAAAGAGCGTGGATTTTGGGGGTTATCCAATATTCAGTCTTTGAATCTGCATGGGTTGGGTTTAATATATTTGAGTGAAAATGCATTTGTTGGGCTTCTTAAGTTAGAAAAAATAAATATATCCAACAACAGTATAATTTTCATACAAGCCAGGATGGTAAATCGTTTAGAATCTCTCGTTTCTTTTGTGTGTGATGACCAATTTCTGTGTTGCTATTTACCTATGATAAAACATTGTTTACCTGGACCTACGGACTGGAAGTGTTCAACACGGTTGTTACCAACCCTATCCATGGAGATCATAATGTGGATCATGTCATTGGCTATAATTGTACTGAACCTTTTTTTAATCTCAACTACTTGTGCCAAAAACGTTTCAAAGACAACAGTTCCCGCAGCGTTGAACATATTTCTTGCTGTAACTGATTCAACAATGGCAGTATATTTATGTATAATCGCACTAACTCACAGTCTCATTGAAAAAGGCATGAGTGCCATAATGAAGTGGTGGGGCCAAAGTGTGCTCTGCGCACTATGTATACATTTGTCCTTCATCTCTCATGCATTTTCTCTTTTCATCTTCACCTTACTCTGCGCAACAAGACTGATCACAACCAATCTCCTCATTGAAAGAAAACACATCAACAAAAGCTTTTGTCTGGCGACAATAACATTTGCTTTTATCTTGTTTGTAGTTATTAGTGCAAAGGTTGATATAGAGTTCAATCCAAGTTATACATCACTCCTTTGTTTATCCCCGCTTTTGTATAATTATAACCTCTGCTGCACAAATATACGTTATATGTATATTGGAATACATGTAGTATTCTCCGTGTTTGATATTGTTGCACATACATGTATTCTGAAAACTACTATTAGTTGTCAGAATAAATTAAACAAATCAAATAAACTTTATGCATTTTCAATTCGAATAATTATACTAAACCTTTCAAGTCTGACTGGATGTTTATGTATCATTTTCTCTGTTGTCACAAAGCGATCAAACAAACCCCAGCCACATTTGTATGACGTAATTTTTACATTTATGGTTTCTTTGCCAGCGTTACTTAATCCACTTAATAGAACGATATGCACAAAACAAGTTTCAAATTTTATGAGGATAATCCGAACTAAGCTTGCGTTAGCGTTCATAGGGAGAGACAAAGTAATGATCGATTCATTTGTCAAAAGTATGACCAATACAAAACATGTAAAATAAGACTAATAAGGAGGTGTTATGTTGATATTAAGCTTATAAAATGGTATTTACAGTTTATACATTGTATTGCTATAAGAACAGTGGTTAGTCCCCCTAACGTCTGACCGGCGTCAAATATTGTTTGACTTTGTTCCCTTATCAGCCAGTGAAAGAGTCAACGAAAACAAATGCAATTATTTAGAAAATGTACACCTGTTACGGTTCTTTTGCATCCGTAAAAATTGCATAGAAATATAAGCATTCAAACAGACAAGCTTCTTTGGCGATCATACTTTAATCCATATTATACCTACTCTTACATAAAACAAAATGTCCTAGTTTTTCTGACCCTGTCCTCGCTGCATGTTGTTACATTATACAATATGAATCGCATTGTTTTGCAAAGTCCCATTTATACGAATGACATATCTGCATCACACAGCTGATCCTGCTTGCCTTACATATGATATAATGCACAGTGACCTTACTGACTCAAGTCTACATACTCCATAGGGTCTCAACAAATAATACACCAAAAGGTTGAGAGTAAACAAACCCTGGGGAAACGACACATGTGCTACGGACTTTTTGCAGCATGTTGTCCCCGGCATGTTGTCACCCGCTTGGCACTATGTGTTGGGATATCATACACTGGTGGAAGAGCATTCTATTCAGAGCTCCTTTCAGGTATTATTCATCCAATTCATATCCCCTTTGATCCCTTGTTAAATTCTACCATTTGACAGCGGATGGATAAATCATCAAACAAACATATCAATAACGAGCAAACAAAAGAAATTAGAAAAGATGATTTGCTGCACAGCAAATCAGTGTGTGTGTATTCAAAGCATATTGTTTAGTTTAAACATATTTATTTCAGCTGGATCGCCCTCTAGTACAAAAAGACTAATACATGGGTTCTCCAGACAAGGAGAGACGCACAAAGTATATGTACAAAACACACAGGACATTACAAAGCTATGTTACCAATTCAGTTATGAGTTACTATATAGCAGTATATATATATACTTCAAAACGCGTGGACTTACAATACATATTAGACACTAGAAATATAAATACACTAACTACAGACAAGTTAATAATATGAATTACAAATAAAGTTTAGTACCTTAAGAAACAAAGCGTCTTGTACGGACTATATACATTTGTACTGCATCAAAAATATGTACATTCATGGCATCGGGCAAATCTGTGCTACCAAATAGCATTATTTCAACTAACCTTTCACTAGCAATATCTACAAGTAATTTGTGGTGCACATGAGCTCCCAGGGCTAGAATGGAAGTAATAGTGTCGAGTAGGTCCTTTCTAGATTGAGAATAGAGTGGGCAAAAGAGAAGAAAATGTGTAACATCTTCGCAAGGATGAGTACAATGGCAAGTTGGATGGGATAGGATATTAACTTTATAAAGATCAAAGTTCAGCCTAGAGAAACCTAGGCGCAGTTGTGTATGACATATGTTGGGAAACCTATTTCCATGGGAATAGTAGGGAGGGACTGTATCTACCGCCAACAGAGTTTTCTTCAGTTTAGATTTGAAGATTTGCAGAGAAATAGAGTCTCTAATATCGGATGGAAGGTTATTCCATTGCTTAATTGCGTCTGGGATAAAAGAATTTTCCATACGTTGAGTCCTGCATTTGGGAAAGCGAATATTACCAGGCTGACGCAATACTCGGCCAGGATAGATATGGGGTAGAAGGTCAGAAAGATAGGAAGGAGTTAGCTTGTGATGCATTTTGTAGAAGAGAACGAGTTTGAAATATTTTCGTCTATTAGCCAAAGTGGGCCACCCAAGTTCCTGTAGTAGATTAACACGTGATGTATGTCTTAGTGCTCCGGTACAAATTTTAGCGGCCTCAAATTGTATCGATTCAAGAAGGTGTGAGAGACCTTGACCAAAATTGTGAAAAAAGACACAGTCGTATTCGAGAATGGGGCGAACTAAGGATAGATAAAGCCTGATTAAAGTTTTACGTGAAAGTCTGTGTTTGAATCTACGGAGAAGTGCAATCCTCTGGCTGGCTTTGTTGGTAATACGAGTGATGTGGGCACGCCAGGATAGATTACTGCTTAAGGTAATGCCAAAATGAGTATGGATATCTCCTTCAGGTATTGTTGGTTCACCAAGGACAATCGGGGGTGATGAGGTTTTGGCCGTTTAGCAGAGAACACAACAGATAAAGATTTAAGAGCGTGAAAGATTACTCGCCACAGCTTTCCCAAGTTCCATATTTAAAAAAGATTTGTGTTTAGGTGTTGCGAGGACTCAGCTGGGGTGTTAACAAGTTCCGGTAAACAGGTGTCATTGGCGAAGAGTCTGGCATCACATGTAAGATTATCTACAAGGTCATTAACATATACCAAAAATAACAAAGGGCCCAGAATGGATACTTGGGGCACTACCGGCTTCGACAGGCAACCAAGAAGATGTCTGTCCATGAATAACCACACGCTGAAAACGGTCAGATAGATAACTTTCCACCCACGATGTAAGATTGTCCGAGTTGTCCAGTTGTTTGAGCTTAAAAAGGAGACCAGGGTGCCATACCTTATCGAATGCTTTCGATACATCCAAGAATACCATTCTTGTTTCTTTGGAAAGTTCCAGGCCATTGTAGATGTTGTGAAGAATATGAACAAGTTGATTTATGGTACAGTCGTCAGCTTTGAAGCCAGAATTCGTGGGAGTAAGGAGATCATGATATGTCAGATATTCGTAGAGAGCGTTAAAGACTAGTCTTTCAAACACTTTGGGAACATTACAAAGTAAAGAGATAGGGCGATAGCTACTTTTTATTTGCCTGTTTGACTTTTTAAAAACCGAACAAACATTGGATCTTTTCCAAAAATTAGGAAAGTAAGATTGGTTGAGCGATTGTGTGAAAATTTTAGTCAGTGATTTACTGATAGACACAGCTGAATTCTTGAGTAGGATATTACCAATGTTATCAGGACCAGAAGCGGAAGACAATCGAGAGAAGGTAACACCTTCTTCACGTCATCCTCCTTGACAGAAATATTATGCAGGCGTGCATCAGTTCTGAATGATATATAAGTTAGGTAGGGGAGGAGCATCCAGGTCAGGTAGAATTTTGCATTGGCTTGCAAAGCAAGTGTTTAAGATATCGCATTTCCCCGTAATGCAAGATATAACATTGTTGTTGTCTATGAGAGGGGGTATGTCCGGGTGAATTTTGTTGCCTAGGACTGACTTGGACAGTTTCCACCATTGCTTAGGGTTGAGGTCTTTATCGTCTAATTTATGGTTTAATTTCAGGAAATATGAACGCATGGACTGACGAATTTTGTTTAAAACCATGTTGCGAGACTTTTTGTAGAAACGATAGAACTTCTCAATCTTCAAGTGCATGTCAAAGTTGTAAGGACGGGGTGTATTAGAGGAACGCTTGAAGCGTTTCCATGCTCGATTACGTTGTCTAATACGTTTCTTTATTTCTGTGGATATCCAAGGTTTGTCTTGAGGGCGGATAGTAACCTCTCTGTAGGGAATAAAATCTTTAGCAGTGGATAGGAAAAGATCAGACCAATACGAGACAATATCATCGAGGGAATCATAAACTTCGTGGGCTGTATCCCATGGAGCTGAAGAGAGAGCAATGTTCAGATCTTAAAAGTTTGCTTTGTTAAAGTCCCATATAGGCCTACTAAAAGATTTATCTTTGAAGTGAGTGAGAGAAAGGGAACAAAAGATCACAGAATGGTCGGAGTTTGAAATTGGGGTTAACACACCACTCTCCAGGACGAGTCCCGGAGAGTCCGTGATGATTAAATCTAACAGGTTGCTGGTATATTCATTTATCCTGGTGGGTTCTTCAATAAGCTGAAAGAGGTTGAGGCTAGCTACAAGATTGACAAGTGATGTGCCCAGTTCGCTGTGAGGATGAGCCGAGTTCCAGTCAGCACACATATCATTAAAGTCGCCAGTAATGATCAACGTGTGGGGGTTGCTTTCAAGTGCTGTGTGGATAGAAGTAGAAAGAGATTCAAGGAAAGCGTCTCGGATTTCAGCAGGTTGGCCAGGTGGACGATAGTAGTTACCGACAAAAAGTGCCCCAAGAGGTGTAGAAATTTCTACCCTGATGCATTCGCAGTATTGGCCTTCTAAATCAGCACGCCTAGTGTAAGGCAATGATGAGTGAACGTAAGTTAGGACCCCCCCCCCCTCCCTCCTCTGCCTGTCTGGCGATCCCGCCTGAAATGTGGCTGAAAGTTATCAATGGCTAAAAGCTGATCAGGTTAGTCGGGATCTAGCCAAGTTTCAGAAATGGTAATAATTTTGAAATTTTCAGATTGGGCCAACATTTGAATCTCTTCCAATTTTCCGATACTCTTGATACTACGGACATTAGAATGACATACCTTCAACACAGTACTCAAGGAGGGGTGAATGGGGTCGGGGTTGGGGTGTACATCCGATGCTGATATAATAAATTTGCATAGGAATGTAATAATATGACGAGCACAGAGGAATCCATTAAGTAGCGAGGTTATGACTGATAAAAATAAGAGGCTGAGGGAAATTGATATTTCGTATTCAACCGATACACGTATAGAATGTAGGTAAGTATCGCGGGTGCTACATCTACTTAAATATAAACCAATCGCTAATCGGTGTTGCTCAATACTGATACCCATCAAGACGGGAATGAATTAAAAGTTGTCTTGCCACAGATGCAAATGATTCTTGGGGAAATAAATTTGCTAATGAGAGACAGAGGACCCGAAAATTGATGCCAAAACTTTGTAGCCCATATTCAGCAAAAGTATTGAACGCAAAACATTTTGATACAAGTAACATAGCCACATACAAAACAATAAAATGTAAGCAGGTGAGAAATGCAAAGGGAACTGCGCGCCAGTTCATGTGAAATAATGTAAACGACCATAATTCTGGAGCATGTCAAGTACACTTAAGGACTTAACTGCCATGAATACCACAAGGAGAAAAAAAAGTATGTGTCAGTGAGTGACAAATGTTGCAGGAGTAACATAGGTTGATACTATTCATACAGTATAAATTCACAACTAGTATACATATGTGAAACGATGACCGGCATCATTTAAGTACAAAAAAGCATTTCCAAGGCGATATAAACTTGAAACATCCCCTGCATAGTTAATGTACATGAAGATACACGAGGTTATCAAGAGGAAACCAAAATTCCAAAATGTTATCATGAGTACATGTATATGCATATGCGCTGAAAAACTGTATTTCAAATTTCAAATAATGGGAATATCATCAGATAGGATTTATACATGGATAGATTTGGTACGTAACTCGAGCATTCGATGCATGTCAGGTGAAAAATGACAGAACGCTACCGTTTACATTAAGAGTCAACAATTTACCATTTAAAACAAGAGAGGCTTTGACACTACTGCACAGAGTTATATGATATATCTCAAGCAATGCATTTCTAATTTGATAATTGACTTCGTCACAAGTAAAATGGATAAACAAGCAAGTACGAATCAAACCAAAATCTCTCATATGTTGTGTACAGTAATCCGTGCGGAAGAGAGGTCATCAAGTGGTTCCTAAATATGCACTTTTGAATTCTTACATACATTCAAACAGGGGGAAATGTATACCTATGCAAATCCAACAATGCTAGATCATACTTGGAGTAAATTGGGAATAAAACCTTCACGAGAATGCAAACTTTTTCGCTTGATAGACGACCCAGTGTATATAAGCACTTTAGTCACGTGGTCTTAGGAGCACGTGAAACTTGCGAAGAAGGCGGTAATAGATTTTGAAGCGATTTTTAAAGATTTGGGATGAGAAAACACGGGTTATGAGTTATAAACAGGTTCTACGTGGGAACATAATGACACAAAATCAACCATAGTATACAAATCCAGTAAAAAATAAATGGAAAGTATGACCATGTAGAGCAATATATAGGATGAAAATCAGTCGCTGAACATACACATTGTTTGCAAACATAGTTCAGTTTTAACCAGTTTTTTCGGGCCTGACAAAAGCAGAAGTGGGTAACTAAGATCTCGTTGTCTCAGGTTGTAAGCTGCGAGTGAACAATGTCACAATGGCGTGACGGTGGCAGGGATAGCATATTGGTATGGCAATGTACAACTACTCCATAACATACGAGTAGAAGTTGGAATGGCATCTCAATTTTTTATAGCTTTGAAGTTCAAGATTTTAAAATTTCTAATGGTGCTTCTTATCATAATTTAAATCGCTACAACTTTCGTTTTTAATTCATCAGGTGCGCAATGGTCAACACCCCCCCCCCCTTAGTAGAAGTTGGAATGACGCCTCCATATGTAATAGTGTTCAAGATATTCAAGATTGGAAATTTCAAATACTGCTAATAAGCAAAATTTAAATTGCTACAACTTATGTTTTAGATTCATTAGATGCGCAATAGTCAATAACCCCTAGTACAAGTTGAAATGACATCTCTATCTATAATAGTTTTGGAGATATTGAAGTTTTAAATTTTCAATGCTGCTAATTAGCATAATTGAAATTGCTACAACTTTTGTTTTAAATTTTAAAATTCATTAGATGCGCAATGGTCAATAATCCTCTAGTAAAAGTTGGAATGACATCTTTATTTATTATACTTTTGAAGATATACCAGATTTAACATTGCACATGCCCCTAATTTGCATAAGTTTAAACTTCTTAATTCCTCTGCATAAAAAGACCGAATTGCAACTCCTTGTATGGAGGCACAATCATGCTAAGTTTGGAGTTTCTATGTATAATAGTGCCAGAGAAAAGTGTTGGACAAATTCACTGGTAAAGAAGAAAGAAAGAAAGAAAGAAAGAAAGAAAGAAAGAATTTGAGGAAAAACAGAAAAGTGTGTGTTAATAACAAATCGCAAACTAGCCTCCAGCATTCCCAGTGCATTCTATCTGTACACAACTGAAGCACAGAAATACAAAATGAAAATCGCCTGTCTCCTGTGAAATTATTTTTTATCAGAATACTCAGTCAAACGATAAATACTTCTTGTCATTCTCCGGACACGCCATCAGTGACGTTGCCCCTTGCCTGGTTTAAATGATCTGTCTGACCGGGGAACACTCTTGACAAAGGATCGATGGCCACGCAAGTTAGGTGTAAGCTGCTGAATGGTAAAGAGACGATAAGAGAGTCGGAGGATAGTAGCTAGGAAGAGTTAAGTTAGGATGAAAAATCTATGATACTTTCTGAGAAGATAACATGTATGTTTCAGTGTGTATGGTAAAAACTCCATCGATTTTACAATTTCAACAACCAATAAATCAACTTGCCATCGCAGCAGTCACGGGTGGGTACATGTATGTGGTCAGATACCACTCAACACAGGAAGTGGCCTTCCCAAATTCAAGTAATACAGTCACTCCTGCAACCAGAATCCATTTTTTTCCTTGTTTCACATTCCTAGATCAGTTGACAATAGGACCTATTGGCATCAACAAGCACAAGCAAAACTAAGAGCTAGCAATTACAGCTCAATTTCCTATATCAGCCTGGAAGTCTACATCTGTATGGATCATGACCATAAAAAAGGATATAACATTAACTTTGTTGAGCTATCACAAACGACTAGAACCCGTTTTGATCTGTTGATGGTTTTAAGCAATGTGTGTACCTGTTCAATTTTATTTAATTTTTCATAGATTTTTTTTATTTTTTGACTTAGGCACAACCGGGTCCCGAGCCTCTGGTGTTCCGGGTGTAAAGGGGTATATCGTATACTATTACCAACTCGTAACTGTTTCGGACCCTCAGGTAAGATGGATTTCTGGTTGGTAGCGGCTGCTCGATGTCAAGTCTGCGTGCAACGCACCAAGGCACCAAAAATTCTTTACAAATGTCGAACAAATTCCACGCATCCTTCCAGGCATCCTTAGTGTGAAAGAAACCATGATCTCCTGGTGTTAAGGCGAATTAGAATAGGGACAATTTGACATTGGTGGGATAAAATTGCACTGGGACGAGTTGATAATGGGAAGACTTAGCATGGGGCGAGATGGTTAAGGAACGATTTAACACAAAGACGAGTTGACTTGAGATGAGTTCATTTTGGGACTGTTTCTCCCGCATGGGCGGATACAAATTTTCTAAAAGGAGGGTTCGAATTGCGAGTGCCGAAACACGAAGCTCACATCCGGGGGGTCCGCGGGCCTTACCCGGAAACTTTTTAAAAATCGGTTCTTTCAGATGCGTTTTCCTGGCATTTGAGACTCTAATTTCGCATGGAGATTTGATATCTGGGACACACAAAATTAACTAAACTGGGCTTTCCCGTTAGCTTTCATTTTTCCCTTCAGTGTATGACATACAGGGTAAGAAAAGTCCTAAACTTTTCACAGTATGGCAGGGCCAGTGCTACAAAATTTCTACTGGCCTTAGGTCGCCTCCACCCCCCCCCCCCCGTCATTCCAGTGAACACATTTAACGTAGCTGCCACAGCATTATGACTGTAGTTGTTTCGTTCAAGTTGGTTCATCGCACATATTTTGCTTTCACAACATCCAAATCTATACAGTGTAAGTCTGCATTTTGGTGAGCTCTGTTTCTGAAACTGGAGATGCCAGTGGATATAAATATCATCTATAAGACTGAAAAAAAAGTTTATTGTATCCGTATGAGTCCTTGTACTGCCTCTAGCATTAAATTATATATATTGAAAGCCAAACCAAATAGAGCCGATACAACCAAGCCAGAAAGGAACTACAAAGATTTAATAATTTTAGTAGTACTGTATATACTCCCAGTAAGACTTCTGAAAGTCAAAATTTGAGTTCCTATGTAACTTAAGGTATCGATTCACAAATGTGTACATCTACATTTTTGGTGCTGTTTTAATTTTGGTGTAGCACCTTTAAAACAATTATCTATGCTCCCAAAGCGCGCCAAAAAAAGCTGTTGACCTAAACTAGTTTAATTTTATTTTCATCAGTTCAACTAAAGTAGAAATTGGCTGTGAAAGGGTTAGCCAGGAATACTATCACCACAAAAAAGGAAGCAGATAAAAGACACACTGACAGATTTAAAAGAAAAAAAGAACATTCTGGACTCAAAAGTCAAACAGTGCAATTACACCATGAATCCAGGACTTGAATTTTTCAGGGCGTACATACATATATGGAAAAAAAAGAATGATAAACAAGACAGCCAGTAGGCCTATTTCTTCAGTACAATAAAACTGCTATAAGCACACAAATTTACCAATTACTTTCAAGACAGGATAGGTCTACTTAACCATATATTATTGTGGACTTTTATAAATTCACGAATAATGTGGATCGTAGTATTAATATGCAATGTAGAGTAATGTTTTCTCGGAGCAGTAGTTCCCCAATAGCTCTCCATAAAAAGTGCTCAAGACAAGCGTTAAGTGATAAATCAATTTATATTAACTTTTCAAGCACTGTTAACTTATTGAGCAATGAACTCTAAATTCACAAGTGTCAAGGCATAACAAGTTATTCCTTATCTTTCTGCCGCAAAATAATTGTGAATACTACGGTGACACCGACCAGACTTTCGTCCTGCCGCTGCCATTGTATTATGGTGTCTTACTGACAAATTATGCGACTTTCGATACTTGCAGGTTGAGTTATTTTCATTGCTTACGTAATACGCTCGCGTTTTCTCATTGAAGATCATTTAATGGTCACCACATCTTCAAATTCTTATCCTAAATTCTTAAACTGAATTAGTGATCTGACAAATCTGTCGCTGGTTCCAAAATAAGATGGCCAAATGTGACAAGTGTGAGGTCGAATCGACATTTTCCAAAGTTAATGAATGATTAATTAAGACTGTATAATCAACCCGAGAGACAAACAAAACCCCATGTGTACGCCTTCATATATTGATAGATGTTTCCACAGAGTTTCATGGTTGTTCCCCAGATGCTTTAGAAAATATGCGCGACACAAACGTGACAATTTTAATGTTGGACGGACGAACGGACGGACGGACAAGGGCAAATCTATATGCCCCCTGGTGGGGATATAAAAAGCACACAGAATGTATATTGAAACGTAACGATTATACATGAAAGTATAATGAACAGTTAAAGACCATAGATATTTAGATATACTGGCGCACCTCTTTTTACTGGGGGAACTTTTAGCTCAGCTTACTCGCTAGCTGAATCGGTGGAGGCCGGGAAAGTGGCGACATGGTTAATCTGGACTAGGGCCCGTATTCATTAAAAATCTTATTCTTAGTTTGACAACTAAGTTCAAGAATCTTTCTAAGTAAGATTTCCTTAGAAAAAAATCCTGGATCCGCCCCTGCTTTCAAAAGTTAAAATTTTGTACTGTTTATACTAAAAAAAATATTCGATTAGCAATGTTGAAAACTCTTGGTAGCTAATATTACCCTTTAAATATTCCGCATAAATTAGCTAGAACTCGGATATATTTTGTGTCATAAACTTTGGTCTTTTTGGCAGAGTTTCTCGGGTAGGAGCATTTGCCCTTCGATTTTTAGTGACAAAACGGTGGAACCTCCAAATGGAGCCTTCTTTTGTCATAACCTGTTGGCTTTCGGGGGTTTCGTTCCCTGCGCAATCAAATGATTTCTTTTTGGAACCTCTGTGCTCACATAACTTTCAAATGGACCAGACATATTTAAGGCTTCTAAAATGCTTCTCTCGACGTTACGTTTCTTACACATTGTTAGCTAAAATATATGCATCCATGGGTTTCAGTATTAAAAAAAGGTCTGTGAGGTAGGGTGGAAAAAAATAATGTACTGTTATGGGCAACTGAAAAAAAAACCGATTTACTAAAGTGCATAGCCGCCTCCCCCCCCCCCCTTTAAGATTCTAATGATTCGTCCTCTAGTTACTTTATAAAAGTAGATGTAAATCATAATGAATTAATAACCCTATCCAAAACAAGATAAATTAGTATCCCAAATGAAAAGAAGAATGAATATTTTTTGAAGCACGTGTACTTTGTTTGTATCTGTTACGGTATAACCGGTTATAACAGCAACCTTTCACAGTTTCAGCCATTTGTCATTTTACTTCAACCTTCACCTTGACCTTGTAGTCAACATGATGGAAGCGCTGGACAATCCCACAGGAGCTCGAAAGTTCACTGTTTCGCTGCAAACTGTCAAATTTGGATAGTAGTGAATGAATTTAAAAAGGCATAGGCCTACAGCCAGCAATAAAAATATGGTTGCATCATCGCTCATGACATCGTGATGGAAACTACTGTGTACACTTTAGGCCTACATAGCTCGTCCAGGGGCTCTACTCAGAACTCTTCTTACTGACACGGTCTCTAGCCCGCCGCTGGCACAAGAGCTGTGCTTGTTCAGACTGCAGTCTGAATTTAGGCCTATTCGGCAAGGCAAAGGCTTGAATGTTCAGGAAGCGATACCGACTTCGTATCTGCTCCCTGTTCAGACAGTCAAGAGGAACTTTTCTCATCCCCCTGTCCTTCTAGGTGGTACCGCCATACCAGAGGAAGACACCCATACTGACCTTGGCATTACTCTAGCCAACAATCTTTCTTGGCGTGCGCATGTCACACGCATCACAAACAAAGCCAGCCAGTGTATAGGACTTCTTAAAAGATTCAAATTTAAGTTATCCCGAAAAACACTGGAAAGATTATATTTTTCAATGGTTCGGCCAATTTTTGAATATGGTTGTGTTATCTTTTATAATTGTGGGCAAGGTCTGAGTGATTTACTTGAGTCGATTCAGTACGGGGCAGCTAAAATATGCACTGGCGCACTAAGCCACACATCTCATAACAAGCTTAAAGACGAACTTGGTTGGCCTACACTAGCCAGTAGACGAAAATATTTCAAATTAATCCTCTTCTACAAAATGTATTTTAACTTAACTCCTTCCTATCTATCCAACCGTATGCCTCACACCCCCGCCATTGCTGGTCGTACGCTCCGCCATAGGCCTATCACCACTAGTATCAGCAACCTTCGCCTCATCAAATGCCGAACCCAACGGTTTGAAAATTCCTTTCTCTCTGATGCCACCAAACTATGGAATAATCTCCCCACTGATATCCGTAACTCCCTTTCCCTTCAAATCTTTAAGTCGAAACTTAAAGCCACTCTGCTGACTGCCGACATTGCTCCAGATTTCTACTCCCATGGTCAGCGATTTGCTAGCATCTGTCATACCCAGTTACGATAAGGATTCTCTAGACTTAATTTCGATCTCCATAAAGTAAGTGTCATTCAACAGCCCACCTGTGCCTGCTCCCACCCAACTGAGGATTTCAAACACTTTTGTCTCTACTGTCCAGGAAAGAAAGAAGCTCCTGCTTACCATCCCTCCTTTGTTAGCCCCTGGTGTTAGCCTAATCCAAACCTGATAATGCATGTTGCACGTGACAAACTATGTAGTATCTTATTATTCGGGAGTAAAGAACTTTCAGTAAAATGCAATACAGCAATTTTCAGAGCAATGCAAAATTTTATTGTTGAAACATGCCGATTTATATCGTAACTGGGTAGTATCTTATCCCATATATGTATCTCGAAACCAGCATATATACCATTGCAGTGTATTTGTATGTTCAACGTATGTACCTTTAATACTACCATGTTCTCTCTCGTGTCTCATTTGCATATTCATTCTTCAGATCATTGGCTTATCCAACAGGTCTGTAAAAATACATGTATAATGTTCCCACATATGGGTCAACACTCCACAGGTGGGTCGACATTGACAAGGCGGGAAGGAACACCCGAGCTACTGAGCGCACTGGCGGCTCCACAGTGGCAGTGTGGGTTTGCAGCCAGGGTGCTTCAGCCGCGCCCAGCAAGCTATAACCTCCCCTTCAGTCACTCCCTGTGCTGAGGATGCATTAGCTTGTTACCAAGTATATTCGTGTATATATGCATGTTTCTTAATTGGACTGGAATGTTAAATATTGTTTTTGTTGCTTAATTGTATTACAGCATGTCTACCAGAGTACATAGTCACATATGTTTGTACATTGTATTGTCCTATGCGTCTTGTAGATATCATTTTGTGCGTCTCCGTGTCTGGAGAACCCCTAGATTAGTTATATTTCATGGACTATTGGGTAATCCAGTGAAAATAAATATGTTTAAACTAAACTAAAAATTTATTTACCTGGGAACATCACCAACACAATAGGCCTATATGTATGGTTGGTTGACTATTGAACACTAAGCTACTTCACAAGCTTACACCCAAGGCCAACACACAGAACACTCACTCTTAATAAATAGACAGATAGAAGACCCAGAAAATAGGAAATCCACACATGCAAACATTCACAAAATCGACTTCTACTCACCTGGCAAAACCACAAGAGTGTTAAAGATGAAACAACACAGCTTCTGATTCTCAGGATAATTACTCTATTGTTCCAAAACAATAAAACAACTACCCAGCCTCAAACCTTGTGCTGTCTGACGATTTTCAGGCAGCACAAAGGTTTCATACCAATAATACAGCACTCCCTTGCTGAGCCGCCCAAATATGGACGCAGACACTGCTTCTGACGAGCAAAGCCACCGCACTACCAGAATACTTAATTACCAAAGAGACTTGCTCATCCTAAAACATAGCCAAATCATGATCCTGCTATTTCTTTGTTTTCTTACAACTTTATACACAACCTCCAACATTATGAGAGTAACAAAACCATGTTGCGTGTTTTCCCACTCCAAAAAGTCTTAGTATCCACACCGCCAAAAACACTGGACACTGCATTATTCAGATCTGACAAGCTTATTCTTTACAGAAATATCAACTTTAAGCCTGCATATAACAATAAGCTACCTCCAGTAAATTTAATTTGAAAGCGGCGGTAATTGGCAAAGCTGTTTGATTTTGTCTTCCAATGATTTAATATACTTCCATTTTTTTTAATTATTTAATTGATTAATTAATTTATTTATTTATTTACCTCGCAGAAGGGGGTTGGATCGAACGGCCCGAAAACCCCACTCCACCCGTCGGTGTTCCGTTACCACACAAACAGATTGCCACTGTGCTGACGAGGTACGGACTTGATATAAAGAAAGCATTTTCTTACATTCTACGAGAAAAATAAATGTTCAAACATCTATCCAAGGCGCGGCCAAATTTGTTATTGTGTATAGTAATTTTTAAGTAGACAATGTTGACAAATCTGATTTTTAATGAATTTTCAAAAGACTCAAACGAGCGTGTAAACTTGAGTGCACGTGCTCCCTGAGCGTTCATGTCTCAGTGCTATGCTTGGAAGATTTCTCCAGCTGACGGGGGAAAGTCGTAAAAGTAGCTAGGTGACGACCATCATGTGAGAACACTGCAATGTACGCAATAACAACAGGTTTGACGAGGGAAGTATGTTCTCAAAAGACCAAATTTTCCAGAAAATAGATTACTGCCATCAACAGAGAGGACCTGAGGACCGGCACTTGGTACAGTATTTTTCAATGGGAACAAAATGGCGGACTCTTCTTGACCACCAGGACCAGCCAGTAAACCTCTGCAGTGCAAGCTGTTGGGCTTAGGCCTACCTCACTTATGCTAATCAGGTAAGTGTTCAATATATCATGAAAATTATTAAAGATGAAATTGCCAATCAAACTTCAATTCCCATGGACAATCAATTCTTTATTTCGAGTGTGATTGTGTGAAAAAGTTAACATTCGATTGATTCCACCCTGACAGAAGACAGAGTCAACAGCTTTCCTAGGTGCGCTCTGGGCGCAATGCGCACAGAGCGTGCCAAGGAAAGCTGTCGATCATGGGTATATAATTTGGAATGATCGTCCATGCAAGTTTCATCCAAAATTTTGAAAAATAATCCCTAAAATTAGTATAATACAATTAGCAGACGACATTTAGATATTGGTCTCGTTTGTCTTCCTGCACTTACAACCTTTGGATACAAAATCCATATCAAAGGATTTTGATTTATTATGCAATCTTTGAAGGCCCACAGCATTATGTGCTATGAAGCAAATCTTTTTTTGGTTGTTTTCGGATGCCTTTCACTAATATGCCGTATATATATTTCTTATATTAACACTGACAAATGCAACAAATTTTTGACCTTATACTTCCCTTATAATTAAGTCTGTGTGCAAACACAGACCTCCTGTTCTCCCTCAAATACTTTAATTAATTAGTTAATTTACTCCTGAATTTTGTTCTCAGTTTCTTTCTGACACTATTGTTACAAAAGGTACCAAACTTGGTATGGTGATTGACCTTCAAGTGAAATGAACCACCTGGCTTGGAAAAGTCAACATGTTGAAAATTATGCAAATTAGGGCAATTTGAAATTTTAGATGTAGAATATCTTCCAAACTATTAAAGGTAGAGGTACCGTTCCAACTTTCATCCATATGCTTGTTCTTTAAGTGCATTCAATGAATCACAAATAAAAGTTGTAGAATTATAAGTAATGCTAGCTAGGGGCCCTCAAAAAGTTTAAATTTGAATATAGAAAGTATTTCAGGTAGAGGTGCCATTTCAAATTTAATTTATAGGTTTGTGCTCGAGGCCCATCCAAAGAAACACAAAGAAAAGTTGTAGAATTTGAATTTTTACACAAATTAGGAGCACTTGAAACGTTTAAAATTGAATATCATCAAAAAATATTACAGGTAGGAGTGCCATTCCAACCTCAATATATAGGATTGTGCGACATGAACCATGAACAAAGGATGTAGAATTATGATGATGCTAATTAGGGACATAAGAACAGTTTAAATGTTGAATATTTTCAAAACTATCAAAATGTGAGGTACCATTCACACTTTGATAATTGTCACAGGTTTCTGCTATAGGCACATCGAACTGACACAACCAAAAGCTTTTGAATTTTAATTTATGCAAATTAGGAGTATACACAAAATTTAAATCTTGAACAACTTCAAAACTATAACAGATAGAGTTCATTCCACTTTAAATTGATAAGTTGATGACATAGCTACATCCAATGAAATATGGACCAAAGTTGTAGCATTCAAATCTATGCAAATTAGGCAAATGCACAAAATTTATACCTTGAATATTCAACTTCAAAATTGTTATAGAGGTGTCATTTTAACTTCAATTGATAGGTTTGTGAGATAGCTGCATCCAATGACCCGTGAATTAAAGTTGTAGCAGTTTGATTTATGGAAATTAGGCAAACACACAAAATTTAAATCCTGAATAACCTCAGAACTATTCTAGACATTCCAATTTCAATTTATAGGTTTGTGACACAGCTCAATTGTTTGTCTTTTTTGAACAGTTGAAGAAAAATTATTGTTGCAGGAGATAAATAAATACTGAACAGGCCATCCTTTAAAGTTCTCTAGGCACACAGACTGATTTCCTGACTAGCAAATCCAATTTATGTAGTCTTGTTCTGTTGTTACTGTCACATTTCGTAATCAGAGAGTTTCACGTTGACACTCTAGCGTTTAATGTTATGAATGCTGGTATCGGAACATAAAGCTAAGTGACATAACAGTTGATAGGTTAGACCCACACTCTGTACTGCACTATATTGATTGACTGATATATAACAATATCATAAAGTCGTTGGTGTGTCTACCTTGAACTTCTGGATTTTAACCTGGCTTGTTTGATGAGTGAAGGTTTTTTTTTATCGTAAATAGTTCTTGTTTACTCGGATTTTCGGTGCAGCTTCTCTAACATAGTTGAAAACTGTTGTCCACTCCCATTTTTCATGACTGTCATTTTTCTTCTTCATATCAATAATTTCTTTCTTCATATCAACAAGTCACTCCTTGATACCAAAAACTACTTCTTTTTGTGAAGGAAGAAATTATTGATATAAGGAAGTTCTGGATAAATAATAAAACGGTGCCCCATACATATCAAAAAATGAATTTTGGACACTTGAAATATTTTTAGACATCACTAATTCGAAGTATAGATATTCTAATTGAATCTTAAAATGGCTTGCCATAGTCTCATGCCAGGTTTTCTTAGTGTAAGACGACTTCACCTTGCTTTACTCGATGCTCGTCGCCATTCGCCAAGGCCCTGTGGACAAGTCCTACCAAACGTCAGGGTGATAAGGGACTACGCCTTATCTTTGCTGTTGCCGATATAATGACATGGATTAAGCGTGGTGCATTTATATCACTCGACACAGCCGCTCATGTGTACGTGATTTATTGTCAGTTTGGCTGTAACCAATTAATTGCAAAGTTTACTTCTCATTCGTCAAACTTAGTACAGCATGGAGGATCTGAAGATGTGTGTTTTAGGAACAGCTGTGATTGGACTGGCAATGTATTCTGCTTACTGTTTTTGGACTTTTATTTGTGACGTGCGGAGGAGAGGGTCCTACATCAACAAGCTGCCTGGACTCCCCCCTCACTGGTTATTGGGTCATATTTACTACTTCCCTGGGCCTAACGATGAAGGCCTCAGATTTGCAAGAGAGGTGGTTGCACAGTTTCCACGTCTGGCCAAAGTATGGTACGGACCTTTCATACCAGGAGTCGTCATCTCACACCCAGAAACTATCAAAGTTATCTTACAGACCTCGGAACCAAAGGCAAGGCACTACCGATTTTTGAGTCCTTGGCTTGGGGATGGACTTCTACTCAGCAGTGGCAAAAAGTGGCACAGAAACCGCCGTCTTCTCACTCCTGCGTTTCATTTTGACATCCTCAAACCGTACGTTGATATCTATAACCGAACTTCAGATATATTTCTATCAAAGATTTCAAAATATGTGGAGGGTGGAGAATCTTTTGATGTTTTCTCTATAATCACTCTGTTGACCCTGGACATATTGTTGCAATGTGCATTTTCTCATGAATCAGGATGCCAGCTGATTGGAGAAAACCATCCCTATGTCAAATCTGTCACAGAACTAAATCAAGCGTCGGTTAACAGATTCCTTAACCCTCTCCTCTATGTAGATCTTATCTATAATATGACACCAGCTGGACGGAGGTTCAAGAAAAACTGTGACTTTGTGCACACATTCTCACAAAATGTCATCGAGAAGAGGAAAAAGGTTCTGTCTAACCCAACCCAGCTGTCAGCACAGAATGGAAAACATCTGGACTTCCTTGACATCCTTCTTACAGCAAGGGACGAGGAGGGTCAGGGATTAACAGACCGGGAAATTAGAGATGAAGTGGACACTTTCATGTTTGAAGGACACGACACAACTGCCAGCGGGATAGCCTGGTGTTTACTGTCACTGGCAAAACATCCTGAACACCAGGCCCGATGTCAGCAGGAAATTGACGAAGTTCTGCGGGGCAGGGACTCCGATACAATCACCTGGGAAGATCTGCCCAAGCTGAAGTACCTCACAATGTGTATCAAGGAGTCATTGCGGTTGCACCCACCTGTGGGTGTTGTCTTCAGGGAGTTGACAAAAGATGTAGAAGTTGATGGTTTCACTATCCCAGCAGGTACCACGGTTGAAGTGTCCACCTACATGTTGCACCACAATCCAACTGTATGGGAAAACAGTACAGAGTATAGACCGGAACGATTCTTGCCAGACAATATACAGAAAATGGACAATTTTGCCTTTGTACCATTTTCTGCGGGACCCCGCAACTGTATTGGGCAGAGTTTTGCCATGCATGAAATGAAGCTTGTGGTTTCGCGCATTTTGCGTCGATTTACGCTGGAGCCCGACCTCAGCAGAGATACCAAGATAAGACTTGGCCCAGTGGTGAAAGCAGATGGTGGAATATGGATGAAGGTGCATTCTCGCCAATCGTAACATCAGAGTTGTTTAAAATAGACCTGTATTGATTGTGCCTCTCAACACATAAACACCGACCGTAAAAGTACAAAAAAAAACCCAAAAAAAACCCCACAAAAAAACAACACACACACACACACACACACACACACACACACACACAAAACAACAAAAAGCAAAAACACCCCCCCCCAAATAACTAATTACACGTATCTGAAAAATATCTTTCAACATGTATGAGAAAGAAACTTCAGTTTGTTTTACGGTATTTAGCGATACAACAATGAATGTACAATGAGACGATGTTAACTTTAATATCAAATATATTCTAAACAAAAATTGTACAATATTTGGGGAGTAAAGAAAAATGGGTATTCTTATCTGAAAAAGTGGGACTCTTATTTGGATTTTTGTTGTGGTAACACATGTGCTTTTTCAAATCACCACACATGGCATGTTGTGTTGTCTCTTTCAATCTTTTCGACGGGTCTTTTTCAAGAAAAAAGCCATTTCCAAAGCAACACAAAATTAACGTTCCCCAACACGCACAAACTTTTAAACGTAAGAGATGATGACTTAAGCTGAAGACATAAAAAATGATATGTTCCCAATTTTTTATGTTAGCAGTTTTCAGAGCCCTTCAAGTTAACACAAACCAAACTTGTTTTTCTCTTAGCATAAAGCTCGCATCGCCGAGAAACATAACCTGATTTGATTGTCTTTTGCGAAAAATAGGTCTCTTTATGAACGCTGTATAAGTCCCATTATAATTTATAAACTGTTGTGTAAACATGATGCCCTATGTATATTTTTGGAAACAGTCATTACATGACGCCATCGGGATGTAGTCTTAAGAGAAACCAGGAAAGGCTGTTGAGCATATCTTATGCGTATCTTTAAAAACTATAAACAGGTGATATAAGATATCTCAGCACTCCAGGTCGAGCTCATGGGGTCAGCGTTAAGAAGACTGGCTTCACACCTGACATGATTTTTAAAAATAGTACTGGAAAATCTTAATTCTTGGAATCTCAGTTACCAAAATTGTTTTTCGATGGGGACTTGTGGAATATACACACGCTTACAAAAGAAGGTATGAAAGGTTTTTTTATGTTCTCTTTCAGAAAATGTTTTGTTTTCTTGCTCTTATGTGTTGTGTGACTTAACTTGGTCACACGGTAGAAACCCATATATTGCAAGCAATCAAATTTGGCTCAACATTGGACCAATGCTGGGCCATCCCTGCAATCGTTGGGCCTATAAAGGGCCAACCTTTGCTGCTAGCTGGGTGAAAAATTCAATCCAGTGTTTTATCTAAATTAAAGAAAGAAAGAAAGAAAGAAAAAGCAACAAATAATGAAACAAAGGAGGAGCAGGAAGAAAACAAGATACACAAATCTACATTGAATTTAAAAATGCGATATATACCGGTATCTTGTACGTGGCTGGATGAAAACCCAAAATTGCTTTCCCCTTTAGACCCCTTGTGTGAGCCCGTAATGTAGAAAAATCATTCGCGCATGTACCTATTAGGTCCATGATTAGCGTAATTTCAGAGTAATCTTATATTCATCTGGATATGAAGCTTGTTTATTTATAATATTTCAATCCGTTAATCGTTATAAAAGGTCCTGCTCTAAAAAATAAACAGCGCACAGGCGCTTTCGACAACATTTGTTCCTTATTTTCTATAAAACTGCAGGTGGCGCCACCAATTTTCAGCGTGTTTTCGTCTTTTTGCCTGACCGAGATTCCCACCAAGTTCCAAGATTGTTCACGAAAAACTGTTCATAAAACATTCTTAATCTTTTCAAATTTTGACACAAATATTACATTAATCTGTAGTTGGCACCACCAAAATTCAACTTGACCAACATTTTTATACACTTGATAAGTCTTTAAAGTTATTAGGGGCTAACGTAAAAAATGTTGACAGTATCGCGCTCACAAGCAAAAGTTTATGGACGGAGTAACAGTCGGAGAGAAATGAGTCAATAGAGTTTAATAGTTAGAAAAAATAACAGCACCACCTGTTGAATAAATTAAGGTCCATGACTCCCCACAATTTTCCCTATGTGTAATTTCAAAGCAATCATCCAAACGGTTTTGCAGATGAAGAATTTTATCCCCAATTTTCTTAATCATAAAAGAAATCTATAAATCATTGGAACATGACCATTTAACAAAAGAACCCGTATTGAATTTTTTGTTAAAAATCAGGGATCCAAAATATCATCACCAAGTGAACACCTTGGTTTGATCCTTCCACAAGGTACATTTTCACAAAGTTTCAGAAGAATCTAAGTTTTGAATTTTAAGTCGAAATAGCTTTAAAACGCCAAAATTCGTTTAGAAAATAAAAGTCGTAGCATGCGCTGTTGAACAAAGTAAGGTCTATTGGTCCCGAGAAGTGTCCCTATGCAATTTCAAAGCAATTGGTCCAGCGGTTATAAATACGATTTTGCTCAAAACACGGACTTCAAAAGCTCTGCTGACTGACAAGTCAACAGAGCTTAAAATCTTTGAATAATATCTGCAGACACACGCATATATGTCTTAGCAGTACTACCGGGGTTTACGCTATCACTGGTCGAACATTTTGATTGGGTACATTTACAATTGAGTATGTTTTGATTCACTGGGATTCGTCACAAGACACATCTGACATGTTCATAGATGATCCACCTTTTGTATGTAAAATGTCCTCGTGATTCTATGTGAATATATGTCCACAAGTTCAGATGTAATGACCATCACAAGAAAGTCGTTTCCCAAAACGTATTCCTCCATGACCTTGCGAATTTAGGTCAAGGTCATCCATATCATGCAAGACCAAACCTCTACTTATGATACACATTTGTGGTACATTTAGTATCACTAGCTTTATCTTTCTCAATGTGTTGAATTTAGAATCCGTCAACAAAGTGTTGAATGATCTTCAAAAATGGATCAAGTTCAAGCAAATTTTTACAAAACTTGAACATTAGTCTAACATACATTTTGTTTAAATTTTGTACTTTCATCTCACTCTATTATCACAATGAGAAATTTAGTGTTTTTGATACTTATGATATGAAATCGCTTAATACCACGAGTGGTGCCACCATGAGTCCATATGTCATAGACTCATCTTTATAATTTCCCTGTAATGATATATGAATATAAATGCACAGGTTAAGATGTAATAATTATACAAAAAGTAATTTCCTGAAGTACATTCCCATGATCTTGACAAAATAGGTCTAGATCATGCATGTCATGTAATATTAAAATTCCACATTTTATACACATTTGTGGCATATTTGGTACCAATAGCCTTTAAAATATTGAATTTTATGTGTTTTGAACATATTTAAGTCTGTGTGTGAACACTTTTTGAAATACCTTCTTCTTTATTTATTTATTTCTGTGTAGGAGTTTTGTGGTCCTCTTGTCTCGGACAATATTGTTCCAAAAAGTACCAAACTTGGCATAGTCATCTACCTAATAGTGAAGCATTGTTTGGAACAGTGATCACGTTGATAATTATGCAAATTACGGGCATATTTGTGGAAATTTTAAATCGTACATATCATTTAACTTTTTCTGGATAGAGTTGCCATTCAAAGCTTAATATATGGGTCTATTGCTTAAGCAAAATCCTATAGCATGCACACAAAGTTGAGAAGTTTAATTTATGTTAAATTTACTGAATTTCCTCTCAATAAACATTCATCTGACACACTTCTGGCTCCCCCACTGTGCTCAGAAGCTGGTCACTGTTTCCAGAGCCAGACTGTTGTGCAACCAGAGATAATAGAACAGGGAGAGCCTCGTCTCCATACCTATGAGAACAGAGGCGGTGATGCCCAGCAGTGGCATAGCCTATAATCCCTAGGGAGACTGGCTGTGTTGTTAGAATAAACTTGTCTGTGTTGTGTAGACTAGGACGCTGAAACAGCTCCCTGTCAGCTGGTGCTGACTGGGAGGTGCCAACAATGGGTTAGTGACACACATGTAGCAGCATCTAATGAAATATGAACCAAAGTTTAACATGTCTATGTAAAGGGAGATTCAGATCAACTACCAGAAATCGCTCAAACACATGCAGCAACATCCAATGAAAAATGAACGAAAGTTTAACATGTCTATGTAAAGGGAGATTCAGATCAACTACCAGAAATTAGTCAAACACAGATCCAAACTGCCTGTAATGACCAACTGTAATATGGAAGGATTTTGGTCCAGGTAGTGGGTACTTTGGGGCATGCAGGCAGAGCTCCCATAGGCATAGCTCTTGTATTTCTGGACCCAACAGTGACATTTGCTCATCAGTTAAATATCAATAACTTGTTTCATAACCTTTGTAAACACTGTCCACTCCCAAAAATCATCCTATTTCATCCAGGTTCAAATTGCAACTTAAGTTTGTCCCAACCTTAAGTAGGTTGGTGAACCTCAATAGTCAAACATATACATAGTATAGATTTTTGTCAGGAGCCACGTGAAGTTGGATGTTGCCTGTGCAAACTTGCAACTTTAGTTTGCTGACACATTCAGGCTGGTGACACTCAATAGTTATACACATAGATTTTCTGAAAGAGCTATGTGAAGTTGAATGTTATGTATGCCAGTGGACTAGGTCAGCCTAATAGTGGATATTAGTATAGATTGACACATAAATGTTTTGATGTTCCTGTAAACAGTGAAACTCAAATACATGTATAAAATTATTTTGTCTAGGTATAGGAGTTCACAGTCTCCATGATTGTTTTTCAATTGTCATAATTTATATTTAGTTGGTAATCCAGCTATCGCAAGTAACCCTTTCAGTGCCACATTTTGGACTGAGTCTACAACTTTCCTCTGCACATTGCGCCCAAAGCAAAATGCTCACATTTGATTGTCTTTGGAGAATAATAGGTCTCTTTATAAACAATGTATAAGCCTCATATGGTTAAATTACAAACTGTTGTCTAAACATGATGCCCTATGTATATTTTCGGAAACGGTCATCACAGGACGTCATCGGGATGTAGTCTTAAGGTGGTGATCTGAAGCCAGCACCTTTGGATAACGTCTGATCACTTTTTCATATTTTTGGATAGTTTGAGACTTTAAATACATGCTCCCGAGACCTCAGATATGTGAACATAAAATTTATATGAGAAAATTGATCTCAAAACGTTTGTTTACACTGAAAAGTTTAAGCAGTGCCGGGCACATGATTTGTTTGCATGGGCATGATAATGAACCATGTCATTGTTTCTACATTCATTAGTCCCTGACCACTGGAAACCTATTGAGCCATTGACAAGGGTCACTCACAGGAAACCATTAGCCCTGGAGAGACGAATGGGCCAGTTCAGACTAATCACCACCATTGTTCTGATTAATTTGAAATTCTCTATTGATGTAAAAACAAATGAGCACAATCCACTTACTGGTCCCCAAATATGGAAAGCGGCATGTAAATCCACACCTAACCAAGCCAAGTGTGGCGTTTCCAAGTTAAAAGAAGTGAAAATTTAAGCCACAAAATATCCTTTTTTTACATGACAACCTCACAGAGGTAAAACTACAAGTTTATTTCACACAATAATTAAAACACAGGACAGAAGAAATGAGTATGTGTCATATAACAGCCATAAATGCGTAAGAATTGGCAACTTTTTCTTTCAATGCGATTTTCTCGGAACTGTTTTTTGCTCAACCTCTACCATTTTGTATCTCGCCTCACAAACGTACTATTTGCCCTATAACATTAAAATCAACGGACATTAAAAGAAAAATATCGTATCCAGGAAAGATTCCCAGGATTTTTTTCTGACAATCCCTTCCGTGACATTGGGAGCAATTTATAGAAAGAAAATGAACAGCATGTAAGGACTTAATTCAAAACTTTATAACTTTCTATTTATGCTGTTTCAGGACTAACCATTGAATTCGATCCTGGACATGGATATATATTTTTAATTTCTTCTGATTTCAACTGAAAAAAAATTGTGTGACTTCTGTGCAAAAAATGTGAAAATCCTACCAAGTCAGAAAGAATGCGATAAAATCTCAAAAAATTCCAACCCTGCAAAAAAAAAGAAAAAAAAAAAAAAGAAAAAAAAAAAAACCCTAGGGATACAATTCTATGGATATGTAGTAATCAGAAAAAAATAGTTTCAATGCACTTGTAAAAAACTAAATGGATAATATCGATCCAAAATTGCCAGTCTCACTGTGCACTAGCTTCACAGCTTTTACCTTAAGAGAAACCATAAAAAGCTGTGGAGCATACCCTATGCATATATTTAAGAACAGTGAACAGGTGATATTAGATACCTCAGCACTCCAGGTCCTTGAGCTCTTGGGGTCAGCGTTGAGAGGATTGCCTTAACACCTGACATGAAAACTTTACTGGAAAATCTTAATTCTTGGAATCTCATTTACCAAAATTGTTTTTCAATGGGGACTTGTGCAATATACACTCGCTTACGAACCAAAGTATAAAACTTAGGGTTCTTTAGGTTCTCTTTGATAAAATGTTCGCATTCATATTGTTATGTGTTGTTTGACTTTACTTGGTGACACGGTAGAAACCCATCAATACCTAGCAATCAAATTTGGCTCAACATTGGACCAATGCTGGGCCATTCTTCCAATCGTTGGGCCTATAAAGGGCCAACCTTTGCTGCTAGCTGGGTTAAAAATTCAATCCAGTGTTTTATTTAAATTAAAGAAAGAAAGAAAGAAAAAGCAACAAATAATGAAACAAACAAAAGAAAGGAGGAGCAGGAAGAAACAAGATACACAAATCCACATTGAATTTAAAAATGCGATATATACCGGTATCTTGTACGTGGCTGGATGAAAACCCAAACTTGCTTTCCCCTTTAGACCCATTGTGTGAGCCCGTAATGTAGAAAAATCATTCGCGCATGTACCTATTAGGTCCATGATTAGCGTAATTTCAGAGTAATTTTATATTCATCTGGATATGAAGCTTGTCTATTTATAAGTTTTCAATCCGTTAATCGTTATAAAAGGTCCTGCTCTAGAAAATAAACAGCGCACAGGCGCTTTCGGCAACATTTGTTCCCTATTTTCAATAAAACTGCAGGTGGCGCCACCGATTTTCAGTGTGTTTTCGTCTTTTTGCCTGATCGAGATTCCCACCAAGTTCCAAGATTGTTCACGAAAAACTGTTCATAAATCATTCTATATATTTTCAAATTTTGACACAAAAATTACATAAATCTGTAGTTGGCACCACCAAAATTCAACTTGACCAACATTTTTATACAGTTGATAAGTCTTTAAAGTTATAAGGGGCTAACATAAAAAATGTTGACAGTATCGCGCTCACAAGCAAAAGTTTATGGACGGAGTAACAGTCGGAGAGAAATGAGTCAATAGAGTTAAAAAGTTAGAAAAATAACAGCACCACCTGTTGAATAAATTAAGGTCCATGACTCCCCACAATTTTCCCTATGTGTAATTTCAAAGCAATCATCCAAACGGTTTTGCAGTTGAAGAATTTTATCCCCAATTTTCTTAATCATAAAAGAAATCTATAAATCATTGGAACATGACCATTTAGCAAAAGAATCCATATTGAATTTTTTGTTTGAAATCAGGGATCCAAAATATCATCACCAAGTGAACACCTTGGTTTGATCCTTCCACAAGGTACATTTTCACAAAGTTTCAGAAGAATCTAAGTTTTGAATTTTAAGTCGAAATAGCTTTAATACGCCAAAATTCGTTTAGAAAATAAAAAGTCGTAGCATGCGCTGTTGAACAAAGTAAGGTCTATTGGTCCCGAGAAGTGTCCCTACGCAATTTCAAAGCAATTGGTCCAGCAGTTATAAATACGATTTTGCTCAAAACACGGACTTCAAAAGCTCTGCTGACTGACAAGTCAACAGAGCTTAAAATCTTTGAATAATATCTGCAGACACACACATATATGTCTTAGTAGTACTACCAGGGTTTTCGTTATCACTGGTCGAACATTTTGATTGGGTACATTTACAATTGAGTATGTTTTGATTCACTGGGATTCGTCACAAGACACATCTGACATGTTCATAGATGATCCACCTTTTGTATGTAAAATGTCCTCGTGATCCTATCTGAATATATGTCCACAAGTTCAGATGTAATGACCATCACAAGAAAGTCGTTTCCCAAAATGTATTCCTCCATGACCTTGCGAATTTAGGTCAAGGTCATCCATATCATGCAAGACCAAACCTCTACTTATGATACACATTTGTGGTACATTTCGTATCACTAACTTTATTCTTTCTCAATGTGTTGAATTTAGAATCCGTCACCAAAGTGTTGAATGATCTTCAAAAATGGATCAAGGTCAAGCAAATTTTTACAAAACTTGAACATTAGTCTAACATACATTTTGTGTAAATTTTGTACTTGCATCTCACTCTATTATCACAATGAGAAATTTAGTGTTTTTGATACTTATGACATGAAATCACTTAATACCACGAGTGGTGCCACCATGAGTCCATATGTCATAGAATCATCTTTATAATTTCCCTGTAATGATATATGAATATAAATGCACAGGTTAAGATGTAATAATTATACAAAAAGTAATTTCCTGAAGTAGATTCCCATGATCTTGACAAAATAGGTCAAGGTCATGCATGTCATGCAATATCAAAATTCCACATATAATACACATTTATGGCATATTTGGTACCAATAGCCTTTAAAATATTGAATTTTCTGTGTTTTGAACATATTTAAGTCTGTGTGTGAACACTTTTTGTTTTTCCTGAAACACCTTCTTCTTTATTTATTTATTTATTTCCGTGTACGAGTTTTGTGTGTCCTCTTGTCTCGGACAATATTGTTCCGAAAAGTACCAAACTTGGCATAGTCATATACCTGGTAGTGAAGTATTGTTTGGAACAGTGATCACGTTGCAAATTATGCAAATTACGAGCATATTTGTGGAAATTTTAAATCCTACATATCATTAAACGTTTTCTGGATAGAGTTGCCATTCAAAGCTTAATATATAGGTCTATTGCTAAAGCAAACTCCTATAGCATGCAAACAAAGTTGAGAAGTTTAATTTATGTTAAAGTTACTGAATTTCTTCTCAATAAACATTCATCTGACACAATTCTGGCTCCCTCACTGTGCTCAGAAGCTGGTCACTTTTTCCAGAGCCAGACTGTTATGCAACATAATTGAACAGGGAGAGTCTCGTCTCCATACCTATGAGAACAGAGGCAGTGATGCCCAGCAGTGGCATACCCTATAATCCCTAGGGAGACTGGCTGTGTTGGTAGAATCAACTTGTCTGTGTTGTGTAAACTAGGACGCTGAAACAGCTCCCTGTCAGCTGGTGCTGACTGGGAGGTGCCAACAATAGGATAGTGACACACATATAGCAGGATCTAATGAAATATGAACCAAAGTTTAACATGTCTTTGTGAAGGGAGATTCAGATCAACTACCAGAAATCACTCAAACACAGATCCAAACTGCCTGTACTGACCAACTGTAATATGGAAGGATTTTGGTCCAGGTAGTGGGTACATTGGGACATGCAGGCAGAGCTCTTGTATTTCTGGACCCAACAGTGACATTTGCTCATTAGTTAAATATCAATAACTTGTTTCGTAACCTTTGTAAACACTGTCCACTCCAAAAAAAAAATCATCCTATTTCATCCAGAATCCAATTGCAACTTAAGTTTGTCCAAACCTTAAGTAGGTTGGTGAACTTCAATAGTCAAACATATACATAGTATATATTTTTGTCAGGAGCCACGTGAAGTTGGATGTTGCCTGTGCAAACTTGCAACTTTAGTTTGCTGACACATTCAGGCTGGTGACACTCAACAGTTATACACATAGATTTCTGTAAGAGCTGTGTGAAGTTGAATGTTATGTATGCCAGTGGATTAGGTGGGCCTAATTGTGGATATTAGTATAGATTGTCACATAAATGTTTTGATGTTCCTGTAAACAGTGAAACTCAAATACATGGACCTATAAATACATGTAACAAAATTATTTTGTGTAGGTATCGGAGTTCACAGTCTCCATGATTGTTTTTCAATTGTCATAATTTATATTTAGTTGGTAATCCAGCTATCGCAAGTAACTCTCTCAGTGCCACATTTTGGACTGAGTCTACAACTTTCCTCTGCACATTGCGCCCAAAGCAAAATGCTCACATTTGATTGTCTTTGGAGAAAAATATGTCTCTTTATAAACAATATATAAGCCTCATATGGTTAAATTACAAACTGTTGTCTAAACATGATGCCCTATGTATATTTTCGGAAACGGTCATCACAGGACGTCATCGGGATGTAGTCTTAAGGTGGTGATCTGAAGCCGGCACCTTTGGATAACGTCTGATCACTTTTTCATATTTTAGGATAGTTTGAGACTTTAAATACATGCTCCCGAGACCTCAGATGTGTGAACATAAAATTTATATGAGAAAATTGATCTCAAAACGTGTGTTTACACTGAAAAGTTTAAGCAGTGCCGGGCACATGATTTGTTTGCATGGGCATGATAATGAACCATGTCATTGTTTCTACATTCATTAGTCCCTGACCACTGGAAACCTATTGAGCCATTGACAAGGGTCACTCACAGGAAACCATTAGCCCTGGAGAGACGAATGGGCCAGTTCAGACTAATCACCACCATTGTTCTGATTAATTTGAAATTCTCTATTGATGTAAAAACAAATGAGCACAATCCACTTACTGGTCCCCAAATATGGAAAGCGGCATGTAAATCCACACCCAACCAAGCCAAGTGTGGCGTTTCCAAGTTAAAAGAAGTCAAGATTTAAGCCACAAAATATCCTTTTTTCACATGCCAACATCACATAGGTAAAGCTACAAGTTTATTTCACACAATAATTAAAACACAGGACAGAAGAAATGAGTATGTGTCATATAACAGCCATAAATGCATAAGAATTGGCAACTTTTTCTTTCAATGCGATTTTCTCGGAACTGTTTTTTGCTCAACCTCTAATATTTTGTATCTCGCCTCACAAACGTACAAATTGTCCTATAACATTAAAATCAACGGACATTAAAAGAAAAATATCATATCCAGGAAAGATTCCCAGGATTTTTTTCTGACAATCCCTTCCGTGACATTGGGAGCAATATATAGAAAGAAAATGAACAGCATGTCAGGACTAAATTAAAAACTTTATAACTTTCTATTTATGCTGTTTCAGGACTAACCATTGAATTCGATCCTGGACATGGATATATATTTTTAATTTCTTCTTATTTCCACTGAAAAAAAATCGTGTAACTTCTGTGCAAAAAATGTGAAAATCCTACCTAGTCAGAAAGAATGCGATAAAATCTCAAAAGATTCCAACCCTGCAAAAAAAAAAAGAAAAAAAGAAAAAAAAACCCCTAGGGATACAATTCTATGGATATGTAGTAATCAGAAAAAAATAGTTTTAATGAACTTGTGAAAAAATTAAATGGGTAATATCGATCCATAATTGCCAGTCTCACTGCGCACTAGCTTCACAGTTTCTACCTTTAGAGAAACCATAAAAAGCTGTGGAGCATACCCTACGCATATATTTAAGAATAGTGAACAGGTGATATTAGATACCTCAGCACTCCAGGTCCTCGAGCTCTTGGGGTCAGCCTTGACAGGATTGCCTTAACACCTAACATGTAAACTTAACTGGAAAATCTTAATTCTTGGAATTTCATTTACCAAAATTGTTTTTCAATGGGGACTTGTTATTATACACACGCTTTAAAGCAATTTTCGTCAGTATTCCTTCTACAACTAAATCACACTCAACTTGAGATTCTCTAATTATCTACACAATTTATCTATTGTTCATGAATGGGAGTTAAAAATTAAAGATCCTAAACACACATAATACCTTTATACATGTAAGTACCCGTGTGTGTCTGTGTCTTTTTTTTGTAAGCAAATATATCAAGTTAACAGCAAATTATATTTAGAACTAAAACGTCCTCAATGAGAAAGTATAGCCTTCCACCAATTCAAACTAACAAAATTATTTTGTGAAGGTGAAGGAGTTCATAGTCTCCATGATTTTTTTTCAAACAATCTCAATAATCATAATTTATATTTAGTTGGGAATCCAGCTATCGCAAGTATTTAACTCTATCAGTGCTACATTTTGGACTGAGATAACAGCATTCCTCTGCCCATTGCACCCAAAACACGCCAAAGAAAGCTGTTGACCTGGACAATTAGATACATATTGTATTCTGTGCACCCAGGCATTTTGGCGCTGGAGTGGAAACTCAACCCAACAAGGTTGTAGCCAATTTGTAAACTAATCACTTTGGACTGAATACAATACAGCCTTAGCACATTTGTAAACTGGCAGTATTCACCTAAATACAATGGAGTGCAAGCCATTTTGTTAACTAAACGCCTTAAACTGAGCACACCAATCTCTGTTTCAAATTCCCCGTATACTGGCTTTAAGAGTCCTGACAGTCAGATATACACAATTACTTGCTATATTTTCCGATCAAGGTAACGCCCAATTTGATCCAAAAGTTCCACATTGATATCGTGAGGTAAAATAGAAAAATTAAATCTGACCTTTAAAATAATCATATTACCAGCCAGGAACATACAGCCAAAACTTATCATTGTTTATTTTGAATATATAGATGAAAATATATCTATACATATACTTACACATTATATATATATATATATATTGTGATGAAATGGGATACTCGCATACTAATCAATTAAACATGATACATGGTTACTGTGTAATTCTGCAATTAAATCTGTATATAGAGGGCAGCACATACTGGACAGAGTATTTTGTTAGTTCTTGGGGTTCTCTGTAGAGGGCAGATAGTTACAGCACTGTTCACAATATAAGTGATGTTTCAGTGGCACAATTGTTAATTGTATTATTAGAAATATTGTGGGTAAGATGCAAGAATTGCCAAAGCAGAATTATTGTCCAGATGTTTGTAATAAATGTGATCCCTTACTCTTATATCTCTGCCTTCTAGAAATATATTTTAATGATTTTGTATGTCCATATGTAAATGCGTGGTACAATACATTATAAGCATCTGAGTTAATGATCTCCCTCAATCCTCCCATGCTGGGAGGTCAAGTCCAAGTTTTCCCCTTGAAAGGGTTGAAGACAAGTATATCTGCCAAGGAGGATCCAGCAGAAGAGACCAGAGGACTGAATGTAATTATTATTACATAGTGTATGATTCTATTGTAATGCGGAGGTCTGTATTGGCAATACAGACCTGTAAATACAGACTTGACCTCAACTGTTCACAGGTTATTTCGACCCCACAATAACAAACACCAAATGACAATTGCTGCAAAATCACTTGTTATTTCACTGAAAAGAAACACACTGATTCATTTAAATACCATAAGGTTTAATGATCACTCACGCAAATAAAAATAAAATGTAGTTCACTTTCGTCATTTGTACATTATTTGTTTACAAATTATTTCTAAATGACCTTTGCTCTTTCTTGACCAAAAAATCATTGCATTAACTTACACATTTTAGACAAAAGCTACACGCCTATCTGACCGAAAATAATTACCATGCTAAATTGATTCATTCAATAATCTTAATTTAATACAAACCAGCCTACCTTCAAGTTCTTTTGATCGTGGTCTGGTGGAGTAAAACACATATGGATCTCCAGATGCAGGAATCATCAGAACAGTGTCCTGCAATCCAAGAATTCCGATCGCTTTGTGTGTCTGCACGCGCTGCCAAATACCCTTTACCCAAGTGTTATGGGGACCATTCATTTAAACCGCCTGAATGAATGAATGAACGTTATTGGCTGCAATACAATAGAATTATACACTATGTTAGATAATGTTCTTGGCCATGGTCTGTGGCCAAAATACAGACCCACTCAGACGGTAAACAATGACCTTTGACCCGTGTGGCCACCCTCGAATGGACCTTTGTGACCTCGGCTTTGCCTCGGTCACAAAGATCCATTCTCGGGTGTCCACACGGGTCATTAGTCATTGTTTACCGTCCGAGTGCATGGGTCTATATTTTGGCCACAGACCTGGCCGCGAACATTATCCTACACTGAGTGTTTGCAGAAGTAGGCTGTCTGGACACCTGGGCCCATTAACCACTGGTAAGGGTAGTACTTGTCAGCTGTAGCCGTTGGAGTGCAGGTGGCATGCCATGGACAGATAAGTGGTCTGTCAGGAAGCTGGTCACTGACCACAGGAGGTGGCTGGGTGACAGCCAAGGGTGAGAGCTGCCAGAATTGAAGTCCAGCCACTCAGGGAAAGTGTGGCACTCCAGAGGCAGACCGGTGGTCTGTCCGGCTTTCAGCCACTCAAGGAAAGGGTGCCACTCCAGAGGCAGGGCAGTGGAGGTCTGTCCAGCTTTCAGCCACTCAGGAAAGGGTAGCAACCCAGAGGCAGACCAGTGGAGGTTTGCCCAGCTTTCAGCCACTCAGGAAAGGGTGGTACTCCAGAGGCAGGTCCGTGGAGGACTGTCCAGCTTTCACCCACTCAAGGAAAGGGTGGCACTCCAGAGGCAGGGCAGTGGAGGTCTGTCCAGCTTTCAGCCACTCAGGAAAGGGTGGCACTCCAGAGGCAGGGCAGTGGAGGTCTGTCCAGCTTTCAGCCACTCAGGAAAGGGTGGCAATCCAGAGGCAGGGCAGTGGAGGTCTGTCCAGCTTTCAGCCACTCAGGAAAGGGTGGCACTCGAGAGGCAGGGCAGTGGAGGTCTGTCCAGCTTTCAGCCACTTAGGAAAGGGTGGTACTCGAGAGGTAGGCCAGTGAAGGTCTGTCCAGCTTTCAGCCACTCAGGAAAGGGTGGCACTCCAGAGGCAGGGCAGTGAAGGTCTGTCCAGCTTCTAGCCACGCAGGAAAGGGTGACATTCCAGAAATAGACCAGGAGAGGTTTATTTGGAGTCCAGCCACTCAGACAAGGGTGGCATCCTAGTGGTATGCTACAGATGGCTAATCCAGATTAGAGTCACTGGGAATAGGTAGACCAGGGAAGGTTTACTTATGGTTAAGCCCTTGCCATCCCAGTGTTTATAGGAGTCAGGAGATCAGAGTTCTGCCTGTATTAAAAGGTTATAATAGGACATAAGTTTAAACCCCAGACATAAATGTAGTATCTGTTCAAAAGAGGTAACATAACATTGTATCCAGGGTAGTGTGTACAGCTTTGCACATGGTATGTGATATCAGTACAGTCACCAAATTGGTGTTACTAAATGGTGAACATTCAGGTAACCAGTAGTCTCTAACAAGTCAAGAGACAGGTAGTTATATCCCCAATTTCATGAGTCCCTAATTTAGTGTGAGGTTTACCTCCAATAAAAGGATATATATGTTTCAATTTGCCTTTTCATGGTTGTATGTTGAAGATTTTCAGATATCAGGACATTGCACCCAAATGTAACACTCACGCTACCATACCTGTTACATTGCATATGGAAGTCATTCTCTCAACAAGGCAGAGTGTAACTATTGTGTCACTGACAGGGAGTTGCTAGCAGTTAAATATTTTATAGTTCATTACAAGCACTACTTGTTAGGCAAGAGATTCACTGTCAGAACTGATCACCAGGCACTCAGATGGCTTTTCAGGCTGAGAGATCCCAAGTCGAGAATAGCTAGATGGATAGAAGAACTGTGAGCTTATGATTTCTCTGTAGAATATCGAGCGGGGAAAAAACATGGCAATGCTGATGGCATGTCCCGTTGCCCTGGTCCTAGGGGATGCCAATGTGAGGAAAGTGAATCTTTAAATGATTTGAAATGTGGGCCATGCAAGAAATGCCTCAAACGAGCACTGGACATGGACAGTTCAATGCAAAAGCAGCCAGTGCCCATCAAAAGATTAAGAAAGCAGAAAGAAGCAAATGGGTGTGAAGCTCACATCACGCTTTAAAAAATTGCTGAAACTAGTGATTGGGTTGATGGTGGTAGTCTTCACTGCAGGATTAATATCGTCCAATTGGGCTGACCATTTGAAATCCTCACAAGACAGTCTCAAATTTCAGTTCAGGCTGAAGAAACCAAAGGAAGTGATTGACTGGCTTAGGAAAACCGCAACTGGAGTGGCCCAATCTGCTTTCAGTATCTGTAGACTAAGAAGTGCAGGGAGAAGGAATACTAGTTGGAACTTCCCTCACTCAGCAAAGAGTTTGAGAAAGAAACAATTGTAGGACCCAGACATAGGGCCCATTCTAAAATGGAAAGAGGCTGGACAAAGGATATTTGGTAGCCAGGTGTGTCAATCATCACCTGCTACCAGACATTACTGGAATCTCTGGGACAGCTTGGTTGTTAAAGATGGAGTGTTGTTTAGGACATTTCATCGGAAGGATGGTACCGATTCACATCAACAATTAATCGTTCCCAGAGTAATGCGAGAAGAGATCATGCATGAAATGCATGGCAGTCCATTATCGGGACATTTAGGGAAGAAGAAGACGAGAGAGAAGTTGTCAGAGAGATTTTATTGGTTTGGTGTTCATGAGGACACCAATGCATGGGTGGCAAAATGTCATTCATGTGGAGCAATCAAACCCCCAGGGAAAACTCCTAGAGCTCCTCTTGGAGTTATGCCAGTTGGTGGTCCTCTAGACCGCTTGTCAGCAGACATAATGGGGCCTCTACCTGAATCTGAAAGGGGAAACAAATATATCCTGGTGGTGAATGATCACTTCACCAAATGGGTGGAAATATTTGCAATCCCTGACACCTCTGCAAAGACATGTGCTGAAGTCATCCTTAATGAGGTGATATCTCGGTTTGGATGCCCTTTAGAGATGCATTCAGACCAGGGAAGGAATTATGAAAGTAACATCTTTGTAGAATTGTGCCATCTGTTAGAAATAAGGAAAACACGTACCACCCCAGGTAATCTTCGCTGTAATGCGTTAACAGAAAGATTCAACAGAACATTGATTCGGATGTTTAAAGCTTACATCAAGGGTGACCAAAGACAGTGGGATAAAAATTTGGGATGTCTGGCTGGTGCTTATCGGGCAACAATACATGAAAGCACTGGTATGACACCGAACCTCCTTATGCTTGGCAGGGAGGTCAGATTTCCAGTGGAAGTAATGTTTGGCATTTTGTCTGCAGATACTCCAGAAATTGATTCATATGGTGAATATGTAGACTGTTTAAGGAAGAAGCTACAGAAAGCTCATGAGGTTGCCCGACAGCATCTTCAGGCATCATCTAAAAGGCAGAAAGAAACATATGATGCCAAATTAGCTTATCATAACTTCAAAGTGGGAGATCTGGTGTGGTACTATTCAGATGCTACTCAATTGAAACTTGCACCAAAGCTACGTTGCCCTTATGAAGGTCCATATTTGATAATCCAGAAATTGAATGATCTAGATTACATTATTCAATTTGATGCAAAAGGAAAGAAGCGAGTTATTCATCACAATAGATTGAAGCCCTACTTGGGGAATGTAACCCTCAAGTGGGCCAAAGGGGCTATTAAAAAGGGCAAGGTAGGCTACAACACGTAGACCAGTCTACATCTACAAATACTCATAGCTGCTGGTTTTGTGCTTGCAGATGTCAGGAGAGACAAACGAACAGCCCTGTAAGGACAAAGGACCGGTGTATCATTGCCTGCTGTGCAATTACCGGGGTGATAGGGGGCAAATAGAATGTCATTTTATTGACAAGCACCTCACACCGAGCGAAATACCCTATTACTGCAAGACCCATGACAAGGGTTACAAAACACTGCAAAAGGCAACATATCATCTCACCAAACACCACAACCCAACAGAAGCAGTAGAGACAGTTTTTGTGGGTAGCTTTGAGCCAATAGATGTCAAAGTGTTGCAGGCTATTGAGCTGGATCCTTATGAATCAGCAGAGTGGAATAAACAGGGCCGGAAGTCACGGAATGCAGTCAGTTGCAAGGGTGAGACAGCTGAACAAGATAAAGTGTGGCATCAAAAGATGAAGGACCTTATTGGCAAGGCTACACCAAAACCGGATGAAGATGTGCTCCAGATTTTTGTGGAGGAGGGGGATCAACTCACCCCAACTCCTTTTGGCAGTAATGGTCCTGATGACACTGAGAAGACATCAGAACCTGTCTGTTCCCCAGGACAAGCAGATGGGTTTGGAGAGTTGTCAACAGAATCGGTTCATATTGAGTTGTCATCAGATGAGGATAATACAAAAGCAAATCAAGCTGCCAGGAGAGAAACCACAGTTTCAGAAGAGCTCCAAAATGTTAAGGAGGTACTAAACACAGTAGCGACAGAGATGGGGAAATTACAAGATAATTCAGACTCCATGAAGGAAATGAAAGAAACATTGGCTACAACAAATCAAAAGTTAGACCACGTGGTGCAGGAACTACGAGAGAACACCCGATCCATAAAAGAACTTACTGAGATCTTTAGACAAAGCAAAGGACAGTTACCAGTTCAACAAAGACTGTTGAATCTGGCAAAGGAGAACAGCAGAGATCGTAGTCCTCTGCGAGAACAGGACAAGTCCAGAATGAAGGGACATAGTCATGCTACATTTTTCAAGAATGCAGGTAGTCACAAACAGAGAAGCCATCATTACTATCGTTGAACTATTTATACATTGGTGAGCAATGAGAAAGTTGTGGGTATGAACATTATAGACTCTATAGAAATGGTGGAAATGCCAGGAAAATTAAGTGTACTAATTCCAAATGTAAGTGTTATGAAAGTGAAGAATATTAATAAAACTCTAGTTGAAAATTTTGTGATTATCACGGTAAACTTATATTGATGTTGTTATTGTAAGTTTTGTTTATAAGTCCAATGAGGGCATTTGGACTGAAACAGGGGGATAATGTGATGAAATGGGATAATCGTATACTAATCAATTAAACATGATACATGGTTACTGTGTAATTCTGCAATTAAATCTGTATATAGAGGGCAGCACCTACTCGACAGGGTATTTTGTTAGTTCTTGGGGTTCTCTGTAGAGGGCAGATAGTTACAGCACTGTTCACAATAGAAGTGATGTTTCAGTGGCACAATTCTTTATTCTATTATTAGAAATATTGTGGGTAAGATGCAAGAATTCCCAAAGCAGAATTATGGTCCAGATGTTTGTAATAAAATGCGATCCCTTGTTCTTATATCTCCGCCTTCTAAAATTTATTTTAATGATTTTGTATGTCCATATGTAAATGAGTGGCACCATTCATTATAAGCATCTGAGATAATGATCACCCTCAATCCTCCCATGCTGGGAGGTCAAGTCCAGGTTTTCCCCTTGAAAGGGTTGAAGACAAGTATATCTGCCAAGGAGGATCCAGCAGAAGAGACCAGAGGACTGAATGTAATTATTATTACTGAGTGTTTGCAGAAGTAGGCTGTCTGGACACGTGGGCCCATTAACCACTGGTAAGGGTGGTACTTGTCAGCTGTAGCCATTGGAGTGCAGGTGGCATGTCATGGACAGATAAGTGGTCTGTCAGGAAGCTGGTCACTGACCACAGGAGGTGGTTGGGTGACAGCCAAAGGTGAGAGCTGCCGGAATTGAAGTCCAGCCACTCAGGGAAAGTGTGGCACTCCAGAGGCAGACCGGTGGAGGTCTGTCCCGCTTTCGGCCACTCAAGTTAAGGGTGGCACTCCAGAGGCAGGGTAGTGGAGGTCTGTCCAGCTTTCAGCCACTCAGGAAAGGGTAGCACTCCAGAGGGAGGCCAGTGAAGGTCTGTCCAGCTTCCAGCCACTCAGGAAAGGGTGACATTCCACAAATAGACTAGGAGAGGTTTATTTGGAGTCCAGCCACTCAGACAAGGGTGGCATCCTAGTGGTATGCTACAGATGGCTTATCCAGATTAGAGTCACTGGGAATAGGTAGACCAGGGAAGGTTTACTTATGGTTAAGCCCTTGCCATACCAGTGTTTATAGGAGTCAGGAGATCAGAGTTCTGCCTGTATTAAAAGGTTATAATAGGACATAAGTTGAAACGCCAGACATAAATCTAGTATCTGTTCAAAGAGGTAACATCAGGGTAGTGTGTACAGCTTTGCACATGGTATGTGATTTCAGTACAGTCACCAAATTGGTGTTACTAAATGGTGAACATTCAGGTAACCAGTAGTCTCTAACAAGTCAAGAGACAGGTAGTTATATCCCCAATTTCATGAGTCCCTAATTTAGTGTGACGTTTACCTCCAATAAAAGGATATATGTTTCAATTTGCCTTTTCATGGTTGTATGTTGAAGATTTTCAGATATCAGGACATTGCACCCAAATGTAACACTCGCGCTACCATACCTGTTACATTTTGGTGGCAGCGGTGGGATGTACTGACAAGTTTGGTGCATCTTTGGTGTACTAAGCACAGTATAGTACATCCTGTGAAACAACTTGAACAAACATGAATGAGATGAAGCTTAGATCTGGCAGACAGACTGCAACTGGAGAGGAAAATTATCCTCTGGCAATGGGAAATACAGGCCAGTTTTTAGAGGCTGACACACCTAGAAGGCAGGAGCCTCATGACCCATCCACACGGGGCAAATCTTCACAGGCTGGCATTAATGAGGCAAGTGTACCATTGATATCCGAGGACTGATGACCTTCAATAACATATAGTAGATCCATAACAGGAAAAACGATCAATGATATACAGGTTTTAACTTCAGTAAAACGACAAATTCTGATACCATCAGGAAGAGGTCTGAAGTAACAAATAATAACAGATACTAGTTAGGTCTACAAGCCTCCTTGCACTTTGTGAAGACAACAGTAACAATAGAAATAAAGACATTTGTAGGCCTTTTATAATAGGTTAAACACTAAATGATTCACTTTGTTAAGTGAACAGTAAGTAAAGTCTCGCCATTAACTTAAAGACTGACTTGAAGTGGTCGTCTGCTAAAGGTGCGCTAGACTGCGCGTCATTTGGGCTATGCTATTGCCAGTGATGCAAAAAATCCATTGCTTACCACGCCATCTAACGGTAAAAAGGGGAATGTCTAGCATGTGTCATTGATCATGAGCACCATGTGTTATTGACCTTTATTACCATTTAGTAGGATGTTCTCTAGCAGATTAGTTCGATTTTGCTCACATGGTAAAACCCAGTTACACTAAGCACTACCCGTTTGAACCGTGTGCTAATGCATTAGCGGCCTGCTACTTTTGTTAGAAGTAGTAATAAGAGTAACTAAATAATTTTGCCGGGTGTAACACTTTTTTCCTAGGCCTTCATCAATGATTAGCAGCCCTTCACTGTCATCAGCACCCTTGCTTTGCTTGGGCGCTAGTAACCGTGTCAGCCTGCTAATCACACCCTCCAAAATCATGTTATTGTTATTTTAACACATGGCCTGCATCGGCCAATCATCACTCGTCTTTTAATCTAATTATAATAAGCTTATACTCTAACACACCATAACACATCTGTCCCTCCCACTTGGGTTTCCGGAATTCAACACTTGAACATGCGTGGCAAATCAGTTTCTGTTCGTTTCTCTTAATTATATGTGCTGAATTTCTAAATTTTGTATGATTGAGCAGAAAAAGTTAAGGGAAAAATGTAAATATAAGCAATGAAGGTTGCTTTTGTGCGTGTTATGGCATAATGACGCCGGTGATTCAATCTGGCATCGGGCGACGCGCACTGTCCTGCACCATGCGCAAGATGCCAGCTGCAATCACCTGCATCATTATGCCACAATACACACAAAAGTGAACCTTATTTCTTGAATATAATCATTTGCTAATTTACTATAACATATCTGTCAGTTACGTATGGGTACCTCTCGACCACCATTTGCCTAGACCTCTGTGTCTGGGTCGAAGGCCCATGAAATCAGCATTTACTCGATTCCTGAAAACCTGACAGTCCCGTGGCACCATGTCTTTGTTCCAATGGAACTGGTGGTAACTCCCAGTGCACATGCCCCCCATATCATCATTCCTCCTTTCGGGTGCCATTATTGGCTTGCTTGTTCGAGTTTGGAGCTCGGAACTTTGTTTACTTTTACTGTTCTAGTGCTTCACACACTTTCCCTTCTGCAGAAAATTTTTTCTCAGCAGTCTGGGACTCTTTGGAGACCTAGATAGCTGATTGTTGATCTATGCATACCTCTGAAATAATTGGGAGTAGAGATGGCCATTTGCCTTGAAACCAATGTTTTCAAGATGGTGTAACAACGTTCAGATCACAGAGAAAGGGAGGACAGTGCGTGCCGGACAATTGTTACTTGGCAGCATCTGCAGAATTTATTTTCTAAGCCATGGATAGCTCAATTTGACCTATGAATGCCAGTGAGAAAAGTGGAACCAGGACTGATAGGTGCTGGCTTGATTCATTTCTTTTTCAAGATGGCGTTTTGGCGGGTTAAATCACAGACAGAGGGAAGACATTTAGCATGCAATGCCTGTGATTTAAAGACCACTCCTTGGCCTTGTTGGGTAAATTGACAGAAGTAGGACTCACGTAGCCCTGTTATGGTACACTGGATCACAATCATTTCTTTGGTTGTTACTTATACTCATGTGTTCTCTAAATACACATATGCATTTTGTGTTAGGTCAGGCGATGCCACTTGTCTTCTTCCCTGTGTCTATAGTCGCAAGTCGTTTGCAAGAGATCACCTCATGGGGATATCAAGCATTCAACACTAGCCTGGGTGGCGACCGCGTCTCTTTGCTCACTGATCCGGAACTCAGGCTTGGAGACCAACTGCTATTGATCTGATCTATGAACTGTTTTCCAGGGTATTGTTCTTGAGACTTGAGAGTTTTCTTTGAAGAAGTCAGCCAAGCATCGACTGAAGCTGTTAAGTGCTTGGCTTGCTGGGTCTGACTGCACCGAGCATAAGTCACACAAACTGAAGCCTCCAGAATGGAAACCTTTGTATCCCCGTCTGGGTATTCTTTAACCTCAACCAGTCTGAGCACTGCTGTCCAGGCACTCAGACCATAAGTCTGAGAACTAAGGGAAGCTTTTGGCACCTTGGCCAGCCTTAGTGCTAGGATTGTAAGTCTGGGAGGTCTGGAAAACCACCAGTGCCTTGAGAAACTTCCCAAGCTTCCAGCTCCAAGGGCTCAGATTGTGAGCCAAAGCAGTAGGAGATAAAAGGAAGACACCCGGTTCTGTAGGGGTGCCTTCTGCTGTTAATATGCCTTTGGCCCTGATGATGTTGGCAACTAAAGTGGCCCAGGTGACACCTTCAGTTCCCCCATCAGCAGTGTAAATTGACAGAAGTAGGACTTACATTGGCACCTAAAGTGGCCCACGTGACACCTTCACCTCCCTCTTCAGCACTGTCGGCCTTTGCATTCTGTATTCCTCTGCTACTGCCACCACTGCAGAGGAATCCAAGTGGATTCTGTTTGCAGAGCGGCTCACTGCTCCTGCCTTGAGTCAGCTCTCTCTTGGCACCGAGACTCCCCGGGCCCCTCCTGTCTGCAGATTTCTGAATTGGCAGCAGCTGTGGTGTCTAAAATGAGTCCCTGAGAATGGAGACCTTGGGCTCTAATCTTAAGTCGGGGATGTATGGAGAACCACCAGTGCCTCAGAAGACTTCTTGGACTCCCGACTTTGGGAGCTCAGATTGTAAGCCAAGGTATTTGAGAGATTGAGGAAAGACACCTGGGTCTGTATGGGTGCCTTCTGCCATTAGTGGTTCTTTGGCCCCAGTGGTGTCAGCACCTAAAGTGGCCCGGCTGACACCTTCTGTCCCCCCACCAGTAGTGTTGGTTTCTGCAGTCAGAGACTTTGTCTTCCTGCACTCCCGCCCCCTCACAGCAGCTGAGTCCAAGCATACTGTCAGCAGAGCAGCTTGCTGCTTCTGCCTTGAGTTGGTTGTCTCTTGGCTCTGAGACTCTCTCAGTCCCCCTCCTGACAGCAGATTTCTGAGGTGGCAGCAGCTAGGGTCCCTGAGACTAGTCTCTCGGAGATCCAGCGGGATCCCTCAGGCCAGCAGACATCTTTGTCATCAGCCACTGAGACCACTGCACACTGTCGACCAAAACCTCCCCTCTCTAGCCCAGTGGGAGCTGAGCAGGCAGAGGTGGCAGTTGGCGCTGTCCTGCCTGGGCTTGTCTGTCTTGGACATGTGGCAATGTACCACCCCAGACCTTGTTTCCCTATCCGTGCCTGAGTTCCGTACCAGCTCACAGCCAAGACTCATGGCATACAGGTTTCTGTAGAGCTTCCAATGTTTGGCAGTCAGAGGCCTTCAGATGATCAATGGGGGTGCCAGGGCATCCTTCCTTACAGTGTCCTACTCCAAAGTCTCCTTGGCTGCCTCGTGGTGCTTCCCAGACTGTGTAATACAGTGAGTAAATGCCAGCTATGGCGTCACTGTGCTAACCTCAGGCGGACCTGTCTCTTAGGCCGGTTTCAGGATTTAAGGGCTAAGATATTGACTGAGGATAAGAAAAGACAAAATCAATAAGTTGAGTTTAACATGTATTATTAATGTTGAGTCACTGCAGAAATAAAAATCAAATAAAAGACAAAGCTTTCCCGATGTGTGGGAGTGCTTACAATATATGAATATAAGAATACTGCCATTACAAGTGTCTTTTGAAAGTCAACTCAGTCCTATTTCAATCAGAACCAAACATATTAATTGCCAAAAAGTAAAATTCGAACTAAACCTTAATTATTTAATTTGGAATAAAATTACAAACTAATTTTTGTATGTCCTGTGGTGGAAGAAAGTCCAATGATGAATCAGGTTCAGCAAAAGTTCACAAATTTTCCATTCAGGTATGATCAGTAATAATTTATCAAAGTTCCAAAGACTTAAATGGTTTTATAATTTACTCAAAAAGAGGGGGTTAAATTTACCTGGACGAAAATATAAATGAAGGTTTAAAGTTTGCCAATTTTTAGAAATCTGAAAGCCTGGAAGTCTGGATCACTTATGACCATCACAGTCTTTGAACACTGGAATGTTTCACAGAGTCCTAAAACCACAGTACCCCATGTATCTGGAATTGACATGGATGGCTCAGCAGGCAACTCTTCCAGATCGCTATGACATCTGCCCCCAATGTGTAGTTCTTTGGTACATGTCACTGCAACGTAAAAACTTGGAGCTAGAGACTACTCAACTATTTACGACAAGAGTTCCTACAATGCTCCATTTTTAACTTTTCTAAATAATTTCATGATCAAAGACCAATCATGCAAATGGTATTTTCAGAATAAATATGTAAATAATCTTGAAACGGTTAGGTAAACCTTAAGAAGTGAACCCACAAGGGTTACAAAATTTGGAAGAAAGTGGCCATTTTAATAAAAAGAAAATACTTCTTAATGTACCCTGAGCCTTAACAAGACAATAAAAGTGTGTATAAATAACTCTGGTAAAACAATATAATTTCTGATAAATATATTTTCTGTAAGTTAATCAATTAGTTAGAAATACTGCACCTAAGGTTTTGCATCTCTTGACTTAGGATTTGTTCAAGTTCTTACCAATTTTAAGTTTCACAATCTGAATATTATAAATTCCATTTCACAATTCATTTAAATATTATAACATTCAATATTAATCCTCCTAAGAGTAATGTAAAATTCTCTAAGTGCCAAAGTATTTTACAACACATGTTGCATTATACCCGATTACAAAACGGCTTGTTTTGTCTGAGTTTAAAAACTTGGTGGAAGAAAAAATTTATTCTGGTATAAACTTTAATATTATAATTTTGTTCCAAACCCCAAGTTTAATAAAAATGTCCCAGTTAAGGAAAAGTACATCTCTCAACTAAATTACCCCAAGTCAACCTGGAGGAGATTTGAAAATAGAAATGAGGACAGGTTGTCAGCAAAGACTATTAACTATTTATAAAATAAAATTCAAATAATATATAATTTTTGTTCTTCTCAATTATTTCAAACTGTAAGTAAATTTGTAATCATTTTCTTTATAAGCACGGACCAACTCTGTAGCATCCATCAACCCACCATCAACATGGGGACCAACACTCTAGTTTATATCAACACACTTACTTTTCCATGAATAAATTAGTATCTGAACTTTGACATCTTGACCCGACTGACCCATGACCTATGACCTGAACTTCCGGTTCCTGTTTAATATGTGACCAGAATGAACATAGTTTAACCCAGTATCAATATAACACCTGTCTGGTTCATTAACATGGTTATTCTGGAATTTTACTGAACAATTTCATGGTCATGGACTGAAAACTGGAGAAAAATTATGACCAACGTATTTTTTTCTGTCAAGAATTATACCCATGTTTTAAACATTTAAAGAATAGCTTCAAGCCATATATTCTTCTCTCAGAAAGTAAAATAAATCCCGAGAATGCTTCTTTTGAGCCACTTTAGTACAGAATATGTTTTATACTAGTCAATTATTTCAGGAAAATATATGTTTAAATCTTTAGTGGGAATAATCCAGAAGATTCTGGGAACACATTAATTTAATTCCACTTTACTACCATTTTATGGCGTTCAGAAAAATACACATTAAGCTTCAGAACGTCAAATGGTCATCGTAAAGTAAAAATACTGCTTTTAGAAATGTACTGTAAATTATATATCAGAATAGCTTTGCTACCAACATTAGTATGTTTTGACAAGTTGGGTCACTGCAAAGGTAGACTTATTAAACATTTTCTTTACTAGTGGAAACGTATCTGTTCTTATCAAAAATAGGAAATTTTTTCTCTGACAACTCGCCTCAAAACTATAACTTATTTATACCCAATTTTAGGTAAAAAATGTAATTCTATAAGAACAAAATGAGAGAAGAATTTCTTAGAATGAACAAAAATCCCTTCAGAATACACATAACTGGCAACTTTAATGTGGTTCCAACAAGTTTCTGTACATTCGTTACTGAAAATTACCAACTGGGTGTGCCCTTCATTCAAAGGAATGTTAAAACTCTGAGCCGAACGTTGCTCTAACCCAGTGTAACTGAACCAGAAATTCTCTGAACATTATACAGGAAAATACACCTCCAGGAGACTTAAAACAATTAGCATTGGCTTCGGTAGTTTGAAACTAAGGGAACTTGAATTTTGGAAAGGAGAACCCCGGCAATACTATCACAATTAAATTGACTCTCAATAAATATTTATTTTAGGAATTGGTGCATGAACTTGACGTTTGTCCGTCTTACTTTTTTTCCAAAGCAGAGCTCAATACACTGAACTTCTAATCTTCTAGCAAAGAAATAAAGCTACTTCTTGTACATTTTAAAATGACAACCAGAGTCACTTTGTTCACGTTTTTATACAAATATTATATTTAGGACATTGAAAACCAGTGATATTTTGCTTCCAGTCCCATTTTTAATGCATTTATTGACACAAGGGGCTCAGACAAGGAGCCCTCGTCAACAATATGTCACTGGTCACCACAAACTGTCCATTTTTCTAATATTTGAGATGTAGCCACGGTATACATACACAAAACCTTTCCGTTTCACTTGGTTGGCTCACCCCTTCACTAAGTATCCAAGACACACGCAACCTTTAACCCTGGCCAGGCATGACCCAGCAAAAAGCATGTGCATCACTTCGATCAACCAAACGAAGCCACACAGACCTGTTCTGGTAACCATTTTTGTCTGTACAATTTCTACATGCACTTTGTACTACAAGAATATCACTTTACACTTTAAAATATTATTTAACCTTACATTTTTAGAGAATTATTTACGTTTATTTAGGCCCCGACTTGGAAAACCCCCAGAAAAACCAAAGAATTCCCCTAAACAGAAGTTTCTAACAATTCATGGTTAATTTTATGAGCACCTACAGGAGGAAGAACCAGTAACCTCGACATTATGGCGAAATGGCAGCCAATGCTTCAGGTTTTAATTTTGATGCTCCATGGTACAATGATATAGCGCAGAAAAATTGACTTACTGTTTTCACTGCTCAGCTGAAGTTCTCGCAGTCCTGTCCTGAAAAGCTCCAGTCAACGCAGGCTGAAAAGTGAATTCTTTACCCAGAGATGCACCATAAATAGGTTGCAAAGAACTCAGCACGTGCGAAACCTTCTGGACACGTCAGAGGTTCCAACCCTTGATTGGTCAAAACACTGCAAGTCATACACAGGCCGAGAAGGGGAGCACTTTTCATAGTGAATTTCAAATTCACTACAACTGTGTATATTTGCCCCTCAACTTGTGCTCCCTCTGGGACCCGTCATCTGGGAAGAGCAGACAGTGCACAAGGAAGGGCAAACCTTCCGGGGAAAGGCAAAAAGATGGGAAAAACCTCAGCATTCCTGACTCTTGTAATGCAGATCTCGCTGTCTCAGGATTGCCAACTGCCACACAGCTAGACTCTGCATGGCGCCTGCTCGGCAGCTGCTTACCACATATCACTCACACTGGGAGTCTGTCATAGATGATTTGTTCGTCCTCAACATCCTGAGACATTGCTACATGCTGCCTTTCCACAGAGACAGGCCTCCATTAAGCTGAAAACAGTGGTTTTGAACCACCTACCATGGAACCCAAAGCATTGGTGTTCCTATTGGCAGTTCACACGCTTCAGAGTTAGTGTGCCATATAGCCTGTCCAGGACCGCAGTACTCCTGGCTTTTACAACTTACTCTTCCTCGTCCCCAAGCAGGATGGAGGATGCGCATAGTCCTATCAATGCTGAACACCTTCCTGGAAGTCCTTTCCTTCAGGATTGAGTACTTCCAGTCGGTGGCAGCAGCCTTGTGGAGCATGGATTGGTGTCCCTGGATCTCAGAGACGTATTTTTCCACATGCCAATCTCAGCGACTTCATGAAGGTTTCTGTGGTTCGCATTACGGACCAAATTTACCAGTTCAGGGCATTTCCCTTCGGGTATGCTACGGCACCACTTGTGTTGCCCAGGTTCACACAGATAGTATCTGCTTACCTTCACCAGTCAGCCGTGCCATTTGCATTCATGTGTATCTGTATGATAAGCTTATTTAAGTGCTTTGGTGCTTGGATTCTCAAGTGTCACACACAAACCATTCTAGAACTTTGCCAATGTTTGGGCCTGATAGTGAACCTATTCAAGTCGAGTATTTGGCTAGCGCAGACTTTTGTCCTTCCTGGCATCCAGTTCGTCCTGGCTGTCTACATCTGTGGCCCTTCAAAAGACAGGTGGGGGAGACTTAAGTTACTGCTCAGAGCCTCTCAGACTGGCAGGGCCTGCTCAGCACAACAACGGCTTGCCCTGCTAGGCTCCCTGTCCTTGATGGACTTACAAGTCCTTCTCGGTCGCCTCCACCTTTGGCCCTGGCAGCAAGCTATTCAGGGCAGATGATCAAGATACCAGGGCTATCAGGCCCCCGCACTTCAGTGGTGGACCATAAGGGAGAATGCCATGAAGGGACAAATGCCGACACCTTTCAGGCCCAGCTCACCATTTATACAGAATCTTCTTAGTCCAGGTGTTGAGGTCACGTGGAGAGCAGGACAGCATTGGGCTTTTGGCCTGCATCCTGTGCCTCCCTCCACATAAACTGGTCAGAATTGGAGACGAAACGCTTAGCGCTCCTCCACTTCCAGAACCTGGTGGAGCACATCCCTAGGCATCAAGATGTCCTGGCCAACAAACTTTGAAGAAGGGGTCAGTCTGTAGCAACAAACTTTGAAGAAGGGGTCAGTCTGTAGAGATGGAGTGGTCACTCATCCACAAGGTCCATCAGGACATGCGGGGAACTCCACATGTGGTCTCATTTGCCACTCCCGAGAATGCAAACTACCATTTTGTGTTTTATCAGTCCCAGACCCTCAGGCCCTAGTGGTGGATGCTCTAGCCATGGACAGGAGCAACATTTGGGTGTATGCCTTTCCACCCTGCCGGATCCTTATGAGGGTACTTCACAAGGTTGGGTTCCATGATTGCAATCTGGTCCTGGTCACCCCTTGGCGGCCCTGGAGTGATTGCTTGGTAGACCTACTGGAATTAAGCATCAAGCCTCTGCTATGATTACCGGCATGGCAGAAGGTTTCGGTGCAACCACAGACAAGCATATTCCACCGGAACCCTCAGGTTGTCAACCTACTCGCTTGGTGGTTATCTCAGAGCACATCCATGACAGAGGCTTTTCAGAATCAGTCTCAGATTGAATTGCCAGAGAAGGGCTTTGATCTTCTTCTCTAACTGTCTACTCAGCTCGGTGGAAGGGGTTTTCTGACTGGTCCACCAAGTGCCTTGAGGACCCCAAGTGGGTTCCCTCAAATACTGGATGTGGGAAATTTGTTTTCTATTAACACTTGGTTCAGAGGCTAGAAAAGTGAGAGCCGGCTTTTGACCGACTCCTGTGGTCACCTGACCACTCCCAGGTGACTCTGAGGCCTCACTTGGGCTTCCTTGCAAAGAACCAAGTGGCTCAAGGGTTTTATCCTCCATGTCTTGGATGCCACGCTTCCTTTTGAGGAAAAAGCCATGTACCCTGTGAGAGTTCTTTGCTGGTACCTTTCACATACAGAGAGACTCAGAAGACGGAGTTCTGCCCTCCTTCTACCACAGAGTAGCCTGCGTAGGTAGCAAGTTTGCAAAAAGACAATTTCATTGTGGATTAAGCAGACAATCCTTAGGGCCTATGAGATCTTGCTGGAAAAGTCTGGTGCCTTGGAGCTTGTCCAGCGGGAGCTCACAAAGTGTGAGCCTTCAATGCCTCCTGGCACAATTGTGCTAGAGGAGCGCAAGTATGCTTTTGCGGGTGTCACAGGCTCATTCCCTCAGGTGCTGATACTTGTTCAATAGGCCGTCCGGATCCCATCAGAGCAATCACTTGGTTCCAGTTTATGGCACTCTTGTGGTTTAGATTTGATGCAGGCCTATAGGTCGATGTATTTTTAGTCTGCCTTGTAGGGCTTCGTGCCTAGTTCACCTTAACTCAAACAGTATCAGGCAGTTTGTCCTAATGTCCCAGCTTGTTGCCAGTTTGACATGGGAATTCACTGCCCTAAGAAACCAGATACTGCCCCCTGGTGCACGCCATTTCGCAACTAGGTCCTGTTTAAGATGTCCAGGTCTGATGGAGCTGAAACAGATAGCGTCTACATGCTGTCATGTTGGTGGGTGAGCACGGGGGGGGGGGGGGGAGGGTTGGTTCAGTGTGGTCCCAAATGGGTCAGTAAGGAGAGTTTCAAGTTTCACTCAGTTTTTGCTGTTGGCACCTCAACTTCATATAGCTCTGAGGTTCTCCCTTCAGATGTCGCCTCCCCACTCAGATTGATGGCTACCCCCAAGCTGCCATTCCCAGTGGTCATATGGGACAGTATGCCAGTAACGTTACACCCTCCACCTATAGGCTCGTATGTCAGCAAACGGTGGTGTAGAGGTGACATTACGTAACTAATATGAGATATTTGGAGTAATATCGATATTAGTAAGTATACTTGCCTCTCCACCACCAGAGAAGCCCCCCTTCCCCTAATAACTGATGTCAACTGACCAATCTCCAAAAGAGGAAGGATGAAACAGGGAGCATGCACACCGGGAGTCACCACCAGTTCCATCAGAACCGAGAGAGGGTGCCATGGGACTGCCAGGTTTTCAGGTATCAAGTGAGCAAACTCATATCAATTTCATGGGCATTCCATCCAGACACAGAGGTCTAGGCAAATGCTGGTCGAGAGGTAAATATACTTACTAATACTGGTATTACTCCAAATATCTCGTGTTCATCTAATATTAAATATAGTTGTGGTAAGAAGAACAAAAACATAGTTAATCTTTGCCGACAGAGTGAGTTGCCATTTTTTTCTAACGAGGGATCGTTGTTGGAGAGAAAAATAGTAGCTCACTCTCCAGCCTTGTAAGATTTTGTTTATTCTATGTTAAATTGGGTATTCATCTCACAAAAGTGCCCTATGCCTACTTCCAACGACGACCTGGTGTGCCCTGTTTGTTTACGTTTGTAGCCGTTATTTCACGTCTCGCGTGACATATAATCAAACATCGGTCGCGCACATTTGATTTTGTTTAAACTGTCAATGCATCACGTCAATGATGCAGGCGCGTCACAATTTACTTGTAACAATGTTAAGGTCATGTGATCTACAGTGAGTTACTACTTTTGAATTTCACTCTGGAAAATTATAAATCAACCTCAAATATAGAATAATTTTTTATAACACATGCATCCACATGCTTATTGATTTGGTTTCATGTTTGTAGGAGATCAGCTCATTTAAAATTAAAATTGCGGTAAAAGTTTCATTTTAATTAGTCATATTTGCCTTAGTATTGCATGCAAATAAAATTGCCCTAGCTGTGGCACTTTTCAATTTTTCCCTTTCATGGACAACGTTTTATAAGAGCTTTTATATGTGTTTGTTTTAGAAACATGGTGTCAAAAATGTCCAATTATGAATGGCTTTTAGTCACCTTTACTTGATAACCTTAGATTTATTGATGATGTGTCAAAATTCATGCCAATCAAAAGACTCTCCTTCAAGACTTTCAAAGACCGTCTTGTACAGTAAATCCACACCCTTCATATGAAAAAGCAAATTAAAAGTGGTTCCCTTTTCTCTTGCCTGCTAAACAGATCATTCTGTGTGTTTTCTCGACTCCACTCGGTCTGTGCTTTGGCCATATGACCACTGTTTTAGCGCTGAAAAGGGGAGTCAAATCGTGATTGGTCTCCTTTGTTCACCACGTGACTGCTGTGCAACAGGGTAGACACACTGCCAATGGCCAAGTTGATAATGAACAACTCATCATATCGACTTCCTGATTGATTCGGCAATTCATCAGAAGGGGCACAGTGCATATTTATTAACCTGACTACAAACAAAATCTTGTCCGCCTGATGGAGATAAAGTGTAGTCCATGTAATCCAGAGCTTGGTCTGCCTTTCACATGCACATGAGGGTTACAACCCTTGGAGACCCGACACAGGCCTCAGCTTTGAATGCATCAGGGTAGTACACCACAGCTAGTCACATAACTTCTATCCATCCATCTATACCAGACTAAGGTTTCTGCAAATTTCAAGGGGATTAATGTGGATAATTGGATGTACAAGACAATTTGAGTGATCGTGAGGACAAAATTCAGAAATTTGAGGTCTGCGAAGTGGCTGACAAGTCTACAGAAAAACATGGCGAATGACGAAGAGAACGCAGCGAAGCGACCTGCGAGTCGTCTTAAATGGCAAGCCGCTTTAACATTGAATCAGAATTATAGATATCTATAATTCCAATTATTGATATCTAAAAATGAATTTTTAGACATCTAAAATTCATATTTGTATCTGAAATACCATTTAAAATCTAAAAAAATATATATTTTAAAAATCATTTTAGACATCTAAAACGATAGTAAATTACATAACTAAAGTGATTTTTAGACATCTAGGAGGAGCCGTTTTACCATTTATCCATTACCTCTTGATCTCAATACTTTCTTGTTATTAACAAATCACTCCTTGATATCAGAAATTACTTGTCGATATCAAGAAAAAAAATGATTGATGTCAGGAAGTACTGCATAAATGGGTCAGATGTTCAAAAAGTATACAATTACAGCCCAAGCAGCGTTATTTCATGAAGTCAAAGATCATAGTTTAATTTCACGCCTGCCACAAAATACATGTGTTGAGCCCAATGAAAAGCTCAATCACACCAGTTTTACTGCGAGTTACAGTTTGTGTAGACTTTTGAAGTCAGATATATATTTTACAACAACGTGCGTTACGGAAATTATCACACAGAGTCCAAACCCAACAACATAAAGACACCGAAACAAGACTTACGCTGGTTCCCCGCTGATGACCCAATTAGGCTAATAAAGCGTAAAACGTTTTTCTAAATTTCAAACTTTATGAACATGAGTTGTTCCTTTCACAAATTAATTTGTTATTATGATTTAGAACTATGCAGATTTTCAGTGAATGGCACGGATTAGGGCTTTGCTATTAGAATATCGGACTTGTGTTCTAACGGTACATTGATTTGACATATTTTATCTCGCAAAAAAGGAAAAGGGATAGGAAAACAAGCGATCACGCTCGACAATCCATACATAAATATTCATTTAGTAAACAGTAAAAGGTACTTCAGATATGTAAATCAAACATAAGTATATTGAAATAAAGATTTAAAGGCTTGGCAAAAAACCGATCAGTGTCTCACATAAATTGCAACATGTTTTTGTACATGGGCTTACAGACTTAGGTTTGTTAAGTTTCTCTTTATATCAGATTAAATAAAGATGCACGTACATTTGTCTCAACATATTTTGTAAATTTTGAAGAGAGTTTGTCGCAAAAATGGCCCTGAATCATTTACCAATTTGAATATTATATTGTTATGAAGAAAACTGTATGCTTTTTAATGGATTCATTTTCATTCGAGGAGCAGAAACAAGAAAATCTATAAGTCACATTGAAACGCTTTGGCATAGTTATACCACTTTATGAATTCCTTTGTAATATATCCCGTTATGGTAACGCACATGTAGCATTATCAGTTTTTTCCTTCTCGATGTGGCTCTGTTGATGGATCAAGGTCATTATTAGTGTCCTTAGTGTTCTTATTATCCCCTTTGTGACGAAAGCGGTACCCCCTTACTCAATCTAAGGGATTTATGTAATCCCATTGTACCTGGGTCATAGTAGTTTTGTTTTGTTTTGTTTTTTATTTTTAGTGCAGTTTGCATCCTCTCTGAATTTTTTAAGATAAGCGTCGCTTTGGCTTCCTCGGTATTCCCTCTGTATTTGTGCACTTGATTTTCAGTCCGCTTTTCTGGGTGTCCCCGGGCCCTTATTTGTACACCATTACTCCCTCAACTTCTCCAACAGAATCTGACACTGTCTGCTAGAAACAAATCGGGATATAAGTGTCATTAATAAGAAATAATATGAAAATATATGGAGTCCCATTTTCTACCACAGAAAATCTTTTGCAAATTGAAACTTTTTTCTGCACCAAAGTATATGGTATATGTCAATACACATGTAAATGCAATATGAGATAAATTGAAAAATTATATTACGGTGAAAATTGGGAATTATTAAACAAACGTGCATTATCTAAATTCAGCTCAAGTTATGAAAACATACAAAAATAGCTCGAATAGAAAAGAATACAAAAAACATCAACATATATTCTAATATAAATGTAAATAAGAATTTTGGTCTTACTTATTTTGTGCGCTTTGAATTCCATTTTAGAAAAAATGACAAACATACGTCACCAAAATTAAATTTTCTTCTGTGAAGCTTATCAAACACTGAAAATCATTCAAATAATTGTCAATTTAGTTTTCATACTGTAGCCAAGAGTTAGTTCTAACCCTGAACCATATGATTCCACACTTAAATGCAAAACTCCACAGTAGGGCACATAAATTTCATGAAATTCATGTTTTAAAATGTAAAAATCAGATAATATATGTGTTTTCTACTGTATATATTACAACACAAGCCATAAACCTTTCACAGGAGTTGCATGTATTGATTCTTCTTTACAATGATGCAAGATGCGACACTAATACCAGTATTCTATGAAATAATTCATGTCTTGTAAGAATAGCACATTTGCATTTGTGCGTTGCCAATATTAATCGATAAACTGAATGACCCCAGGGACCGATACCACGTGCCGCAATCATTTCAATTTTGAGTATAATATGACCGCAAGAATCATAGCTCCATTGCTAGTGCAAAATTACCCATCATCAACTGCACACAAGGTGATTCTGTAGTGATCTATGTACGGTACCATTTCCACATTTTATATGAATCACCCGTCAATGAAACCGATAACACGCCAAATCTCAAATCTTTGCTGGCTGAACTTGTACATTCCACGAACCATGCTCCGAAGTCACTGTCAGTATGCGCTTTCTGGAGATGTCCTGAGTGGATGGGACCGCTCTTTGCGCTTTTCAAACGACTTTGGTTATGCCCGGTTGTTTCAGTTACTAGTAGTTCAGTAATGCATGTTTGTCCTCGAGTTTCATGACGAAATTTTAATGCACAAAACAGAAAAATATAGGGAAAATTGTCATTTGTAATTAGATATAGGTACGCCTCTATGTTGTATGAAAGAATATCCCACAAAAAGTTAAGAAATCTTACTTTGGGCAATTTATTGAAAACAAACGTTCATTACCAATAATAGGTCAATCCAGGATAAACTGTTGTGATATTTTATCATTTAGGTGCAGTGATATGATACGTTACATGTAATACCATCATGGATATAAGGGTTTTTATCACATTAAAAATCAGTATATTTGTTACTCACAAAACATGCATAAGAGCTTTTTTTGATATCAGTTACACACGTTTGTTTTGATAACTTTGCATACAAAAAACATATCCATGACAATTTAAAGCAGATGGAGCTGCAAAACGCTCATGTTAGTAGTCCAAAATCAATCTGACCCTCACGTGTGATATAATTGGTAATTTTTGTGTGACGGGAAGCATCTGTTCGTGCTTGTATTACTTCATTAAAAAAAAACTGAAAAAACGGCAACTTTGAGACATTTTTCACGTATATATGGCCAATTGTATGGACAAAAGTTAAGCATGCATTTTCGAAATAGCTGTGGCGTGGTAGGTGTACGATGAAACTCATTGCATGTCTCCCATAGTGGTATTTCATGCAAGGCCAAAGATAAAGCTGTGGAAATTGCCAAAAATGCAAACATTGTACACTTTTAGAAAATTTGACCAAAATAGTAAAACGGTGCTCCATACATATCTAAAAATGTAATTTGGATATCTGGAACTATTTTTAGACATATAAAAAATTGAAGTAATGATACCTATGTTCCGATTAACTCTTTTGGGGGTCGAGGTTTTAACAGTCAACAGCTTTCCTCGGCGCGCTTTGGTCCCAAGTCGCAGTTGGTATTGAAAGAGGTGAATGTTAAAATGGCTTGCCATAGTCTTATGCCACGTTTTTTTTTTTTCTTCAGCACAAGACGACTCGCACTTTGTATTGCGTCACTCGAGTCATACGCCGAGGCCCTGGGGTGAAAACGCTGCCAAAGGTCACCGTGATAAGGGGATGCGCATACGTCTTATCTTTGTTGTGGCTGATAAAATGGCATGGGTAAAGCGTGGTACATTTATACCACTCGGCAAACCAGTTCATGTGTACGTGATCTATTGTTAGTTTGGTTGTCGCCAAATTATTGCAAAGTTTACTTCTCATTCGTCAAACTGGCACAGCATGGAGGATCTGAAGGGGCATGTCTTAGGAACAGCTGTGATAGGACTGGCAATGTATTGTGTATACTGTTTTTGGACTTTCATTTGCGACGTGCGGAGGAGAGGGTCCTATATTAACAAGCTGCCTGGACTCAAACCTCACTGGTTATTGGGCCATTTTTACCACTACCCGGGGCCTAACGATGAAGGCCTCAAATATTCAAGAGAAGTAGTTGCTCAGTTTCCACGTCTGGCCAAAGTATGGTACGGACCTTTCATACCAGGAGTCGTCATTTCACATCCAGAAACTGTCAAAGTTATCTTACAGACCTCGGAACCAAAGGCAAGACACTACCAATTTTTGAGTCCTTGGCTTGGGGATGGACTTCTACTCAGCAGTGGCAAAAAGTGGCACAGAAACCGCCGCCTTCTCACTCCTGCGTTTCATTTTGACATCCTCAAACCGTACGTTGATATCTATAACCGAACTTCAGATATATTTCTATCAAAGATTTCAAAATATGCAGAGAGTGGAGAATATTTTGATGTTTTCTCCACGATTACTCTGTTGACCCTGGACATTTTGTTGCAATGTGCATTTTCTCATGAATCTGGATGCCAGCTGATTGGAGAAAATCATCCCTATGTCAAATCTGTTATAGAACTAAGTGAAGGGTCGATTGACCGGTTCCTTAACCCTCTCCTACATGCAAACTTTATCTTTAATATGACACCATCTGGACGGAGATTCAGGAAAAACTGTGACTTTGTGCACACATTCTCACGAAATGTCATCGAGATGAGGAAAAAGGTTCTGTCTACCCGAGCCCAGCAGTCAGCACAGAATGGCAAACATCTGGACTTCCTCGACATCCTTCTTACAGCAAGGGACGAGGAGGGTCAGGGGTTAACCGACCGGGAAATTAGAGATGAAGTGGACACTTTCATGTTTGAAGGACACGACACGACTGCCAGCGGGATAGCCTGGTGTTTACTGTCACTGGCAAAACATCCTGAACACCAGGCCTTATGTCAACAGGAAATTGACGAAGTTCTGCGGGGCAGGGACTCCGATACACTCACCTGGGAAGATCTGCCCAAGCTGAAGTACCTCACAATGTGTATCAAGGAGTCATTGCGGTTGCACCCACCTGTGGGTGTTGTCTTTAGGGAGTTGACAAAAGATGTAGCCGTGGACGGTTTCACTATCCCAGCAGGTACTACGGTTGAAGTGTCTGCCTACATGTTGCACCACAATCCAACTGTATGGGAAAACAGTACAGAATATAGACCGGAACGATTCTTGCCAGACAATATACGGAAAATGGACAATTTTGCCTTTGTACCATTTTCTGCTGGACCCCGTAACTGTATTGGGCAGAATTTTGCCATGCATGAAATGAAGCTTGTGGTTTCGCGCATTTTGCATCGATTTACGCTGGAGCCCGACCTCAGCAGGGAGCCTAAAAAAAGGATTGGACCCGTCGTGAAAGTAAAGGGTGGAATGTGGATGAAGGTTCATTCTCGCCAATTGTAACATCAGAGTTTTTACAAATAGACCTGTATTGATTGTCCCTGTCAACACAAATAGGACACCTGTGCCAAAAAGTACACAGAAACACGTAACAGGACAAACTAATAGGAGAGGTCGCAATTTACAATTATATATGCGTTTGGCTGAAAAAAACAAGCCAAACCACAAACTTCTTGTGGGCTGGAGGTGTGTATTCGTATAAGATTCTATGTTAAAGTAACATTCAATATGGTAAATAGTTTTGCAGCGAAAGTTTACAAGGGTATTTCAACTATATATAACCATTTAGCACAAGAAATTTGGTGTTTCTAGGTAGAGCGGTTTAAAAGTTAAATGAATGCAGATTACAATGGAAACTTATGAAAATACACATAGCTAGCCCGCCTGCCTACAGAGCCCTCTACAGAGAACCCGCATGAACCAAAGTTGACCTAAACTTTACCTTTTAGGTTCACACGTATCTAAAAATATCTTTCAACATGTATGAGAAAGAAACTTCAGTTTGTTTTATGGTATTGTGTGACACTAGAGTGAAAGCATAATGAGACGATGTTAACGTTAAAATGAAATATTCGAAACCAAAATAAGATTTTAAGAAAAATGGGCATGCTTATCTAAAAAATTAGGTCTTTTATTTGGATATCTTTTGTTCTGGTAATACATGTGCTTTTTCAAATCCCCATACATGGCATGTTGTGTTGTTTGTCTAATTATCGTTTTGATGGATCTTTTCATGAAGGAAGACATATCCATAGCAACAGAAGATTAACGTTCCCCAACATGCACAAGCTTTTAAACGTCAGAGATGGTGGCGTTAGCTGAAGACATAAAATGATATGTTCCCAATTCCTTCATGGCAGCAGTTCTGAGACCCTTTCAAGTTACCCCAAACCAAACTTTTTTTCTCTTGGCATAATGTTTGCAGCGCCGAGAAACGTGAGCGAATTTGGTTTTCTTTGGCGAAACATAGGTCTCGTTATAAAAAAAATGCATAAGCTCCGTATGATTAAATTACAAACAATGGTCTAAACATGATGCCCTATGTATATTTTTCAAAACCATTATCACATGACGTCATCGGGAGGTGGCCATAGGAAAAACAAGGAAGAGCTATGAGGCATACCCCATGTATATCTTTTAAAAATGTGAACAGGTGATGTTGGATACCCCAGTATTCCAGGTCGAATGTTAAGAACATGGAAACAGACAGTGTTGACACGTTACATGATTTTCTTTTCTTCTCTCTCTTTCTCTCTCTCTCTCTCTCTCTCTTGGAAATGGTACTGGAAAATATTAATTCTTGGAATCCTATTGAACAAAACTATTTTCCAATGGGGTCTAGTAAGATACACATACAAACGAAAGTATGAAAGGTGGGTTTTTTATGTTCTCTGTCATAAAATTCTTGTTATCTTGAGAATACACTGCGGTCGACAAAAACGGCTACACACTGACAACTGCTGTATAAACAAACAGATGGTAGTGAAACGGGTATGCATCACGTTTTTGCGATAAATTCTCGAAAACTACTTGATGAAAAAAGTTTAGTCTGGAAGCCTTTTAATCTGTTCCTATTAAACTTCTGAAACGATTGAGCGATTTTTTTAATGGGCCCATTCTCTCGGGAGAGACGGTCAAAGTTGCCGATCGTTTTTTTTTTCTTTGACGTTGGTATAAAACAAACAAACCCCGGACTCTTCCTTAACGTGAGCCAGTAGCTTTCACATGGATCAAAATAAAATAAATCGCTGATACATTTGTGCAGTTTAGACTTTAATGCCCAGTCCAGTCTTCTTTGAAAAAAAAACGTGCTATAAAAACTCGAGTAATATCGCTGCAAAATTGAGCTTGTGGGCGCCATCATCATTCGGAAGTAATCCGCCTTCAAAGTAGGACCGGGTGGGCTTTTGAACACAGACAAACGGTCATAGTTTGTAGCAGTTGAGAGATGCAACCGAGCTAGGGTTTCAGATGGGGCGGGACTCCTCCCCGGGTAATAAACTTTTGGGAAAATGAGATTCAAAAGTGCTTTCTAGTGCATATTTGGACTTTTATGTGTAGTTTCAAGTCCAATATGGACAATGGTTGACAGTAATTTTGAGAAAACATATCAGATCAATTTTTGGGCACATTATTTTTGGATTGAGCGGGAGAAAAGGAATGCTGAGTGGGAGAGCGGGAAGATGAAGAAAAAGACCAAAACGAGAGATCTCCCTCCCAAAACGGGACAGTTGGAGTCTTTGCTGTGGATGTTCGGATGTAGTAACTTTGTGTCAAGTGATTCCATGTCAAAACGTGCCCTCCTTTAAATGTACCCATGGTACGTTTTAACCAGGGACGTTTTGACTAGCGAAAACATACCCTGTAAATGTGTTTCATTTTTTATTTTTCGATGCCGACATATTATTATGTATAAAAAAATATGTCGATATTGAAAGTGACTGGTTTAAGATGGCCAAAAACTATATACGTGCCTATTTAAATACAAAGAAACCGAACAAACTTAGGAACAATGATCGTCTTCGTGTTGTGTAATGCCCAAATACTTCTCCTCTTTGTGCAAGAGGAATCAGTGTAGGGCTATGCCCTCATTCCCAATTGCTTTTTTTTACCACTTCTATAAAAACCCGCCGGTACTTTCGGACCTGTGTCCACTATCGGGACAACCTTCTCTACTGAGCTTCGTCTTTGACGCAGTGGGGCGCTTGGCACTCAGCCTATTGCTGACTTTGAATTCACTGCCTCAGGGCGACCTCACTATCTGATACAAAACCCTTATTCTGGGGCCTACAAGTGGTAACTGTTTGTTGTTGTATTTACATTTTCAGGTAATGCTCACTCTGGAAAAGTCCCGCTATATATTGTACATTGCATTCATTCGACAAATTAACCTTCCTTTAACACTAACCACACATATATATATATTGGATCCTATCTCTTCAAAATATCCAATCGACTTGGCTGCCATTATGAAAATCGCAATTCTGCACCAAATGCCAATGGTTTGTAAATGAGCATTGGGGCGATCTTGCCGAGTGGGGGTGAGAAGAGTGTTTTATGGCCCTCACCTTCGTACTTTAAATTACTATACTATCTACAGCAAAACCTGCCAGCTCGTTTGCAGAAGAACAAAACCTTAACACAAATTTTGGGGTGTTTTTGTTTTTATTTACAAATAACACAATAGAGCGGCAACTTGTGTGTTGGTCCCATACAGTAAGTTTGCTATATGAATAAAGTTTGTTCACTGCTTCTGGGGACCAGCGCACAAATTGCCAGATGGAATTTTGATCTTCTGCAAAGATGAGGGGTATCATCTGCCCCTCTGTCTTTTCTCTCACCTTGCAGAGAGACCCCATATACAGTGAACTTACAGGTGGTCCAAGATGGGGAGGAGGAGGGAAATTTGAAACTTAAACGATGACTAGGTTTGAAGAACTCTGAAAACGTGTGCCACTCGCAAAAAATCCAACGGTAATGAATGAACAGTTTGAAATTCGACAACTACTACGCAAGTGGGGCGAAAATTAATGACCAATCACAGTCTACTGCTACAGCGCATGTCTGTAGCGGACTAGTTCATTTTGACTCCAAAGGGGTGACCAGCATCCTGTAAGCCCCAGTGTAGGCTGGGCCATAAATGTTGCTATTGTCATGGCTTTTCTTATAATATATGAAACCAATAGTATATTTTTTGTAAATATTTTACAGCATCAATAATGATATGATAAATGTTGTGGCCGAGATTCACTCTGATTTTCAAATCAAATGTATTCTTGTGAGACTGTCCAACAATCATTGATTGCGCAATGTCACTCGCCACCACATGGCGTCGTGTCGCATTTGGATTTGTAACTAACGATTATAACTGCTTCAGACCCAACCAAGCGAGTCATGTTTTAAAAGTAATTTAACGACCGTTTGCCATGGTAACTCAGGGAGAGCAGACACCTGGAAGCTGCTGAAAACACGTGGCCGCTATTCACTGTGATTTTCCTTTCCCACAATGCATTGCGCCATGTTTATAAATAGCGCTCACCGTGTGTGCATGCATGCCATGGTTGTATCGTATCGCATTTGGATTTATAACTAACGATGATGACTGCTTCAGACACAGCCGAGGGGGCAGATTAAAGTTAAGACAGTAAGTCATCTTTTAAAAATACGTCGACGACCGTTTCCCCTGGTTACTCGGAGAACGCAATTCTCGAACCTAGCGATACTTGATACCATACCGCACCACCATAGCTATATGCAGCAGCTATGCTTTTAACCAGCCAAAGAAAAACGTCCAGACAAGCTGAAATAAAATTCTGTGTTTGGGTTGACTTTACTGCAAAATAACGGCATGTTGGCCAGCTTTTCTGTTAACTTGCAACTTGGTTACGGTTGATTAGAGCGACTGCTTTTTTACGGGTGGTCGTTTGTGGCGGCGATTTTGCTGGTCGTTGGTCGCGTGTTGCAGCTGGTCTGGGGCTGTCTAACTGGAGCATTGGAGCAAAATTTTGCATCACAGTTCTTGACAAATGCGATGGAAATTATCAAAAATAAGTGTTTCTCATGTGAAGAAGTTGAAAATGCTCCAAGGAATCTAAATTTGCTGCTACAGAGATTCCCAGTTGGACAGCACTGAGGTCGTTCGCGTCAGGTTATTTAATTTTTACATTGTAAAAGCGCCCGAGACAAGGAAAAATGACCGTTTTGACCTGGTAGGGACTGGGATCGGTAAATGCAGTTACTACTGTACCATGATTATACCATGCAGAATCTACCATAGTATATCAAAGAGAGTGAATGTAAGAACATTTTCAAAAATAAGGTGAAATCATTCTTGATACATATCTACCATGGGATGGGGGTACTTGACAGGGACCGCTTTATATATTCATAATTTCACTATCTCAGTATTATAAAAACTATGCCTTTGGTGTTTATATTTATTTATTTATTAATTTATTAATTTATTGAAAATTTAGATCTATCTTTTAATTCACAAACAATTAAAGCATTTCAGCTACAAACCTGTGCAAAGCAACTTTTTCTTTCTGATTTCATGCTTGCTATTTTCATGTTGTGGTCCATCATGGAAATAAGCCCAGGCAAGATTCCCTTGGCATTTGGTGCTCCCATTTCATGCATCATAGTTTGGTATGCTTTCAGCAATTATATTGCACAATGCTGGCATATGTGTGAATAAAATATTATCAATCAATCAACATTCAGTGATAAAAGCTATGTACATTTAGGTCTAGTGGTTATCTTAATGTTTTTTTCCTCTTGCTGCATTTTTAGAGAAAATACACAACTTACTAATCGCAGGATAATTTCTCAGAATTAATAAACATAATATGTGTGCAAAAATTCCCTAAAGCGTTACATGTATGAATACAAAAATGGTCTTATCTTAATTAATTACATGGCGGTGGTCTTTTTTGAATTCACTTTTTGCTATTTTTTGCAAATTTCCATAAGATTTTTGTACAATCTGAGGGAAAATAACCAAATAAGTACAATTATGACTAAAATGTGGTGATTTCGTCAACCATGTCAAGGCAAGGTTTTCCACTCGAAAATCCCCAGAATGCACCATTTTCCATGCTCAAATTCGAATTTTTTGGGGGGAAAGGGGGGGGGATACCCCCAGACCCTCGTACCATGCCTTTGGACGCTTGCTTTGGCCCTTTGGGCCACATATGTCTCATGTGGGCCACTGAAAAAAATTATTACCTTTTTGGACCACTTGTGTCTCGGAGTTTCTAGCACTGGCCTGGGTCGATCAATATTCATTAGGGAAGGGCAGCTTGAAGGTACGTGTACCTTTCTTGTTTTTATTTTAGGGTTGGGCCTTTTCAGTAGGGTTTGTCATGTTACCGGAACCACACATATATTTTCACTAGTACTCCAGTAACTTGGACATTTGTTGAAACATGTTTAAAATGTATGTTCTTTCCCCTTTTATACATTACCTCTTTTGGCGTCAGTTAAATTTGTCATCTGGGCACAGCCGGGGGGCACTTGTTTTAATAAAATATGTTTAAACTTACAAACCCAACTTTTTCCATCAAATCCTATAATGTCACACTTTTACTTTTGATATTTTTATTTGCATCAGATGTTGTTTTGTATGATTCCCATCTCCTTTTTTTTTTTTTTTTTTTTTGAATTTCCCCGGCATTGGAGGGGGGTGGGTGTTAATAAAATTATTATTAGTATAATATGTATTGATTTTTGATGCTGGCCCACCCTTCAAATTTATCTTTTCTTAGAGGCGACAACCTTCAGGCTTCAGTCACATAAAATTCTCGATCTCAAAAACTTTAATGAAGTGGCTATGATCATATCTGACCGTAACTTTTACCTTCTGCTACTTAACCGGGCCATAAATTGGAGGAAAACTGAAGTAGAAAAATAGACCAATTACGAAAACTGCGAAGCATCAAATGATGACAACTTTAGCCCACATTTCCTGATGTACCAGGAAAACTCGTGTGTGATCTAGAGAACTCAAGTTTTGTCGCATGCGTAACATTTTGTCTGTTCAGCCAGACTGAGCAGACAGCAAAACTGATTAGTTGACCATTTTGATATGTGTAAACATGTATATTTAATGTATGGAAAACAAATCTATACAAATCCTAACTGTTGCATTTCACACCGGGGGCGGAGGGGGGGGGGGGGCTAATGAGATAGGTTTTCAACCTGAAAAGTCATGTTTTGTATGGAGTTTACATGTTTATCGATTTATTTTCTATAACTATGTCTATTATGAATAAATTTGAGAAATATTCTCATCATAATTTATAAAGGAATCCCTGATGTCTTTCAAAAGATACATTGTGTTTTTTGAGTATTAACACAGGCTGGCGTCTGTATGCACAAAGTTGCTTTGAGGGGATTAAGCCTAGCCCCCTACCACGACTGCCAATGTCACTGTTGGTAACACCCCCGTTTTCCTTCATCGTATCTTAACAACACCACGAAAAAAAAAATGTCAGCACAGTCTACAAAAATGCAATAAATCACAATATGTTTAATGTACGGTGACATGGAGAGAAGAAATGTATGCAAACCCCGATTGATGTGTTTAGTCAGACAATGGAGGAATATTAGATTAGACTAATTTCCCCCTATTGCCAGACTGACAGAGACACCCAACTGCATATCGCAAGAACACACAATTCTATTTAAACGAGTTTAAATGCCGTAACTTAGGAGATCCATATCCATAAGCATATATTTAACACAGAAATACACAACTAGCATGAGGAAATGCGACATTTTCATACTGTAGCTGTATAAATCTTTAGACAGGGCTTTTCCCATCGATTTCAATGCTAAATCGTGACATCTCCTGTCTGTAGGCCAATGCAGTTTATTTTTTATGAATGTGTGTACTTTGAATGCCCTATGACGGACAAAATGACACCAGTAAAGAAAAAAAATAATTAAGAAAATTAAGAACATTACAGGGTATGTTTTGACATTTACAGGGTACGTTTTCACTAGAGGAAACGCACCCTGGTCAAAAGTACCCTAGGTATATTTGAAGGAGGGCACGCTTTGACCAGCGTACGTTTCGACCGGGACAGATGTCAAGTTACCCAATCGCTCGCATTGAAGCACAGTAGCAGACCTGCAAAGACGGTGTATACTGCATTTTATAGTGCAAAGGTCCCACTTGGCACAGGTGTTCCTTGGGGCAAAATGAAAATGAAAAAAAAAAAAAAAAAAAAAAATCCAAAGAACCACTTTGCCTCTGTGCTGACGACTCATCTAATTAGCATATATTATGCTAATTAACACCGTGTGAGTAGTCGCAACTGCCTTATTCAAGGGTCAGGAATCCATTTTTCGGTTCATTTCGACAATTGGTGGCCAAATTGACCTTTAAACCAAGATGGCCGCTGGATATTTCCCTTCCCTCAAGTACAGTGCACCACTTTAGACATGTGAGCCAGAAACGTGTATTATACAACAGTTCCTATTATTAAGGGTTATTTGGACAATTGACAGCCATTTGCCTTAAAAACCAATGTGGCGTCTGTACATTTTCTTTTCTTCAGGTAGCATGCACAACCAATAATAATCTACTTTATTGCTTTAACGACAATTGAAAAAGTAGGGAGAGTCTAAATTGGGGCAGTCTTTATTGCTGGTTGGGAAATTTGAATCCAGAGTCTTATTCAAATTAAAGAAACAAAGAAAGAAAGAAAAAACAAGACAAAGAAGGAAGAGGAAGAAGACAACATACACGGAATCACACTGAAAAAAATGCGACATATACTGGAATCTTTTACATCGATGCATTGTAATATACATACATATATATATATATATGTGTGTGTGTATATACATGTATATATATATGTATATATGTATATATATACATATATATATATATATATATATATATATATATATATATATATATATATATATATATATATATATATATATATATATATATATATATGTATATTGAAATGGACCTACACAAGTAGTCGCTAATGTGCATACGGTAGATGAGGGAGAAACGGAGCATTTACGCATTTGCACACAAATTATGAAATACATACGGTATATAGTATATTTATTATAGTGGGTGTACTCAATCATAAGTGCAACTAGTTGCTTGCAAACCAGGGAAATAACATATAATATATGTGAAAATAAATTGAAGAAAAAAATACAAGGCTACAAAAAAACATATTCTTGTCCCGGTTCACCCCATGGTTCGGGGGAAACGGGGTGGAGATGTCCTCACTGTAAAATAAGTCGGGTAGAGGGGTCAAGAGTGGTTTCATATGAGATTCTTCATGTCAAATTTAAGTTTTACATGAATTATGACTTTGCTATTTCCGGGAAATACTAACCAGGGGGTAAAAATTTACTTTTGTTGAAAGTTGCCCATGGGCAACCAGGATATTTTCTCAAGCTACCCACCAAAAAAACGAAGTTACCCATTTTCTCTGACGTAAGTAATTCATCAAATAATTTATACTGGTTCACACAGCACCATGTATTTTCACAGCGAGCAGTGTTCCTGTGCAATTGATTTACCTTACGGCATTGGAAAAAATATCGATTGTTGACATAATGGAATGTATGCATCCAAGTCAAAACAAAGGAAAGGTTAAAAAGTAAAACAGTACATGAGCTACTGGCTAATTATGTGGAATATGGTATAAAATCATTGCATGTAGACCCAACGACTAAATAAATTTCGAAATTTCTATTTTCAATTATAAACTTGAAATTTAATATTTCATTTGCATAATTCTAAAGTTATATGAAATGCCTGAAATCTATGTGTAAAACCTACAAGGTCATATTTTGTTATTCCATGCAAAAAAGTTAACATATATTTGGACACCTTCAAGAATTTTGTGTATTCTGTTGTATATTCAGCTGAATACACAGATAGTAGTTGATTGTGACCTCTCCTGCTGGTCATTTAAGTTGACAAAATGTATCCCACATGTACTTAAGTAATTCCTATGTTAAATGTATATGAATGGCACCAGATCATTTGTGATTCTAGTTCTGGTTCTTTTCGTGTTATAAAACACCACACTGATTATGCTGAAAACAGACGGTTGCCTCTTGGGCAACCATGGAATCATGTTAAATCGTCCCCAATGAATTTAAAGTTGTCTGGGGAAACCAGACACCCCTCAATTTCGACCCCTGCTAACACCAATCTTTACGTTTACGATAAGCTAGCAACGGGGGATCATCGAAATACCAATTGGCCTATGCGACAAGAATCACAAGTTTTATTGAGGTAGAGAAGATTCATATTCCATTATGCAAGACGAGAGTTTCTAAAAACCTCTTTAAAATACAATTAAACTCAGATTTTTTAGACAAAACATTTGCATATACACAACTAACACATTTCATCAGTAAGTGAGCCTCCACCCTGGCCTTTGAATGACTAAATTTTCATATTTCATATTATGATGAACCAAATCTGATTTGATATGTAGAATACAACAATGAACAACTTACCTATCCAGTTTCTATTGACAGTTCAGTGGAGGTTGTTTTTTATGCTTTTCTTCTCTTTTTTCTTCCGAGATTATCTGTGCTGTCATGTCCTGTATCACATCCTTTGTATAGCTGTCTCTGTTACTGTGTTTTGCTGTGCCGCGTGTCCTTCTTTCTCTTTTCCTGCCCCCTTTTTTATTTTGAGAAGTTGTAGGTATGCTATGAACATATTATAACATACATTGTACTGTATATATATTGGGAACATACTGGGAATCGCGCAGCGCATTTTAGGAATGCACGCCATTTTAGGAATTCCTATATTGAGCTGCGCGATTTCAGAATTGTCCGTGCGAAAAATGCGTTGCTAATGAAAAAAAAATACGATGTAGGGAGGCAGAAACACAGGAAAAGCAGTGTAACTCGTACCGAAATACAACAGTTCTACATATAGGACAGGAAAATTAGAAGTAAATTTTAGTTTTAACTTAAATTAAACAAGTGGAGCAGGTCTATGGATTTCAAAGGGCAGCTGATTCCACAAACGGACAGTAGAAGGAAAAAAAGATTGATTAAATAACAATGTTCTTGCCCGAAAAGGACAGACGTCTGGTCGATGACGGATGTTGTGATTTACAGCCGTGGGTGGAGTTTCAGGAAGATCGCGCAAATAAGAAGTGGTCAAATTGTGAAGAATTATGTACGTGATAATTAATTTAGCCTTTTAGCCACATTGGAACATGTCGATCCTCACATATCCTCAGTCTGGCATGATGAACCACTACCTTTCTTTTTTTATCTGAAATTCTGTAGCGTACAGGCCACAGAACCTCCGTCCCCGGATATGGTCCTGTACAGATAGTCCGAAGCTTCTTCCTTTGACCTACCTAAAAGGCCAATCTTACCTGGGAGATCAAATCTCCCCTTTCAAAAGACCCTTCACAGAGTTTAAGGTCATAGTCCTACTTTTTCCGGGCCTCTGCACCCCATAAATTCTGCTGTCCTGTCTGGTGGACGCAAAAAAACAGTTCAGTTAAGTGGAGACATATTTTGGTGTTGTTTGATCTTGCTTAGCTGCCCAACATTCACATGTTTGCAGAGTAGCTTGCCTTTTATGGGTGACTGCCTGTCTCAAGTCACGAGTGAAAGATGTTTCTTCACATTGGTATTGGAAGATGAATGTTGATGCTTTGGTATCTCTGGAATCTCTTTGCTGTCATTGTTGGGTTTGGAATTTATGGATATGGGTCATGTTTTTCTGTACTTTTTGATAAATACTTCATTGGCTATATTGTGCTGTGGGCTGTGTTCTCCAGCTCATTGTTAAAATGGAGGTAGAGTATGTTTATAACGTTCCAGATTCATAAACATAACATTGGTATTGGAAGATGAATGTTGATGCGTTGGTAACTCTGGAATCTCTTTGCTGTCATTGTTGGGTTTGGAATTTATGAATATGGGTCATGTTTTTCTGTACTATTTGTCTGCCAGTGCAGCATGCTGCAAATCACACTTGCCAACAAGCTCTTCATCCCATTGTCTTGACTGCCTCTCATGCAGCTTCTGATCATCTGTAGGAATAAACCACTGTACTGGCTTGGTCTGTATGGGGTTGTCAGAATCTTGGTAATTTGCAAAAGGCTACAAATACCATAAAACACACTCCCTATCATATTGGTGCCCTGATCTGTATGAATTTGTAAAGGTCAACCAAATCGTGATATAAACTCATAAACAACCCTCTTTCTGCATTCTTTTCTGCAGTCTGATCTGGTAACAGATAACATTACACCCCTTTGGTGAACCAGTCGACCAACATTAAACTATACTGATTCCCTTCCCGGTCCTAACTAAGGAGTTATATCTATATGTAACTGTTCAAGTGGTATCCCAGCATGATAGGAACCTTACCCTGCTTTCAGCCAAACTTTGGGTTTCTTGTTCTTGCTGCACATAGAACATGTCTTCACATACTGGATCACATTTTTTCTTATTCCATGCCAGAAAAAGGATTCCTTGACTTTGTGTCCAGTCATGGCCTGATCAAAATGTCCAGGAATCTGAACATCATGATTAAACTTGATCACTTCCTCTCTCTTGGACACTGGAACCACTAAATCTGACATTGTCTCATTCCATTTTATAATACAAGTTTCCATGCTCCACAGATATCTGGTCTTTACACATCCAAAGACAGTTTACTTTCAGCACCAGAGAATCATAACTCACCATTTAGTGGATCTTGACCTAATTCAAGCCATATGATGACTTTACCAATAGAAAGATCTTCTTGCCGAGAATTTTCTGGTCAAATTGGCATCAAATTTGATCAATTTCCTGAGACCAATGTTGAGGTTGTACCAACCTTTCAATACACTCCTGTATAATTATTCCTAGCTGTGGCAGATGGGCAGAAGGGCAGAAGGGCAGAAGAGCTTGGGTTTCAGTGGTTGTGGCTGGGATGTCCTCACAGTAGCAAAGCTTAAGTCATCTGCAACAAGAACATGGTTCACCAGAACGAGGCTGTAACTACAGTTTGGTCTCACAGGAATCAGCACCCGCACAACAACATCACAACAGCCCCGTACTTCTCCTCTGCTGTCGGGATGACTGCCTCATCACCCACCAGGCTCTGAATAAGTGCTTTGAGATGTTCAAAATCCTGGGACAGAGCTGGAGTGGTATCAGTGGGAGCAAAAACAGGTTTTGCCTATGCCATGCAAGCCAGAGAGCTCTGCTGCTCAGAGCGAGGGTGATGGCTTGAGACCCAGCTAAAAGCCTGCGGCCTGGACCCGCTGTCCCTAAATCCAACAGCAGGAACTCATCCTCCTCATCAGTACTGATGTCCGAAGACTGTGTGACTACAAGAGGGGCACAAAGGCTGAAAGCCTCATCAAACAGCTGTTCATCCGATGGCGAATGGGCAGCGCTTGTGACAGAAGCAAGTCTTCTATCACCCAATCTCACAACTGCCACCAACTCGGAAGTTGGAAGCTGGAAGTGGCTAAAGGAGCACTGGTCATGTCCTTGTGCCTTAGCTGGCCACTTGTGATCACCACAGATGCTGTCTTGCCTCCCTGCTTGTGACTTCATTGCCTCCTCTTGTTATTCCCCCGGGGGGTTTCAGGTGTTGAAATCGCAGCCATCTAAGTGTGTGGCCAAGCCACGTGGGTTCATCTACACTTCTCTAGACAAGTCGCAGAAGACTTGATGGAATCCAAGTCCAAAGCCTGCCATTTGGCATTAAACAGCTTGCTGCCCATGTCTAGCTTTGTTGCTCTTCTTCCTGGGCTGCTCATAGAGCAGCCACTTGTCCTCTCCCCAATCAGCACACAGCTTGCACGTTTGCTCGAAAGAGCAAACATAGCCAAGTTGTTGATGACAACCATAGCAATACTCATGAGCATCCCAAGCAGCCATATACTGGTTCAGTGAATCCATCTTCTCGTCTTTTCCCAACAAGGGAGAAGTAGAAGAGGTCAATGGATCAACACCTACGGCTTGCTGCTAAGCAGCGATTGCCTGGTGGGCACTGTCCTCTCTCTCTCTTTCTGTGATCTGATCACCGAGATTCCATTTTGAAAAACTCAGATTCAAGCCAAAATGACCAGCTCTACTTCCACGTTTTTACAGCTATCTATAGATCAAATACAAGCTATCCTAGCCCCCAAAGAGTCATGGGCTGTTCAGAAAAGGTTTTCTGCAGAAGGGAACCTATGTGAAGCACTAAAACAATGCTTGTTAACATAATTTCACAGAGCTTCCAACTTAATACCACCATGCCATTAGGTGCCCAAAGAGGAAGGAATTGCAAGGGGAGCATGCACACCAGGAGTCACGACTGAGTCATATAGGAACCAACAGATGGCACCATGCGACTGTCCAGGCTTTTGGGAACAATCCAGTGAGTGAATCCAACTCGATTGTGTTGGATGATTTGGCCAGACAAAGAGGTCTTGGAAATGGTGGTCGAGAGGTTACACTGTAATGAATACTTTAATTTCATTATGGTACGCAGCACCACTGGTAATATTGGCTGGGTCTGCAGCAACTACTTGTTGATCTGGCAAGTCAGCCTCCATACCACTGTTTCCTACAAATAAGGGCTGAGAAGTAAAGGTCGAATGCTGAAAAGTACTTATCAACAGGGTCAAAAGGGGTGGTCACGTGATAAGCAGTTGTGGGCATAGGCTCAAGCACCACAACATGCCACCACCTCAACATAGGTCACCAAGGAGGTGACCTGCCAAACAGAAGGCTGATTGACCACCTGATCAACCTCCATTGGGGGTGGAGCAGATTGTGGAGCCTCCATCTCCACAGTAACTGCTCCAACACTGGGACTAGATGCATGGAGGACCCGTTCATGTGCCAGCACTCCACCCTCTGTGTGCCTGCCCTCTACCCTCTGGAGGTGGACTCCTAAGGAAGATGGGTGCCTACCCTCAGTGGGAAACACGCTCAAACCACGGTTCTGGTAATGCACCTTCCCTTCCATAGAAGGAAAAGAGGAATAGTGGTGGTGCCTCCTCTTTTTGCCCCCCCCCCCCGTGGGAGCACCAATGGTCATGACTGGGGGAAGGAGGCAGGCAAAAGATCAGATGCATGCAGACTCATCTCCCTCCCCAAAAAGTGACCATGATGGCCTAGCACTCACCTACGAGAACTACCATGTGGTCAGGACCCTGGCCCTCAAGGGGCCTGGGACCAGCCGCCACCACCACGTAGGGTTGGTGGGAGCCTCTGCCCTTACTGCACTAGTCACCTTAGGCTTTGGTGCAGTCACGTTGGGAGGTGACTCAACCCTACTTTTACAAAGGGGGCCAGGCATCTCTGAGGGGGCAGGGGAAGGGAAAGTGCCCACAAGAAACCTTACACCTCAGGCTTTTACCAACAGCAGCAAACAGTGCCTCCATGTTGCCCACAATCATATGGGCAGTAGTTGCCTCCATGTTGACAACCATAGCTTGCCCTGGTGGAGTGTGGGAAGGAAATTTTGAAGGACGAGGTGCCACAGGGAGCAATGATGACGTCACCTGAGCTTTACCCATGGTCACCGCGAACTTTCTTCCACCCCTTACTGATCAGCAAGGTACCATCCAGCTGTCGAACTACCAATGCACAGCTGGCTGTAGAATGGGCATGATGGGAAGGGTCACTCACCACAGACCTGTTTACTTGAGCTGCAGTGGCTGTGGAGGAAACCCCATAATGGGATCACCCAACCACTGTCTAAGGCCTAACCTTAGCCTCATTTCGAGCACAAGGGGCCTCAATTTGAGAAGCAGGGTCCATTCAAGGACTAGTCTTAATCTGGCTGTGAGGCCTGGTCTGACCAGAAACTCTCCCCATGGAGGCCTTGATTTATGGGTGATCCTCAATTGAGGAACAGTTTGCACCTGACTGTGAGACTTGGGTAAACTGGTAGGTGCCTGAATCTCTACATTGAGCCCACCTGTCTCGATTGCAGGATCACTGCCGCCACCCACCCCCCCCCCACACACACCCCCGTAGACTGACCTCATGCTCACAGCATGCCTCCACACATTGGAGTCTCCATTTGGTAGATCTAACATCTGCCTGATGGGCTTTCTGCCACTGAGAAGAAGTCCACTGCTGAAAAATGTTGCATGAACACTCCTCAGTGCATAATATGCCACTCCTACAAATGCAGGTGTGACGTGCAGGATCGTCATCCCAATATGCCATCTTGTGGTGGTTGGCATCCCAATGGATGTCTATGAATCATCAAGAGCCAAACAACCTGGATTAACTATGTTGGTGATTGGACAGTTTCCTCGGAAACCTATCAACGACCACATGACGGAAAAAAGAAGTGATGAGCAACATGGGTACGGCACTGAACCCATGTAACTTTTTATGGGGTTCTGGCAAAGCACAGGTAAGTTCGTGGAGACCAGCTGAGTGACCTATGGTGTTGTATTGTGTCCTTAATTTAAAGTTAAAAGACGAAAGCTTTATTTTCTGAATCTTTGTTAAGGACTTTGTGTTCATATGCATAAAGGTGTTTAGGCCAACATGTTGCATTCCAAATCACACATCTAAAACTCAATGCCTTTGCCCTAGGTAAGTTTTGAACTCTGTGTTCATCATGGGCTACCTCTGCCTAGTTAAATATTTCAAAAGATCTCTGATAAATTTGTAAGGTTATTTTAGACATAATTTTTATGTCAAGGTGTGAACTTTAGTGTAGATTTATTTCACAGAAGATTTTTGATTTCTTCTGTTTTCACTGGGGGTGTCCCATTTCACTCCACTGAAAATTATGAAGTGTGGGCCAATGGCAGAGTGAACTTCATGGGCTTTCTTTCTGAAATTGACTCCAAATTTTTCAAATGATACTCCAAATCTACCATTAAAAAGCCGTTTTTCCAGTTAAGTGCCAAACTTAGTGTGAAAGAACACATTAGAGGGAAATATATGTACAGCTAGAGGCTATTAGGCCTAATATTGCCTCTTTTGCCGGACATTCTACAGTGTGCTGGCGATAGCATAAGCCTCACATCGCCCTAGCATCGACATGAAAGCTTCCCCCTAGAGTTGACAACATGCAAGAATGATAAATTTCCCAGACAAAGGCAATCCATGACTCATTTGTGCTAAAAGAAATACTACTTATGTTTAAGTTCTTACTGTTCTTTTCCCCATCTTTCCCATATCCCCCACACCTATCCTAAGTATCTGCCCCCAGCCAAGTTGTGCCAAGTTTGAATTTTTTTACAAAGTACCATATTATGTTATTTCGGCGCAATCAGTTTTTCCCTCAAGGAGAACAAAGTGAACAACAGTAACATACATGGACAGTATTAACATTTTTCCTGTGCACTAGCATTCAAAAGTTATTAATTTTTCTGTGGTCAATCTAAAGCCGTTTCAGCACTATGGTATCCATTATCATTGCTTGTCAGTTTGACATGATAACATACCTGCCTACTGCCAAATTTCCAAAATAGTAATACTTTTGGTGAAAATAGAAATGTGATATTTTCATATTAATTCATTAAAAAACCTTGTCTTTAAAAGTCGCAATACTTTACTATTGTTATCAAACTATACACTATTTAGAGAACATTTCATAACAAAAATAGAATTATCACTCCCAAATATTAAGACTGGGCAGATATATGGTAAACATGCGTGCATGATACATTCCCCATTCTGACTGTTGTCCGTTGATGAAGACCTATGATTAGCATTTTGACTGATAGAGCCTGTTTTCAAAAATAACCTGATGAAAGTGTTATGGTACAAATAAAGTCATGAATTAATTTCTTTATCCAAAAGCATAGGCAGTGACAGGAACATGCAGAGAGTCTAAGGAGCTTGTCTAATGGGATTGGTACCTGATGATTTGGGGGTGTGCAGGATGGTTGACTTTGCGGAGTAGGCATTTTATGTAATTGCCTGCATGCATGGAGCAGCAGCATTACATACATGCTTCCAAAACTCACGTGGATACTGGCCACTAGTTGTTGACATTTCAAAATTTGTGAATATCTGATCATACAGTGACAATCTTTATTCCGTCTGCGGCAAAAGTCACACATTTGTAGATAAGATGAAAACCCAAAATTGCTTTCCCCTTTAGACTTCTTGAACGATCATTCAGGCATTGTATAATCATTCACCCTCAACTTCGTGTTATAAACATAGTCTAAACATATCGGGTCTATTGTATCTATACTATCCGTCTATAGATGTCCAAGAGGAGTTAATATAGGGACAACCCTGTTCTCTGATTGTTCAATAAAACATGTTGAAGACATTCCTGCATTGACCTAGGAGGTCCATAATTAGCGTAAGGGCAGAGTCATCTTATATTCATCTAAATGTAAGTCTTGTTTATTTAAAATTTTCCAATCAGTCAATCGTTATAAATGGTCTGCCATAGAAAATAAACAATGCACAGGCAGGGACTTGCAAGTATGACAGGACGATATGGCACAGTTAATATATTGACTCCTATAGAAGATGATATACTCTTTTGAACTTTAAAAATTGGGGTTTAAAATTCCAAGTATACATGAAAATATCCAGTATTTGGCATACATTTGGTTTAAACGTATTTTATTTTTCAATGTGGATACAATAGATGGAGCAAGATTTTCACTAGCGATTGGAAAAGAGGGCCAGGCCCTATAATGATCCCTCTTGCTCTGAAGAGACGACATGCACACAGGACAAAACAAAACGCACAGGGGACACCTAGTCAGTCAGGTCCTTGAATTTGGTGTACCTGACTGGCTATGCGTCGCACATGATCAAGAAGGACAATCACATTAGACGAAGGACAGATAGAGGGGCATCTGATTAACATGATAACCACACCTTTTTGTTTTAAACCTTACAATATTTGTAGATAATTGCAATGATTTAAATTTATCCTATACCTGCTAGGGAACATTGTGCTGTAGTTTTAATATAGTCATGGACTGCTGAGAATATTTGAATATTTTCATCCACAGTACAACAATCAGATCCATATAATACAGTTTTAAGAGTGAAGGGGTCATATCTTAAGATTATCAAATATAAGGTGGATCGTGCAGCTACATACAATCTGCTCTCAAAGAAAAAGTGCCAAGCGTCTTCAATGGGAGCACTATATCTACAACTGGGAGTTTGCTTTATTCCTATTTTAAATAAGTGTGAATTCAGCTGGCTGCTGCCTGGTCGTAAGCGAGAATGAAGAATTAAAATCTGTTTCCTTGATGCGCAAGAAATGGAGATATAGACCTCTGAGGATGTAACTTTCGTAGATTAGGTTTGAAAATTGACAGCGACTCAGAATTTCTTATCTCACACCGAAGCTCGTTTCATAGTCTAACAGTAGATGGAAAGAAGGAATTATTATAAAGATCTGTTCGGGCTCTGAATAGAGGTAAATTAGGTCCTTGACGAGTGTTCTAAATAGGTGTTGCAGGATTGTCAACAGCAGGAATTACAGAACGTAAAGTATTGGGAACTAAGTTATTCACTATTTTGTACATTATTATCAGTTTTGAATTTTCCCTGCACTTAGCTAGAGTCTCCCAGCCAAGTTCTTGGTACAGTCTATCATTTTGTGTACCAGCAAAAGCTCCAGTAACTACAGGAGCGGCAGCAAGCTGGACTCCCTCAAGTCTATCAGCATCCCCAGTGGTGCATCCATCCCAGACAGGACTTCCATATTCCAGTATGGGTCTAATAAATGATAAATATGTAGTCTCGAGAGTTAAACGGTCTAGCCGATAGGTTAGACATTTCATTATGTTTAAGAGCTTTCAGACTTGTGGATGATGTCTTTAATATGATCAGACCATTTTAGATCAGACCGCAATATGATTCCGAGATGTTTATGACTATTAACATTTTGTAATGTATGTCCCTGAAATATGAGAGGGGGTGGTCGGGTGAACTTATTTTGCGAGAGACTAACATGCTATCAGTTTTTGAAGGATTAAATGTTATTTGCCAATTTCGCGACCACTCATCAATAGAAGAAAGGTCGGATTTTATTGTTTCAGCGGCAGCTGCAGGGTTGTCAATAGTTAAGTATAGAAGATGTATCATCAGCAAAAAGTTTGATATCAGAATTGACTAGGTCAACTATGTCATTAATAAAAATTAAAAACATGACAGGTCCGAGAACGGAGCCTTGTGGGACACCAGATTGTATGATACCCCAAGCAGAACACTGGCCTTAAAGATCAAACCAATCAAGCAGGTTACCACGGATACCATTCATCCTTAATTTATGTATTAAGCCAGTATGCCACACTTTATCAAACGCCTTGCTTATGTCTAAAAACACAACACGTACTTCCTTTTGGTGGTCGACAGCAAGGCATAATTCGTGGTATAAGATCAGTAATTGATTTATTGTTGAATCACCGGGTGTAAATCTCGATTGTTGAGCAGAAATCAGCATATTTTCTCTAAAAAAGTTGAAAGTATGTTTAAAGACTACCCTTTCAAGAGATTTGCTCACACAGCTTAATAATGAAACAGGACCGTAGTTGGTGCACAAGGATTGAGATCTTTTTTTATGAATTGGAATAACATTAGCTTTCTTCCACATTGAAGGAAACTTATTAGAAGCCAAAGAAATATTAAATAGTTTTGTAAGTGATGTGCAGATGACAGGTGCCGCTTCCTTAAGAAGTTTAGCGCTATTGCCGTCCGGGCCAGATGCTTTAGAAACGTCTAAGCTACGCAAAATGTCAAGTACCTCACCATCTGTTATAGTAAGTGAACTGAGGGTATTTGCTGTGCTTGTAGAAAGTTCAGGTAAAGTGGCTGAAGACGAATCCAAAGTACTCTGTTGAAGGAAAAAGGAATTGAGAGCTTCAGCCTTGGAGGCGTTACCAGTAATATGTTTGTTGTCTAAAATCAGAGAGGGTATTGCTGCGGCCTGATTGTGGTTTAAGAAATATTTAACCGTTTGCCACCAGCTTTTTGTTCATAGTGTTGGAATATTCAGTCTAGCACGTAAAGTATCATTGTGTTCCCTTTCAGCCTTTTTTAGTTCAACTTGATACTGGTTGTGGAGTTGACAAAATCTGGCCCATGCTGCAGTACCATGTCGTGGTCCATGGTGTTTGGTCTTCTCGTGTCCTCGGTGCACTTTACGTTTCAAGCAACGTAAATAGGAATTATACCAAGGGAGGTCCGATGGCCGTACAACTATATCACTGTTTGGAATACAGGATTCTGCGGCATTGAGAAATAATTGAGACCATACCTCCCAACATATATCAACGTCATTGGAAACAAAACAGGGTTTCCAATTGATATGACTAAGAAAATTTCTAAATTTGGAAAAGTCTGCTTTATTATAATTATAGACATGTTTTGAATATAATGGGTCCTTCTTACGTCGAAACAAAATATTGGGACCAACGACGCAGTGGTCGCAGTTGAGAATGGGAGGAGATACGCGAACTTCTTTAATATAGTTTGGTATGTTGTTAAGAATTTGAGATCGCCAGTTAAGATGATATTATTGATGTTTCTGTCCTTAGCCAAGTCGATGCTGTCTTGTAATTTGTCCCAAAATGATACAGTGCTATTGGGGGGCCTATAGACAACACCAAAAAGAAATTTGTTATTATGTAATCTTATTTCGCACCAAAGTAGTTCAAGATCCGGTAGTTCCAGATCAAGACGTCGGGTTACTAGTGGAGATCGTGCAATATAGACAGCTGCGCCGCCTCCCATTGCATTAGGTCGATCCCGACGTATAATTTGGTAGAAGCCAGGTAAATCCAAATCTTTGTCACTGAACTTTGGTGATAAAAACGTTTTGGACATTGAAATAATGTCAAAATCTCTAGAAAGATCAGCATGTATACATCTTAATTTATCCTGAGATTGGCTTCGAACATTGACATGACAAAATGGAATATCACACTCATTGGTTGCTGGACCAGGGTTTATGTGAACATCTCCCGATAGCTGGTTCAAGAGTACACATAGTGCCACGAAATTTTAATTTTTGTAACCGTACCTAGAACGAAGTGTTGAGTAAACGTACGGATCAAGTATTTTCCTTTTGGAAGTCGACAAATGACTGTTAAATGTAATGATGGCAGTGATAAAGTAAGAGCCTCGATAAAACAGAATATATATGCTAAAACTTGAAATACAGTACCAAGTGGTTGGAAGTCCGTCTGGGATGAATGCAAATGTCCAGAATTCGAAAATATACAAATATATATATATGTTTTACAACAGAGCTGCTACAATCTATCATCATATGCAACATTTTGTATATAAGTGAAAGCATGACTACAGTATTTTTAGCCCATGACGCATCCATACAGCAAGTAGCAATGAGTATAAAAGAAAATATAGCGGTGCATTTGTTGTACAAAATGAAGGCAAGTGAACCCGAACAAGCAACCGGTGAGAATACTGCACCCAAATAGGGATATAACTGATCAAACAGATTGTAGGAGTGTATATAAATATGGCCCCTAAAGAGAGGCATATAAAGTGAATGCAGGCCAATTGAACAATATTCTGTAATCCGGGAAAAATAATCACTCTCACAGCGGTAGCTGTAATCGAGTATAATATGCAAATAATTTTGTCCTGCGTACATAAAAATAAATAACAATGTGAGATACACAAGTGAATCGATATGACTAAGCAACAGAATATGGCATCATGTACAGCTGCAAACATGGTAGAAGTTTGTTGAATGTGAAATATATTATTATCGTGTGGTATTAAGTAAAGTAGTGGCATAGCCCCAACACATACAGAAAACAAAAAACACATAGAAATAAAGTAAGAAGACATAAACTTTGCCGAAAGGGCGCAGCTGCAGCGATGTCTTCCTGTACCTGTGCAACAATAAAATAAAAGTTGTACTGTGATCACCCTTTCACCTGATGTGACAGTTATAATTGCTTTATTAGCCAATGCGGACAGATATCAATCCGTCTTCCTTATTTAGGAGCCCAAGCAACCCTGATAGGAAGAAAAAAAAGAAGAAAAACAAGAAGAGAAGTTGTACTTTTTGATATGCTGTTGCATCATTTATGAAGTTGGATGACCCCAAAAATTGCTTATCAGGCATTCAAATTCAGAGCAACCGCGCACTCAGACACCTCCTTGAAAACCTGACTTCTATGGATACAACCATTGATCGTAATTGATTTTGACTTACGGGACTTAAACCCCGATTGAGATTACAAGGCACGAGCTATATTTCTTTATGACGTGGAATGAAAAGTATGACGTAAACTATCACCTGCATGAGGTGGGGCTTGCTAAGAGTCTTAAACTAAAAAGCAACTTGAAAATATTAGAGGGAACTGGTCGCTGTACAAATGTGACAATCGTAGCCACTATTAAATAGTTTTTAGTAGGTAATCCCGATTTATATATAATATACCGCTTGGTAACTGCGTACTCGTACGAGAAAGTTGAGAAATGGTAGTATATATAGCATATAGTATTGCAAACAAGATCGAAAATCACCAAGAGTAATAAGAAGAGGGGGCCGGGGTAACTATAGCGTTTAGTTATATTCGGTGGGTATATATAAATGGGATACAAGACAAGCATTTTATTGCACGTGTTTGAGCCAGGCGTAGCAGTAGCAAGGCTTGGGGGTTAACTTGTAATGAAATGCATACCCTCTCTGTTATATAAGGGGGTGACCTCTGGTAAGGTTGGTAGTCAGGCGTAACAAAGATAAGGGTTAGGGGTTAACATCATAATGATAATAACAAGTCCATGGGAACTTTAATGTGGTTGGTAATAAAGTTGAAAGATTAAATATTAGCAATAAGCCGAATTGGGCAGCTTTGCCAGGTGGTATACATTCATTAATAATATTCGAAATGAGTTCGACATGTGGTTCTTGGTGTGTGGCTTATCTTTTAGCCCTCTTTGTGAACAAGTTTGTCAACGTCTTCAAGTATGTCAACTCTCAGTTTCTCACCATATTTGGTTTTAGCATAAACCTTGCCGTGTATTAACCAAGAGTTTTCAATGCTGTCATGACTTCTCAATCGGTTGATGAGTCCTCTGTTCTGCCGTGTTGAATCTTCATAAATCACATAGCCAGTTTGTTTGAGGTTTTTTTCTCTCTTTGGTAAGTAGGTCCACGTAATCGCGATGATGAAATCGGACAAGGAGAGACTGCTTGCCATCTGACTTTGTTCCCACTTAATGTGCACAATCGATGTCTCGAACAGAGATGTCTATTGCCAGGGAGTTTTGAAAGAAGTCATGGGCTACTTGCTTGCCGTTCTCTTTTCTATGATCAGTAGGGGCCATCAATCCATGTATCCTTACAATACATATATTTACAAGTTGCATCAGAAATTCATAATAAAAAAATGAATTAAATGTACTTTTTTTAAACACCGGATCATGCTAGTTCCATTTCCTACCACCAGTGGTGCCACCATGACCCCACACGTCATAGACTTTTGTCTGTATAATGTTTCTGTGATGGTATTTTGATACACGTGTACAAGTTCAGATGCAGTGACCATATCATAATATTCAGACAGACGTATACGGGTATAGGGTCCTAAAAATGTTCTGAGTAGTTACCCGCTGAAGACCCTTGAATTTATTTGGGCTAATACAGTCTATGTCAAAATTCTACAGATAAAACGTGTGCAATATGGACAATAGTCCCTCCATAGGTTAGGCAGTGACAGGTAAACTTATGGACAGTAAAGAGTTTGGACTACAGAATAGGGTAATGACTACTAGGAAGTGGTTCTAGACAAAAAGACACAAATACAATGAATATCGTTTCCTGAAAGGTGTTCCCTCTACAGCCTTGGGAAAGTATGTCAAGGTCATCCATATTATGCAAGATAAAACTTCTAACTATGACACCCATTTGGGGTATATTTGGTATCATATAACCCTTGCAAAAATTTAATCTTGCCATAAGATCACGAGGATGGTTGGGGTATGCTTGCAAGCTCGTCATAAGCTTGCTGCCATCCAGTGTGAGCTTGCTGTAAGGTTGCAGCCATATATTACATGCTTACTGCGATCTACTGCGAGCATGAAGCAATTTTCTGCAAGCTTGCAGGTATCTTATGTGAGCTTGCAGCTCTGCCTTTAGAGAAATTTGAGCTTGCCATATGATTGCATGGTGGTTGCAATATGCTTGCAAGCTCTCCATGAGCTTGCTGCCATCTAGTGCAAGCTCACAGTAAGTTTTATGTCATGCACTGCAAGCAACATGTACGGGTATAAGCTTTGAAACATGTTCTCAGTAGTTACCTGCTGAAGACCCTTTAATTCATTTGGGCTAATACAGAGACTAGATCTTGCAACTACACCAAATTAACCAGACTAAACAGAGATGGCACTTGCAATCTTAAAAGGAAAATGTCTTAGGATCATTTATATTCTGCAAACTTCTTGTACTTTATCCCAGCATTGTCTTTGATGCTCCAAGCTAAACAGGCTGCTCAACTGAAATGACAAAACCAAATATTCCTTGGGATTTCTTCACCACATTTGATTTGCAGTAATATTAACATTCTATAACTACATGCCTCTTACATGCAAAGAGGAAATCATATTTCTACATATTATCTATACTTTCAAAATTTGATAGTATGAAAGTATAAAATCAAAATCAGAATATGGCATATCAATTTTGCAAAGCATTGACGAATATTCTACCTTTCTGATGCTGATAGTATTTACAACTGATTTTAAAGCTGTAGATACATAATTGTGCACTCACACATGCAGATATATTAGACATATATTAAACATCTGCAACCTTAAGGTTAAAGCTGTGAAGCTAGTGCACAGTGAGACTGGCAACTTTGGATCGATATTACCCATTTAATTTTTTTTCACAAGTACCCTTATATTTTCTGATTAGTACATATCCATAGATTTGTATCCATAAAGTGTTTTTGGAGGATTAGAATTTTTTGATATTTTATAGCATTCTTTCTGACTTGGTAGGATTTTCACATTTTTCGCGCAGGAGTTGCACAGTTTTTTTTTCAAGTTGAAATCAGAAGAAATTCAGAATATATATCCATGTCCAGGAGCGAATTCAATGATGAGTTCTGAAATAGCCCAAATAAAAAGTTATGAAATTTTTAATTTAGTACTGACAGGTTGTCCATTTTCTTTCTATAAATTGCTCCAAAAGTCACGGAAAATCCTGGGAACCACTCATGGAAACAAAATTTTTCAATTGATGTCCGTTGATTTTAATGTGATAGGGCAGTTCGTACATGTGTGAGGCGAGATAGAAATTGCAGAGGTTGAGCAAAAAACATTTCAGAGAAAATCGCATTAAAATAAAAAGTTACCAATTCTTACTCATTCACGGCTGTAATATGACACATACTCATTTCTTCTGTCCTGTGTTTTAATTATTGTGTGAAATAAACTTGTAGCTTTACCTGTGTGATGTTGCCATTAACAAAAAAAATATTTTGTGGCTTAAATCTCAACTCTTTTATTTGGGAACATCACACTTTGCTTGTTTGGGTGTGGGTTCACATTTGGCTTTCCATATTTGGGGCCCAGTGAGTAGATTGTGCTAATATGTTTTCACATCAATAGAGAATTTCAAAGTAATCAGAATAATGGTAGTGATTAGTCTGAACTCGCCCATTCTTCTCTCCACAGCTAATGGTTTCCTGTTCCCTGTGAGTGACCCTTGTCAATGGCTCAATCAGTTTCCAGGGGTCATGGAATAATGACTGTGCAAACAATGACAGGATTCATTATCATGTCCATGCAAACAAACCCCATGTGCTCAGCGCTGCTTAAACTTTTCAGTGTAAAAAAACAGTTTTGAGATAAACTTTCTCACATAAATTTTGTGTTTACACATCCGAGTTTTTTGGGAGCATGTACTTTAAGTATCAAACTATCCAAAAATATGAAAAAGTGATTAGAGGTTATCCAAAGGTGCTGGTTTCAGATCATCTACCTTAATGCAAGCATGTGCCATCTAGATATAACCCTTGCAAGGTTGCAATGTTTCAAATGCAAGCTTGTGATCACCTTACTGCAATCATATTTAAGATGTCCATGGTTAACTTGCAGCAAACATACAATGTTGGATTACTGAAAGCTAAAATTTCTGTAAAAAAAGCCTTATTCTTTCTCAACATCATGCACTTATTTTTTTCCAAACCATTTGGTCCATATCTTCTGTAAAATTGTAGGTGGCACCACCAACTTTTGACATGGTTACTTTTTTTTTTTTGCCTGATCAACATTCCCACCAAGTTCCAACATTATTCATAAAAAAACTTTTCACAAAACATTCACAAAATTATCCCATGTTGGCCCAAATATTACATACATCTGTAGCTGGTGCCACCAATATTGAACTAGACCCACATTTATATAGACTTGGCAAGTCCTGAAAGTCACAAAGAGCTGACAAGGAAACTGTTGACTGGATCACGTTCACTAGCAAAAGTTGACAGACAGACGGGCAGAGTGACAGACAAACAGACGTGAGTGATCGCATATGCTGTGTGACCTATGACCACCAGAGCTAAAAAGTCTAACCAAAAAAAATTACAGTGCCACCTGTTGAAAATTAAGGTCCACGACTCCCCAAAATTGTCCCTAAGTGCAATTTCAAAGCAACTGGCCAAGCGGTTTTAGGAATGAAGAACCCCAAAATTTTAAAATTATAAAAAAAATCTAGAAATCACTAGATTATAGTGTGACCATCTAAAAATAATTAATAGAGACCCATCCAAGGTACATCCCCACCAAGTTTGTAGTGAATCTGGCAAACTGTTTTGGTGAACAAGTAAAAAATGTGAATCACCATTGCAATCCCAATTGCCTTGCATTGTTTTGAATCGAAAGGACTGCATTAACTGACAAGGGACCCATATTGAAAAATTTGTTAAAAATCAGGGATCAAAAATATCATCACCTAGTGAACAGCTTGGTTTAACCCATCCACAAAGTACATTTTCACCAAGTTTCAGAAGAATCTAGGCGAGGATTTTGGAGATGAAGTTGACAATAGCTTTAACACACCAAACTTCATTTAAAAACATAAACAAGAGGCCATGGGCCTGTGCTCTGCTGGCATCGTGGCTATATTGCACCTGTCCATTTCAAAGTTGCGAGTCCTCAAGTGGCTACTGAACATATAAAGCTTAATGTAAAAATTGTCCATCAGATGGCACTTCACTCCACATGTTATCATAGCTCATTTGTGCAACTCCTGTGATGAATATTGTTGCGTGTGCTAAGACAACAATGAGTGAGTCCTGAACTTTATGTCCTCAGTGACCTTGGGACAGAAGATCAAGGACACCCATATTATGTAATATAAGAGGCCCATAGGCCTGTCTGGTTCTGTGCTGACTTTGCCATTGAAGTCCAAGCCACACCCTGCCATTACAAAATCACCTCTTTCAACTTGACAGGCATGTTGACCTCGCAAAAATATGTCAAGGTCACTGATATTATACATAATTCTAGCTTTGGACATTGTCTATATATCCTATAAATTTGGCAAGTCTGATCCAATTACTTTTCAAAATATGGACTTTTATAACTTAAAACACATTTTGGCTCATAATTACCATCAAATTATAGGAGGCGCCCCTAGAATCATAACAAACTTAGATTTTGACCTCCGCACAATCCCACCAAATTTGGTGAAGATCGGCCTAAAGTTAAAGATGCTGGAGTGTTCAAGATTTTCTTATTTTGACCCCTATATTGCATTATATTGTAGGTGACCCCACCAATATGGAAAAAAACCTAGACTTTTATACTCTCTGTAAGTCCTAAGAGTAATGTTGGGCTAACTTGAAAACTGTTGACCGTACTGTGGTCACAAGATTTCACATTCTGACCTGTATATTACATAACACTACAGGTGGCGCCACCAACATTGATGTTGACAAAAAATTTTATACACTTCATGACTCCTAAATGTTATATGGGCCTATCTGAAGAATTGTGGGGTGCAGAGCATTCACAACATGACCCCAATATTCAAACTGGCCATTTGACATTGACCTTCAACTCGGATTGAAAAATTTTTGCTGTTTAAAATAAGCGCCCCACATCCAGCTTTCCATATATAGTCTGTTTGTTCAAATCGGGTTATAACTTTTTGAGTCATTCAGGAAAAACCAAAAACTTGGACAAGTGCCAGACTCACAATTACTACGTCACAGTGACCCAAAAAGCAAGTGACCAAGTACAGTTATATGTATAATGTAATCAAGTGCAATTTTGATCTGGCGGCTCAATTCTCTTTGCCATTGATGTCCAAGCTACACCCGGCCTTTAAAAAATCACCTTGTCAACTTTACAGGCATGGTGACCTCACAAAAATAGGACAAAGTCACTGATATTACATAACATTCTACCTGTGGCCATGGCCTATATAGCATATAAATTTGGCAAGTCTAATCCAATTACTTTTCCAAATATGGAATTTTACATGTAAAACACATATTGGCTCATAATTTCTGTCAAATCATAGGTGGCGCCACTAGTACTATTAGCAACTTAGACTTTGACCTCCCCCACGATCCCATCAAATTTGATGAAGATCCACCCAAAATTAAAGATGCTAGAGTGTTGACAAGATTTTCACATTTTGACCTCAATAGTACATAATGTAGGTGGCACCACCAATATCGAAAGCGGCAAAAGTTTACGGATGGACGGACAGACGGACATCTCCTTTGAAACTTAAAAGCTTCATACACTATTCCAGCATACTGACACTGGTATAAACAGGTAAATAGTAATACAATTTTAGCACCATAAAGTTGACTAGAGGTTTTATGAGGTAAAGTGTACTAAGGTATTAGCTGGAAGCCACCTCTTTCACTATACTGGATGAAGATTTAAAAGGAAGAAATCCTGCAAAAAGTGAGTATGATCATGGTTTTCCGACTTAAGACGGACAAGAGAAAATTCTCTAGGTGGGTTACATATACTTTACTCCAGGTACTTTCCCTCTTACCACTCTAAACACTTTGAGGACTTTACTTTGTCCTTTCAAGCTCCATCTTGACACAATTTGACTAATGTAATGGACGTCTCCTTCGAAACTTAAAAGCTTCATACACTATTCCACCATACCAACACTGGTATAAACAGGTAAATAGTAATACCATTTTAGCACCATAAAGTTCACTACAGGCGTTATGAGGTAAAGCGTACTAAGGTATGGACGGACAAACATGAGCGGTCGCATAAGCTCTGCGACTTTGGTCAGCAGAGCTAAAAATTGAATTGGAGACAGACTGATGCTGAACAATGGATGACAGGCCACCCTACAAGCTCAGCTGACTGACAAGTTAGCTGAGCTAAAAATCCATGAAAAATGTAAAAGTTAATGCATCATCATCTTCTTCGTAAACTTCGTAGAACGCCCCCAGGGGAACATCTACATGTATATGCAAAATTGAAATGTTTCATGCAAGTTTTTGAGAATCAAAAAATGTAAAAAGTCTAACAGACTGAAGGACGAAAGACACAGGTTTCTTAAGCTCTGTTAGCAGAGCTAAAATTCTTTGAATAATATAGGCAGACATAGCCACGTCTTTTTATCACAAGACACATCTGTGGGTCTTGATACAAAGCATTCACTGTGAATTAGCATGAACATAGATCATGTAGATGTCACACTTTTTGCCTATAATATACATACATATATATACACTCTTTTTTGGCACATTTGTTACAATTAGCCTTTTTTTTCTCAAAATGTTCAGTTTTATGTGTTTTTTAACATATTTTTGCTCTGCATCTTCTGTAATACTGCAGATGGGGCTACCAAAGTTCCGCATGTATTCCTGTTTTTATCTTAACTGACATTCCATTTCATGAAAAACTCTTTGAAAGGCACCATTCTCAAAATTTTGGGCCATACATTACACACATGTAATACAATAAGTGGCGCCACCAACCTCGGGGATAGCAAGCAAACTTTTTACGCCCTGTAAGTCCTGAAAATTATACAGAGTTGACTTGAAAAACTGCGCACTGTTTCGCATGCAGAAAACAAAAGCTTACAGGCAAATGGACAGACATGACAGATTATAGATTAAAAACTGACATTCAACAAAGGCCAATGACTGTTCAACCATCCTGAGAATGTCATAAAATTTTATTTTCCTGGTGCATGTAAAATGCACATGTATGTTGATGATGGTTTTGGGGAGTTGGGGGTGTTTTGTGTTCTGTTTTTTTTGTTTTGTTTTTGTTTGTTTTGTGTTCTGTTTTTTTTGTTTTGTTTTTGTTTGTTTTGTGTTCTGTTTTTTTTGTTTTGTTTTTGTTTGTTTTTAATTTTTTTTTCTCACAACATTGTCAGTTTCAAATACAGTAAAACCTGTCCTTGTGGACACCTGTATAATACGGATGCCTGTATAATACATGTATGGACAGTTATGTTCAGGACTGAGAGGTCAATTTTCTTATTGAAAACACCTGTCTATTGTGGACACCTGCTTACTGTGGACACTTTTCTCAGAGGTGTCCACAACAGCCAGGTTTCACTTTAACACACTGTATGCAAGGTCTGATGCTTGTTGTGTTGGCACCAAGTTTTTGAAGGTTACACTCTCCATACAGAAACCACGTGGGCATGTCATAAGAAGCAGCACCCTAGCTGTACCCAGCCACGTGGACCTGATTTCTCAGAGCTATTCTGGGAAAACTACTTGTTAAGTAAGACACGCTTGGATGTTCTTATCAGGTATACTGCACAAAATGCTTCACCCAAATGCCACTATTAGGGTCAATCAAACAAGTCTTAGTTTTATATGTTACTCCATTTCTGTAAGTAGGAAGCCTACTTCCACCACCAAGACACACATGTCCTCTTAATCAGTACTTGTACTTGATAGGAGATATTACAAAGTGAATCAAATCTTTAATCTCGGTTTTTTAATCAGATTAAGTAAAATTATTTGCATAGATGTACACTTTCAACTCCAGTGGTTCAAACATCTATCACATCCAGCACTGCATAATTCAACATTTAGCACTGTGCAATTCAACATTTCAGCACTGTATACTCCCAACAATTCTCCACTGTACACTTGAACCTTTCTGCGTAATTCAACATTGTATAGTACAACACCAAACATGATAATATTTCATGCTAGATCTTTGTGTCCTACTTACAGACCTGCCAACCTTGACAACCAAAAAACGTGTACCCAAAAAGTGTACCATCTGCTGAAAAAGTGTACGCTATTCATTTTATGCTTTATGACAGTTATATGTATTTCCAACTGAAGATGAGTTTTTCTTGGACATTTTTCATGTGTCCTCAATAACACCTATTGAAAAATGTCTGAAAATGTATCCACATGATTTTTGCTCGATAGATAATCAAAAGGGAAACTGTACTGTAAGAAACTTCACTGTGAATTTCTACAGGTGTCGCAACACTGTATTACTCGCAAGCATTTGACACCATAATTTCTTCATGTTATCGAACTATACCTGTATTTAGTGCTTGAAAGCATATGTTGCTGACAAGAAAAAAAAAACTTACAAATTTTGCATTAAAACTTACTCGTGTACAATAAAGCTGTGCTGAAAAGTGACCATTGTAAGGCTATAAAATCTGACAACTTGCAAGGTCTGCACTCGCCACAAGCAAGTTTAACTCAGTACTGTTTAGAAAATGCCTGATTGCTTTGCTTCCTTCATAATTGGAAGACAGCTACAGACAACAGATAATAAAGATGGGTCTGCCAGTGGCTGCCACAAAGCTCCAAAAGTTCGAATGAGGGGGGTGGGTGGGGGGGGTAGGGGCACTGGCCATATTTAGTGTGGGTAGGCTCCACTAAGGGTATGAAACCCAGACCCAATGGGAGCTGAATCAATATGAAAATAGGGAGGGGGGGGGTCTTTGGGAGCTGGTATTGATAAAGTTAGCCTTTAGAATTGATGGTGTGAAAGAAAGGAGGGGCAGGGGTTTTTGAGAGGGACAAGTGGTAAAAAAAATGGGGATCTTTCCTGCAGAGCCTACCCGTACCCCTCTCCCCCCTCCCTCCCCGGGTATCACAAGCTGCTCCTGTATGTCGCTGTGTGATGCCAAAACAATGGACATGCTGCTGAGAGGAGTACCATTGGTAGAATGGGCAGTAGCCAGCCTGGCGCAGGGAGACCCTATGATCAGCACATATTACAAGAGTAATAGGTGTCAACTCCCAACTACTGTTACAGTATAAAGTAGTTTGTACATACGTTAATAAAAAGTTGGAAGTACGATACAACTGTGCTGACTGACAATAATTACTGGTACCATCTTGTAGCTTTTTGCTTTAACACTTGAATGCAAAAGTATATATACATATAGTCGCAGGTTCGAGTCCCACTCCTTCCGAACATAAAATATAGCAAGAAATTTACAAAATACAATTGAATTTAATGAAAGTTGTGTCAACTCTTTCCCCATGATATCTTCATAGTACACCGTCGGTCTCATAGACAATTCTCATTCCAATTGTTTTTTCATTACTGCTGAAATCAGTTAAAAACAATGAAGTAGAACACTTTTGACATTCAGCCGGTTTTGGCCGGTTTGAGGGGGCAAAGATTAAGATAACATCCAAAGGAACGCCGTTCTGCAAAAACACAATATCAGCAATTCCAACAGGAGCCTACATGTACAGGTGATGTATAGGATGTTATCATCAATGCCTGAATCACCAGTCACTTCTACCACACTTACCGGGCCACATCAAAAGCTTCTGGGTACACGTCTAGTTTACAGTGTATTTGCCTTTCTACCATGTTTAATGAGGACTGCCAAAGGCTACCTGCATGATGTGCTTCACATGTTATCAATTTTTTTTTCCCTGTCATTTTTGCAATCTGCTTTGGCCTGCACACCAAGTCTAAAAAAGCCGGCGACCCAAGGCACGCCATCGTGATAGGTCTTGTCTAACCCTGTCCCCCTTGATTTGACACCTGAGTCCACAACTTTCCTTGACATGAGTTGTTGACCTGGGGGATGTGATCTTGATAGGGCTCATCTACAATTCTCATCAAAATAGTTTGTCATTACTGTTGAAATTAGTTGAAAACACTGAAGCAGATGACATTTGACCACCAGCCCGTTTGGGCCAGTTTATTTTAAGGGGGAAAGGGCTAAGGGCAAAGGCAAAAAAAGTTTTTCATTATTGAGAACTTTAAGCACAGACAGTGAAGCACATAACAGGTTTCAGCTGGATGCTTCTGGGTGATTTAAACAGGAAAAGATAATGACCTTCATACCCATTTTTTCTTAAAATATTAAAGTACCACAATAACAAATATAAATGATATGTTGGAACATACACTTTCTACATTTATTGTTGATTCTCGCAATAAACTAAGCACTTATCCCTCATGTAAAAAATATCAACAAGAATAACTTCTTCACAAAGAAAACCATTAAACAATTTCCTTCTGTATGCATTCAATACAGTTGTATCTAAATTACATTCAACCTGAGATTCTCTAATTATCTACACAATTTTATTATTTATAAATCAACCATGATTGTGAACTAAAAATCAAAATCCTGAACACACATATTATCTATATATGTGTGTGTGTGTGTGTGTGTGTGTGTGTGTGTGTGTGTGTGTGTGTGTGTGTGTGTTTGTGTGTGTGTTTGTGTCTTTTTGTGTAAGTAAATACATCAAGTTTGGAGCAAATTATACTCAGAAATAAAATGTCTTAAACGAGAAAGTATATCCTACCGATTAAAGCTACAAAATCATTTGTTGTAGGTATATTGAGTCCATGGTCTCCATGATTGTTTTTCAAACATTTCAATTGCCATAACTTACATTTATTTGGTAATCCATCGGTCACAAGTAAACAACTCTTCCAGTGCCACATTTTGGACTTAGTCAACAGCTTTGCTCTGTACACTGTGCCAAATGTGCGCAAAAAAAAAAAAAAAAGCCGTTGACCCGGACTATTATATTCTATGTAACCACGTAACCATGTATGCTGGTGCTTGATTGGAAGGTCTGTCTGCCAGGAACATGAATCTAGCACTCTTATCATAATTCTGAGCAGTCTGTTCGACTTGAGTCACAGTTGGCACTGAAAGAGTTCAAATTGTATCACAAAGTCATGACCACCGCGCACTTCTCCTGATGTGTCATGTTTCTTGCAAGAAATACAAGACAGGCTTAAATCTGCCACAAAACATTTAATGAATAGTTGACTCGAAATCGCTGCTTTTGCAATAGACACCATGGCAATTCACCTGCCTGCTGTGCATGAAATTAACATGCAAGCAACAACGAAATGTTATTTGGGAGCAAACTGGGGTGGTATTCACATAAACATATTCTGCATTCAAGTTAAAATATCCACTTTCTTTACTTTTGTTTTCAAACTTATGTCCATTTTTTATAATTCAGTTCTTCGGGTGTTTTTTTTTCTTGTGAAACCATGTTGGGTTTTACCAACTTTGCAAACTAATATCCTTAAAACTGAGAGCAACTGTGCTTTAGCCTTTTGGAAACTTGTAATCTTTATGCTGAATACGACAGGGCTGTAGCCACTTTGTGAACTATGTGTAGCGACTTTAACTTGAGTGCAAGGCTGTAGCCACTTTGTAAACTGGTAGCCTTGAACTGAGTACAACACAGCTTCAGCCACTGTCTAACTAATAACTTAAAACTGAATACAACAGAGCCTCGGCACAATTGCAAACCAAGCACACAAGGCCCAAATCTAAATACAACAAACTAGTAACGTTTAACTGAGCACCCCAATCTCAGTTTCAAATTACATGTACATACATATTTGTATAAAGAAAATTATGAAAACTTACCATCATTTACTTCAATATATGTACACATATAAAGCATGCATTATTTCAGAAGATTTGACTGTTTGAATTAAAAAGATATGTTTTGGCTGCAGAATTTTATTAAATCAGCCCCTGCGTGTGAATGCTTAATCCATAATTTTGGTGGCAAATGAAAGATTTCTATATGTGCTCTAAATTACAAATGTATGGGCTTGGTTTTATTTCCCTACCCTCAATAGCATTAAAGATATGTCCTTTTCAAATAACTTGTTTTCAATTTAAAATGTAAGCATTTGCTAATTCATTTTGAAAAAAACCAAACTTTTCCTCTACATATAAATGTGGTAAGGAAAAAAAAAGCATTTTATGATGCATGCACATGTATCAAGGTCTTTCACAATGCACCAAAATTACTGCTTTGGTGTTATGTTTAAAATCAAAGTTTTAGTAAAAGTTTGATCGTAATTGGGCATATATTCCTTAGCATTGCATGTAAATAAAACTGTTTTAGCTATGGCACTCTTCAATTTTCCCCTTTCAGGGACAAGGTACCTTTATGGGTTTGTTTTTTTTTTTTGAAACATGGTGCAAAAAGTGAACAATTGAGAGTGGCATTTTAGTCACCTTCACTTGATAACCTCAGATATATCCACCGTGTGTCAAAATTCATGCCAATTAAAAGACACTCTCATCAAGACTTTCAAAGACTGTCTCGTACTGTAAATGCACATCCTTCATATGAAAAAGCGTAAGTGGCTCGCTTTTCTCTTGCCTGCTAAACAGACCAATCTCTGTATTTTCTCCACTCCACTTGGCCTGCCCTTTGACTACACGGTCACTGTTTTAGTGCTAAACAAGAGGCCCATGGGCCTAATGCTCTGCTGGCACCATGGCTATATTGCACCTGTTCATTTCAAAGTACTAAAGTCATTACTAAGTACTCAAGTGGCTTCTGAACATATAAAGCTTATGTACATTTAGTGTATAAAACGTCCACCATATGACACTTCGCTCCACATGTAATCAGAGTTTATTTGTGCAATTCCTGTGATGGATATTGTTGCATGTGCCAAGACAACAATGAGCGAGTCCTTAATTTTATGTCCTCAGTGACCTTGGGACAGAAGATCAAGGTCACCCAGATTATATAATACAAGAGGCCCATAGGCCTGGTGCTGTGCTGACATTGCTATTGATGTCCAAACTACACCCTGCCATTACATAATCAACTCTTTCAATGTAAGAGGCATGGTGACCTCAAAAAATAGGTCAAGGTCACTGATATTATATAAAATTCTTGCCTTGGACATTGTCTCTACCCTACATGTATATCCTATAATGTGGCAAGTCTAATTCAATTACTTTTCAAAATATAGAATTTTAATTCTTAAAACACATTTTGGCTCATATTTCCTTCAAATTATAGTATCACTAGTAACTTAGACTTTGACCTCCTTCACAATCCCACCAATTTTTTTTTTATATCTGCCACAAATTAAACATGCTAGAGTGTTCCCAAGATTTTCATATTTTGACCGCAGTATTGCATAATATTGTAGGAGGTGCCACCAATATGGAAAGGACCCTAAATTTTAATATGCCCATTAAGTCCTGAAAGTTATATTGGGCTAACATCAAAACTTTGGACAGACAGGCATGAAGGATGCTATTAGCTTTGCGACCTTAGGTCAGCAGAGCTAAAAAAGGGACTCAAATCTTGATTGGTCGCCTTTGGTCACCATGTGTCAGACTTACTGTCCAACAGGGCAGACATACTGCCAGTTGCCAAGGTGACAATGATCAACTTATCACATCAGCTTCCTGACTGGCTCATCATTCCACGAGAAGTGGCACAGTGCACTTTTATTACCCTAGCTACCAATAAAATCGATCTTGCAGTCCCAATGCAGATCAAGGGTAGTCCACATAATGCAGAGCTATGTCTGCCTTTCACATAATAGTTAAAACCCAATGTAGGCCTGAGCTTTAAATGCATTAGGATAGTATGCTACAGCTTATCACATAACTTGTATCCATATGTTATACCAGATTAAAGTTTCTGAAAATTTCAAGTGGATTACGGTGGATAATTGGATGTACACAAGACATTTTGAGTGATCATGAGGACAAAAATTCAGATCTTTGAGAGGTCATACCCTAGGATTACTCCTATCATTCACATCAGTCTTCTTCAGTTGCATTCCTTTGCGAATATCACTGAGCAGAGCCCCTCTGCCTGCTGGGACAGATACTGAGGATGCAGTGCCCCCTGGTGGTGAGATAGGAGGCACTCCAAGGAGTGGAGGAGGAGGTGGGGCAACTGGAGGTGGAAGAGGAGGAGTAGGAGGAGTAGGAGGAGTAACTGGAGCATTGATGTGTCCAGCCTTCGACAAGGAACTGGATGAGACCCTTCTTTTGGAAGCCTTTGTTGTTCTGGTAGAACTCCGTCTCTTCTTACTGAAAAATATAAGGCAAAAGCAAAAAATTAAAAACAAAACAAAAAACAAGACAAGTTTATGAAACATAGATGCCCCCTTACCATCATTATGTTCGCCCTCATTACCCTGTTAGTAGTACTCAATGGGGCACTCATCACCTTAGGAAGTGGATGCAGAAACCAAATTCTCTAAAATGACCTCATGACCTTGGAAATTAGGTCAAGATCACCCTTCTTTAAAACTTATTTAGCCCTAATAGTAGACTATAAACATCTACAAAACAGCAGCTATGGCTAAAAAAATTCTGTAGTTATTAAGCAGAAACTAAATTCAGTAATGTGGCTCTGTGACCTTGGAAATTGACTCAAGGTCACCCATTTTGAGACACGACCTAGCTCTTATAGGAAGCTATATTCCTGTGCAATATGAAAGCCCTAGGTCAAAAATATCTTTAGTGATCATGTAAAAACCAAGTTCACTAATAGGGCTCTAGGTGATGACCTTGGGAACTTGGTCATGGTCATCCATCTTCTAAGCTGACCAAGCCGTAATTGAGGACAATTACCATGTGCAATATTGAAGTAAAGACATTTTGGTTATCATATGGAAACCAAAAGTTACTACAGTACCTCTGTGACCTTGGAAATAGGGTCAAGGTCAACCACCTTCATACTTCATCTAGCCCTTACAAAGGAGTATATACCTAGTCACTATCAAAGTCCCATCTCTAAAGCTTCTTGAGTTATGGTGCAGAAACCACAGTCTCTCTACTGACAGGCCTACCTGGTGACCTTGGGAATTTAAGTTCATCTATCTTCTAAACTGACCAACTCCTAATTGAGGACTATTACTATGTGCTATATTCAAATCATAACTTAAATTCTGAGTTACAATGCGGAAACCAAATTCACTTAAGTGACCCTGTGACCTTTGAATTGAGGTCAAGGTCACCCATCTTTAAACTTGAAATAGCTCTGGATAAGGACTATAACCCTATGCAATATACAGGTCCTATCATATGCACTTTTCTAATTATCATGCGGAAATCAAAACTTACCACAGTACCTCAGTGACCTTTGAAATAGGGTCAAGGTCAACCACCTTTATACTCCACCTAGTCCTTGTATTGGACTATATACCTGGGCATTATTAAAGTTATAGCTCAAAAGCTTCTTGAGTTATGGTGCAGAAACCACAGTCTGTCTACCAACCGACATTGATGCAAAGCTATATGCCCCAGCTGCCTTCTTTGAAGGGGAGGCATAAAAAACTGACCACAAACTCCCCTCAGCCAGGACAAACAGACAGACAGATGGACGGACACATAGGTGATGACAATACCCCTCTGGTAGGTCAAGGTCACTTCTTTTTGACCTAATGACAAAGCTTTGGTGCAAATGCAATGAGCAGAGATATCATGGCAAAGCCATTTTTCTTCAATGCTGCACTGTGACCTAAATATGTGACCCAGTGACCTAGTTTTCACTTGGTGTCTGAGGCATCCTTAGGACCAACTGTCATAAATAATTGGTGCACCTACAATGAGTAACTTACATGTAATATTTGAAGATGCATGGTATGGCCATTTTTCTTTAATGCAGCACTATGACCTTAATATGTGACTAAGTGACCTAGTTTTCACTAGGCATCAGGGGCATTTTTAGGACCAACTGTCAGAAATAATTGATGAAGATACATTCAATGGTTTTTTAGATATTGTTTAGATATTCCCATAGTTATTTCCCCATGCTTTAGTAGATATAATTTTGAAAATTCATACATTTGTGCACAAAACATGGACAATGAAACCTCATTATTATATTGAGTGTTCCGCGCAAAATGTGTCGGATATCTTAATACATGTAGGTCAGACAAGTAAGTAAAAGGGCAAATGAATTTGACTTTAATTCCCTAGAAACTTGTGTTCTTCAGTGAATGTGTGAGACATTTGAGTGTCATTACAATATAAAGGATCCACAGTGACTGTAGATGGAAAGCGTTGTACAGACATGAAATTTGGTCCACCTCAAGCTACATGAAATGATACAATATTATCGATAGGTCCCAAAACTAAGTCTTTGTTTTCTCACTGACAGTTACCATGGTTACCTACCTGAAGCCTGTCTCCTCTTCCAGCTTTATGTTTCCATTTGTACTTTTCCTTCCTGTGGACCTGCAGAGGAAAGAATAACACCAGTAAATAATCCATTAATCTTGGTGCAGGTTTAATGTTGCTACACTGTTTCACTTTGAAAACACATTTTCATTTTCCTTGGGCAAGCCAAGCTTTAAATATTTATCCACATTTCATATTAACAAAAAAAGTGTTCAGAGAACAGATTACCCTCAGTGCCCACAATCTTTTTTTTCCTCAATTCTGCATTCCTTTTTTTTTTTTAGACTTTGCACTACAACACTTTACATACAATTTCCACATTGTTGTCTATGAAATGAAAGAGCACTTTTGGATGTGTTCTTGGGGCAAGTTCTGGTGACAGAGACCACTGTACTGTCACTCAGACGGCCATCAAATAAATACTTCACAATTTTAAAAATAATAAGCAGCTGGTTTTCAATAGGAATGTGGCCCACTATAATGTGCATCCCTGAAAAAAAATTGGTGAAGCTGCATTGGATCCTTGTTGAGACATTATGGCAACATTGTTCCCTTGTGCACCACTCAGACCGCCTTGAAGATAAATTCTTTAAAGTTTCACAAAAAGTTAATGAATACAAAAAGGAAGCTGGTTTTATGTAGGAACCTGGTCCATCATAAAATGCATCTCTGACAACAATCTGTAAAGTTGTGGTCAGTATTTTTTGAGATATTGTTGTAATATCGTCAGGGTTGAAGCCACTTAGACGGCATACAAATAAATACATTAAAAGCTTCATGAAAAATTTAAAAAATAATCAGTGGAAGCTGGTTTTAAATAGAAACCCAGTCCATCATAAGATACATGTACATGTACATCTCTGACAAAAATTTGGTAAACCTGTGATCAATATATTTTTGATATAACACTGTCAGGGTTGACACCACTCAGACGACTTTCAAATGAATACATTATTAAAAAAAGTTTCATAAAAAAACGCTATGTCGACCGGATGGACGGGTGAATGATGCAGAGGACAATACCCTCTGGCACTTTATGTACCCAAGGTATAAAAACTACATGCTGACTTTATTTCCTTCAATCCATGTGCATTTTGTTGCATTGACTAAATGGTGTTTCCAGCTGTATCGTGGTCCCCCTCTTATAAGGAGCCCCTGAAGAGAGGCCACCCCCTCTAGAAAGGCCACTTCTCCATGCAGCAAGTATGGGATTTCCATAATATACTCTCCCTCAAGAGAGGTCACCCCTCTTATAAGGCCACATTTCTGGTGCATTTGGGGTGGCCTTATAAGAGGGGGACCACTGTACTGATGTAAAAAGTAGTAAACTGTGCAAGACATTGTTAGAAAAATTTTCACCACTGTAGATACTTACATGGAAAATCACCTTGTTAAATCGTTTTTTTACCATGAAAGCCAAACACTAAAAGGTACAATTGCATCACATCACAGGCAAACCAGAAACAGTGCACCCTCGTTTTTTAAACATTGGTGATAACATCATGGAGAAGACCATGTCACAGCAAAATCAACTTAGTATAACCAGGCAACATTTAACAAGAAGTAACAGGAAAAGTGCTTCAGCAGGAACCACGCCAGCAGAAAGAGATGGACATGACAGAATGGCATACTTAAGCACCACCTGCCACTAGTTTGGCGATGGAAGAAATACTATCAGGGTCATCATTCACATAAACCAAAAAAAGAATCAGCCCCAAAATGGAACCTTGAAGAATCTTGCCTGTGACCCTACCCCATGTGGATATCCCATTCCCCAATATTAACCCTTAAAGTGCTGATTTAAGATTGAGTCAACAGCTTTCCTCGGGACACAATGTGTACAGTGTCCCGAGGAAAGCTGTTGACTAAGACTACTTTTTGCTTCAGACAAGGCTTGTTGGTATTTGAATGAAAGGTATCTTCATGAGGAATTTGACTTTTTTAACCATTATATGTTTAATGGTAATAAGAAAGCAGCTATAGCAGTGATTAGCACTTTAAGGGTTAAGTATTGCTTTCTGACTTGCAAAAATACCTCAATCCACCTTAGGACTTTACCTCTAAAACCAACCTGTTTCAACTTGTGTAAGAGTCTTGTGTGAGAGACTGTATCAAAGGCCTTGGCAGAGTTTCAAATACATAACATGCATCTCCATTTAAGAGTCTTTTGTGAGTGACTGTGTCAGAGGCCTCGGCAGAGTCTCAAATAGGTAATATTCATCTCAATTTTGTTTCCAAGTTACACGTGCTTGACCCTGGAGTCAAAAAGGCATTCTGGAAGCTGTACACTCATGTGTGACACAGCTACATGATTGTACACTTAATTTTCTTCAAAAGCACATTGATCACAGCTTATAGTGTTGCTTACTCTGATCAATTTAAGGATCTCATCATGGACAACTCCCTAAAGACCCGACCACCTGGCTAGTGAGGTATACTGCTCTGTAAGTGGGACAACTTTGGCATGAGCCTTTCTTATGTATGGGTATAATATTGAAGTCTGAAGTCTTCCAATGCTTGATATCGATTGAGGCACTGACTACGTAGTAGAGACTGAAAAAAAAAGGCAAGGCAGGAGACCAGTCAAAACTGGGACAAGGTAACTGTTGATAATGCCACACCAGAACTACTGAATTCATACTTTGTCTAAGTCTTCCAAGTTATATTCAGCCCTCATATTGGCTGGTTGGATTTTTTGTAGGTATGAGTCACGAAGGCCTGCTCAATAAAGTATGTTGTCATATCAGCATAATGTTTCATAAGGGTTATTTACAGTGTTTGTAAATAAACAAACTTGGCCATTTCTTACCAAGTGACGCAGATACGTATATGCAGCGTGGCTTTTACCAATCGCAAACAAGGTCTGCATGCCACTACATATACCATGTCAACAAGTTCAGATGCTAGCACATATGCACATGGATTCTACAAATTTACCAACACTTGCTTGTGGTTCATGACAATGTCCCAAGACATACATACATGTATGGTGCCTGTACTTAATCACATTTTATTTGGGTCATGTAGATGGAGGGTCCCATTGTGACTGAGGTTACCTGCCTAATACTGTGGAACCCGTTTGAAAAATAACCTCACTAACACCCCTATGGTAAGAGTCCCGAACACATATTTTTACGTCCTTTTCAAGTGTTTCCTACACTGTAAATTCCTTCTGTGTACCGTCTGATGGTCGACAAACCTTAGAATTGTGAGAAATTGTATAGGTCTAATTGGCTCTCTTGGAGCAGTAAACTGGCCATTGTGGAAAATGTACTCACTCCCTCTGATCGATACCTGTCTTGTGAGAAGCACTCTTATAATACTATACTTTCGATGTGTTGTCATTAAAATGTATCTTTTATGTCTATGTTTAAAAAGAAATCTTTGAAGCTTTTCCAGCAGAAGATCACAAAGATGGGTTTTCCAAATAGCTGGTTTCAGTCACTAAAATAACTGATTAAAAGTGCCCATTGTTCTCTCCCCAGCCCCTGGTCTTTAGTTCTCTCCCGAGCCCACTGGCCCATTGTTCTCTCCAACCTATGGGCAGCTTGATCACTTCCCATTGCCTAGAAGACCCCAATCTGACTGACAGCTCACTTACATTCTGTTGTAAAAACAGAACCATGTGCCACTGGGTGTTTGGCCAAAAACCATGATTTCTTTAGCTCCAAAATTTTCATAAATATTGACATTTTTCAAAATTAACATTTGCCAGTATTGTAGATTGGTACCTGATCTTCCCTATTCTGCAAAAAAGCAATTCTTGATTTTCTAAAATTTATACTGCAAAATAGCTATACAGACAGCCCTTTAAAAAGCCTCATTCAATGGAAATGCCCTGTAAAATACATGATCACTAACACTAATTTGTAACATTGGTTGGTCTCACCAGCGCTTCCTTTGATGTGATAAGACTGATGAAGCTACATGTATGTCCCAACCTGCTTTTACAAAATATAAATTTTGCTTGAGGTCACACTGTTTGTATCTGATAAGTGTCCCCACATACATGTACATCAAAGCTCTTGGTCAGTAAGAAGGACCAACAAGAGGCCCATGAGCCTAATGCTCTGCAGATGACCATCACCAAAAAGTCATCTTCTCAAATGTGTTCAATGCACCGCCTTAAAAAATTAATCAAGCTCAACCATTTTATGCAATATCAAATGTCCACATGATAGCATAGTTAAGCAACCGAGATTTCGACCTCTTCAACAATCCCATTAAATTTAATGAAGAGATCTATAAAAAAAACTAAGGATGTGGGACTCAGGTGACAAGATTTTCACATTTGACCCGTATTACACAATACCACAGGCAGTTCTACTAACACTGACATCGACATAGATTTTCAAACACTTGGTCAGTCCTAAAAGTTATATGGGCTTTACTCAAAAGCTATGGGGTGCAGAGCATTCACTAGATGACCCCTATATTCCAACTAGCCATTTGACCTTGACCTTTAACTCAGATTAAAAAATTGTTCAGTTCAAAATGTGCGCCTTGCATTCAGCTTTCCATAGATGGTCTGTTTGTTCAGATCGGGTAATAATTTTTCCAGTTATTGAAGAAAAACAATAAACTTCGACAAAGCGCCACATAATTATTGGGTCACGGTGACCCCAAAAGTAGGTCACCAAGTACAATTTTATGTACAATATAATCAAGTGCAATTTTGATCTGGAGGCTCAACTCTCTTTGCCATTGATGTCCAAGCTACACTCTGCCATTACAAAACCACCCCTGTCAACTTTACAGGACTGGTGATCTCACAAAAATGTCACGGTCACTGATATTACATAACATTCTAACACTGGGCATGGTCTTTATATCCTATGAATATGGCAAGTCCAATCCACATATGGAATTTTAAATCACAAAACATATTTTGCAACACAATTTCCTTCAAATTTAATATAGGCGGTGCCACCTGTATCACAAGCAACTGAGATTTTGACCTCTTCTACAATCCAGCTAACTTTCATCGAGATTTATCAAACATTAAGGATACGAGTACTCACAAGATTTTCACATTTTGACCCATCTATTAAATAATAATACAGGTGGCACCACCGCTATCATACTCGACCTAGATTTTCATGCACTTGATAAGTCTTAAAAGTTATATGGGGCTAATAGGATCTTAAAAACTGTGGACTGTATCATGCTCAGAAGCAAAAAGTTTATGGCTGGATGGAATGAAGGAGAGACAGTATGACAGAAGGAGGGACATCTCGATATAGAATACACTGCTAAGAAAGTACTTATATGATACACAATCCAATATCTCAATGGCTAAAAAGATGGAAAACATTCAATATTCATGACTCGATGAAGGGAATGGTCTGGGGGGATCCCATAAGCACCGCCTGTTGATAAATCAACCAAACTTATCATGAACCATTGCCGGTGCTAGCCTGTTGACGCCCCTAATGGGCACCGTATGTGATGTTCAATGATGAGCTCCCTTCTTTAATAAGCCCAACTTAGGTACCTTTCACCAAGAACTCTCCTTAAGAAATTAGAACCACCTGTCCTGATGCAGTAGGGCATGGGCAGACATGAGTGATTGCATTGACCTTCGGTCAGCCGAGCTAAAAACTCTCTAAATTACACTGATACTACCATCTACATGTAACTGACTGTGCATGTCAGAAATGATTATCCCTGCTGTCTAAAAAATAGATTTGTGGCCAAAAGATGGAAAATAGGTCAAATGAGTGCTGAGTATTAACTTTCACTGAAGAACTTGAAATACCTATATCCCTCCCTAGGAGAGAAATTGATCAAACATACTTTTAGACTTTGATATCGGTTCTGATATGGTGTGTAAGAAATTACTTGGACTTCAGACTTGTGTAAGCATGCAAGGCTAGCAGTTCAGATGAATCTGTTGTGACTGCACCCACTTGGGTTCAACATTTAGGTTAGCACATATCATTTCCAACATTTTGTCAACTAGTTGAATCATTGGAAAAGGGATAAGCTGGGAATGTAAGTTGGGAAAGGGTAGGGGGATAAATATCTCCTTGGCAAAGACACCACTGGAAAATGGAATACTCAGTTACTACAATCTGATACAGATACAGTGAAACCTGTCTTGAGAGACCACCCCAAGGTCAGGCCAAAAAGTGGTCACATAAGGCAGGCGGTCTCTCAATGGAGGTGCAGTAACATGGGAAAGATAGCAAAAGGGACTTTGGAAATATGGTCTGAAAAGGCAGGTGGTCTTTCATTACAGTGGTCTCTCAAAACAGGTTTCACTGTACTGCTGCTCTACAAATTTTCTAATTTAAAAAAAATGTTGTCCCATATACTGACACTGACACTGCCTAAATCATTTGTGAATGTTGACGTTTGAGTCAATATTTATGGCCGCAGATCTTTTTCTGACTGATAAGTAATGTGACTTGTTCAAATCGTACTACTTCTTTAATAAAAAAAAAATACTGTCCTATATGTTGACATATGACCTACATCGTGTGCATGTAAATAATGACATTATCAATATGTAGGACAGTATTTTTTTTTATTTTCCCATCACCTGACATGTATCAAAACACAGACTTTACACCAACATAAGTCAACAACGAACTTATTTGTGGGAATTACAGTATGCAGCTGATGGGAGTAGAGTATGTCTCCATGCAAATTAAATGTCTGCATATTTTACTTACCTTCATGAATTTTCACTCCTGTTTTGTATGACAGACTTGGTCCACTTTAAACATTGTGAAGCTTTAATAACAGATTTTAGTTGGCTGCTTGTTCCAGTGATGTGTCATGTCTTATTGTGTGTGGTCCATGATCATCAAGTGTGCAGTATGACCATCAAATTGGGACTTCGTATAACTGTCACAATCTGCCTATTTTTCTTACTTTCCACCATGACTGCATGCTCACTCGATCCTATCTTATTCTGTATTGAAAATTTGCTCCATCAAATCATTTTTATGAAAGTACATTGTTTGAATTTAGGTCCTTGATCAAGTAAATTGCATCACTTTTTTCCTCTCAGCACGTACATGTATCTGCTTTTGGGGGTTCACATGGTATCTAACACATTTGATTGAATGCAAGTAAATGGGCTAAATTGTTGTGTTTACATGTTCCACCCTAAGGTATATTGTATGAGGGCCGTGTGATTGTGCTCTTGAGACCTGCAGTGTCCAGTTTGCCACAATATCTGCAATTAGCTGTCACAAGGGTGTTGTTCAGTGATACCTGCAAAATGGGCGGGTTGTTGGGCACGGGGATATCGTAGTGTGGACCTGACTAGGACATCTTTCAGACTCTCAGCTCATCTGAATCCCATGCATAGTTATTTGCTTATATCAGCCAGAAGCAGGGCATATTTAGAGGCTTGTTACAATGGTGCCCCAGTTCTTGGTGATAATATTATCTTTGGTGGGAGGTATAGGGCTGGGTTGTACCTCGTATTATCTTTGGTGGGAGGTATAGGGCTGGGTTGTACCTCGTTAGCATGGACAGTTGGTCTTGATTGTGGTCTACACATTGTGGGTTTTGTCTACACTGGATTAGAGGGGCCCTGTTAAGACCTACTCACTGTGGCCAATGAGTCCTGAAAGTAGTCTACTGGGATATCCTCTTAGTGTGTAGTACATCAAGATCTTTTTAGCATGAGACTCAAAATCAGCTTGTATGGGTGCATATGCATTTGACCCTGTTGAATTGTCCATTTGGACCTGTGTGCGTGCCTGTAGGTTTTGCATGAAGTGTGGTACACTGAAACCTGTTTTGAGAGACCACTGGGAGGAAAGACCACCTGCTTTTTCAGACCATGTTTACCATGTCCCTTTTGCCATCTTTCCCATATTACTGCACCTCTGATGAGAGACCACCTGCTTCATGTGATGACTTTTTGGCCTACTCTAGGGGTGGTCTCTCAAAACAGGTTTTATTATATATAGCTTTCTGTCCTGCTCCAAACACACCTGATGTCAAGAAAGCTTATTTCCTTGTCACTGTATGCCACAGAAAATTTTATGGTTGGATGGCTGGGATACAGAAGTTAATTAAGCAATATTTGAATTTAAAGGGAACTTCTGAAGATTTGTTTTAGTAGATTCATGGCAGTTTTAAAGTTTCCTGGTATGATGAATACAATTCCCAATTACTTAACTGTCAGTATTAACAGGCTCAATTTCATGACCCTTGAAGTAAAATTTGATCTTCATAATTTTTATGCCCCTTTATTGACCCTTTCCCCGTGAATTAAGTCTGAGTCAACTGCTTTCCTTGGCATGTGATCTTGTCTCATCTACAATTCTCAGTCGAGTTTTTTTTTCACTACTGTTGAAATCAGTCAAAAACACTGAAGCAAATGACATTTGACTACCAGCTTGTTTTGGCCAGTTTACGTGTGAAAGGGTTAATATCACGACTTTGGTTTTGCCTACATGCATATCTACATGGCATTTCCTTTCATCACACTAAGTTTGTAATTTTTCTGTCCACGGGGGCTTTCAGATATAAGAATCAGGTCATCTGCAAACATTAAACAGCTAATCTCATGTGAATCAGCTTCTACATGTTTGCAAGATCCATCTCACACTTCAGGAAAATTATGCTTAAATATATTGAACAAACCAGGGCTTAAGATGCAGCCTTGTTTGACTCCAACATTGGAGATGAATTTGTCCATATGCCCATATCTTGTATGCAATTATTCAATGCATATAAAACCTATAAGTATTTATTTTCATCTGTGATAAAAAGTTAATACCCATTCCACATTTTAGTTTGCAAAAAGAGTGAAATGCACCATGCTCTACCAAATGCACACTTGAGGTCAACAAAGCATTAAATATGTATTTCGTCGGCAATTTGTTGATATACTTGTCAATAACAGTGTTTCAGGTTAGCACATAATCAACAGTCTTACTTTTTGGTCTAAAACTGGTATGTGTTAGGTACACAATTGTACCTCTCTGTGAAGTCAGTTGATCAGTTGTTGAGAATGGGGCAAAATAGTTTGCCTGCAACGCATACCAAATTCCATTTTACTACACTTAGTCTGCCCTTCTTCGACAGGATTTTATTTATAGTAAGGGAAACAGAACTATACTCTGACCCTCCCCCTAGACTACATGTAAGACACCAATCAGGAAGTTCATCATTATCGCCTAGACCAGTAACAGCCTCTGGTCCCTGGTGTACTGAAGCCTGTTACTATAGTAACCATACTCAGCCAATTAGAAAATGAGTCACTTTTCCAACGCAAAACAGTGAACTTGTCAAAGAAGGGCAGACCCCAGCGGAGTAAACAAAATACGCAGCTTGGGTCTGCTTTGGAGGCAACAAAATAGTTTACAGCAGTGGTTTTAAGCTGCCATTACACCTTTGGGTATATCAGGTCAGTAACAGCTGCCTTTCTTGTGTACTGGGTTTAAAAAGTTTATTTTCCACACATTTGTGAAGGCTCCATTTGTCAAAATTCTTTAGAATACATGCACGATTTTGAGGCCGGAGAATGATAAGAGGCATGCATATCAATTTCCCGTCACACTGCATAGCTGGTTGTCTTAATAACCATTTGCATAGTCTTGCCAGGCAAGATAGGGACAGCTGTCAGTGCGGGCAAGTGGGATATTACTAATAGCTTGGAAATAAATAACACTTTGTACAGGCAGATGGAAATTTATTCTTATATCCAATTTAGCAAGCACTAATGAATATGACTTTAGCCTTTGTAAACTTAAATTTCTCTAATGGACACCAGCTTCAATATATTTATGAGAAAGGGGTATCTGGCCCTGTCCGTGACAGTTATATGCATGCCAGTGTGTCCTCCATGATTGACAGGCGTAAACCCCGTGTTTTGTGCCAGGAAACTAATATGCATGTCTCGTATTCCTCCTTGCTTCTCTTTATCATTTTGTTGTTATTAGCCTTAACTTTTTCTTTCTCAAAATACTTAATTTAGTGTCCTTTACTCAGTCCTTAATGACCTTAAAAAATGGGTCAAGGTCACCCAATATACTAAAAAAATTTTTTTGACCATTGGCCTAACACGTATTTGGTGTAAATTTTGTAGTTCTGTCTCATGATTATAAAATCTCATTTCTTATTTAAACATCCCAAACCAAAGTTTTCATAGTATTGCAATGAATGAACGGTACTGCTGACTAACTACTTGTGCTGTAATGATACAAATCTCAAGATAATAAATTTCACAAATTTGACCAAATGATAAGTTCCCATTCACCTACAGGTGGCACCACTAGCACTGTTGAGATTATGCATGTACACAATCCCCTCCAGAATAGTTCCACCAAACTTCAAAAGGATCCATTGAAAATCAAAGACACCTGAGCATTTTCAATTTTTTCACTTCTTGGCTCCTGTACAATGTAATCCACCAGATGGCACCACCAATAAAAAAGGAACCTAGACACACAATAGGTCGAAAAAATTTCAAGAGGCTATCTTAAAAATTGTAGACTACTATGTTGACAAGCAAATGTTTATGGACAGATGGATGGACACACAGACAGACAGTGTTTTCATATTTTAGCATCCCAAATGGAAGTTTTCATAGCTAAATACTTGTGCGGTAATAGCACTTGATAACACAAGGTCCCAAAGTTTGATATGCCATACACATGTAACTTTGTCAAAAATAATGGCATATCCCTATAACTTTTGCAAAACTTCATCATATCTACTTACTTATTCTGATAAAATTGCAAACCATACAGTGTAACCATTCTGGAGAAGTTGAAAATAGCCTCATCACACAAACATTTATAAACAAGATAACTGTGACAGTCCTGTGCTCAGCTAATTTTGCTTGCACAGAATGAAGTGGCTTTGTAACCTTCAAAATAATATCAAGTTCACCTTTGCTTAAAACCATCATCACTGTTTGATATATCCGCCTTCATTCATACAGTTCATATGTACGTCATTTCTAAAATGAAAAGTGATTCTTACAAAGATATACACCAGTATGTCAGTTTGACCTTTCAAGGTCACCCAAGTTCAAAATTAATAACCTCATAAGAAACCCCATGGTACTTTCCTATCAGCGTTTAATTGTAACAGTGGGCCTGGGATCCACCACAACCCATACATGTATAGGAGTAGTAGCCAATATGCATATGTCAGTTGATCTTTCAAGATCACCCATGGTCTAATCAGCAATGCTAACAGAAACTCCACAAGTGCTTTGCCACTTGTGTTTAATAATAACTATGGAAAAGTCACCAAAAGTCAAAATAACATCGAAACAAGTTCCACAGGTACTTTGCTATCTGTATTTAATAGTAAACCATATTCCGAATACCCACTATTACTGAGATATAATCCAACATGTCAGATTTGCTGCTACCCCTACTGTACTGTATCAATGCTGAAAAGTACATATACCCTTACCAACTTTTCCTAATCTTGATAGTTTGTTTAAAAACATCAGCAGAGACTCCAACCCACAGCTTCATACAAACTGGAGATTCTCCCTCCTGGAGTACAACTGAAACTGGAGATGTGACGGAGAGCAGCGACTGTGCTGGGGGATGGGTCGGGGAGGGCAACGCCCCCTCCTGGGGTGAGAAAATTGTGGAAAAAAAGGAGTTAAAATGGTGTATTTTGATGATTTTTTTTTTTTTTTACCTCATCCATTTTTTATCTGGGCAGGAGAAAACATATTCTAATCGGGAAAACGGGAGAATTTGGAAAAAGGGTCACAAAATGGGAGATCTCCTGCTGAAAATGGGAGGGTTGGAGTCTCTGCATTAGAAAATGGCATTACCACCATGTTCAGGGCTGTCCAACTGGAGCACTGTAGCAGAAGTTTGAAACAAAGCTCTTTAAAATTGCTACAGATTTTCTCAAAAATAAGTGTTTCTTTTGTAAAGAAGTGGCAAAAAGCTACAAGGAAAGAAAGAAATTTTGCTACAGATATATTCAGCTGGACAGCACTGATGTTATGAACACATTTGGTGGAGATCAAGCCTTGGTGCATTTCCACCATATTTCAAGAGAATTCAACTACAGTTTTAGAGTAGAAGTCAGGCAAAAACAAAAGTGGACATAATTTTGTTAAAAACTGAAAAAGAATTGCAGCACCACATATTCAAAAGATTTTTGAACACTTGACGAAAAAAATATGTAAAAAAAAAAATACATCAAAATCAAATAATCACTACAGTATGACCATTTGATAAAAAATGGTAAATACCCACCCAAGGTAGACCCCAAGCAAGTTTGAAGTGGATCTGGCTGACAGTTTTGAAGAAGTTGAAAATATCAATGGTGGATGACCATTGGACAACCGACTAAGACCCACCACATAACCTCTGCTGACTGACAAGTCAGCTGAGCTAAATATTCTTTAGAAATCAGGGATCCAGAGTATCACCATCTAGTGAACAGCTTTCTTTGAACTTTCCACAAGCTACATTTCTGTCAAGTTTATGAACAATCTGAGTGACGCTTTTAGAAATGAAGTCAAAAATACAGAAAACACAAAAATATGGAAAAAAGAGAAAAAAAATTGCAGAAAAAAAATCTGGTGAAAAAAAGGGTCTAAGAGTCCCCAGAAGTGGCCCTGTGCAATTCAAAGCAATTGGACAGGCAGTTATAGAGAAGGTGACCTAAAAGATTTTTCTGAATGAACAAAAGAAGAAAAAAAAATTGTAAAAAATATAAAAATCATAGGAGCATGACCATTTGAATTGACTCAGTGGAGACCCACCCAAGCTACATCTGCACCAGATCGGAATGGAATCTGGCTGAGAGTTGGGAGAAAGTAAAAAAATGTGAATCACCATTGAAATCCCCATTAAAAAAATGTGAATCACCATTGAAATCCCCATTGATGCATGGGGATTTCAATGATGATTTGCATGCCTTCAGTACTAGATCCTCACTGACTTACATGTACATGTATATGGTAATCAACAGAAATGTATGCAGTAACCGCCAAGTTCTTGAACTGAAACTTCTTTTAAAATTGGGATCCTGGACATCACCAAATGAACAACTTTATTTGACCCTTCCGCAAGAAACATTACCACCAAATTTCAGCATATTATTCTGAGGCACAGTTTTGAAGAAAAAAAACAAAAAAAGCCCTCCTCCCCCCCCCCCCAAAAAAAACCTGCATAAATTCATTTAAAAATAAATTAAGTCAGGTGAGCTAACGAGTGACCCACAGGCTTAATACTCTGCCAACACATAATTGGATGGTCATCAAAAAATTCATCTCTTGAAAACAATCCCTCTGTAAGCATGAGAATGTAGGTCAAGGTCATTCACATTGTGCAATATTAAACTTTCACATGATATAGATTCTTTCTCAACATGCTGAATTTTGTGTCCTTTACTCAAGTGATTATTGACCTACAAAAATAGATCAAGGTCATCTAAAATTTCACAAATTTGACCACTTGCCTAACATATGTTTGGTATTAATTTTGCAGTTCTACCTCAATTCATTATCGCAATGATGAAATGAATATTTTTGAACCTATATTTAAATAGTTCAGATAAATATCACCAGTGGTGCCAGCCACAATCATTTCACACATCATAAATTCTGTCTGTATAATGTGTCTCCAATATGATTTATGGATATGTGTACTCAAGTTCAGATGTAATGGCCATCACAAAGAAAATCATTTCCTGAAATGCTTTCCCTCAGTCATCTTCAAAAAGTAGGTCAAGGTCATCCGTGTTATGCAATATCAAATTTCCACATATAATGCACATGAGTGGGTACATTTGATATCAAAAGCCTGATTGTTTCACAACATAGATGAATTTAGTAGAGATGATCAGGTCCACGATGACTCAGGAATTATATGTATACATGTATGTGAGGAGGAGGAGGAGGAGGAGGAGGAGGAGGAGGAGGAGGAGGTCTTGACCTGAAAACTTTTATTAAAGTTGGTCTTGGGAGTTAGGTGTGCAACGAACAAATACTGTCACACTAGCAGCATCAACAAAATGCTGCTCTTACAGCGGCCCACCTTTGAGCAACATCATAATAAATGTGTTTTGTCTACAAAATTATATTCATCACCTGGTCCCTATTTCCCAGATGAAACTACTTTACTCCGAAACACTGTTTGACCTCCAATCAACACATATTTACCTGACAACAACATCAGACGTCCAGCGGCTATATACTTTAAGGTCTTGTTTCTTTCTGCATGGTATCCACAAACGGACCAGTCTGCACTCATTCGTATACAGTCCCTATAGCTAGTGAGGTGAGCTTCCAAACCACTTAGTCATTAACCAAGCAACATCCATCTAAATTTTTCAACACCCTTTTAACCTTGTTATAGCTTCTAACCCTGTTTGCTTTGGCTTATCTGCCTGTCCCCAAATGCTAAGTTTTCTCCCTAAGTTATCTTGTGGAGCCACATCGACCTGCAATGCTCATGTCTAAGCCTTCCCTGTAAACTGAAGTTGCAGCAATGGGCACAGGTTGATTGTCAACCCCTCACAGATTTCACATGAACTGAATTGAAGCTGGACTTACTTTGACCTGCTCTGGCCTTTCCGCACAGTGTTCAATAATTTTTTCATGTTGACAGTTAGATGTATCTGGAAAACAGGATCACAATCATTGTACATGTACACGCATTCCTTCCCAGTTTAATAATGTAATGAACAAAAAAACAATGTGCTGGTTTCGGTTGACAATACCAGCTAGTTTCTATTTTGAAGACTATATATATATATATGTATATATATATATATATATATATATATATATATGTATAATATTTGATATATATGAAGTGCAAACTGGAATTTATCGTCAGTTACATTAAACATTACAGTTTTTGCACTTCAGAACATCTCAATGGAGATACATGTATAAACTGTTACAACATGTAAACGGAAACAATACTTCCATGTTTTACTTTGCCACCAAATTATGATCCACAAATTGCAACATGAATTTCATGTTTTTTTCATTTGCCTATCATCTGATCATATTCCTACAGAATTTCCTTTTCAAATGTCACCGAACTGTTTAAAAATAGTCACTCATACAAGTAAATGTGGTTGTAATGTTTCTATGTAACTTGTTCCCATGAGTCATCTTTAACTGTAAACTTTCCATCTACAATATGCAAAATTAAAGGATGGTACTGATTTAAAATTATTTTTCACCTTTCTCTCTTTTTGGTTACAGGGATAATATCTTGTCAACTTTATCAATTTAGAGCATCATTCTACGTGCACATGAAATGGTGGCTATAAAGTTACTCAATAAATAATTACAAACATTGGTCACTGTGGTGTATATTTCTGGTTTGAACCACATGCACAATTATCACGATTATACATGTACATTGATTTTATTCTTTTGTTCATCTTTTTCCTTTTTTGCACAAAGTGACATTTTTCTTAAACTTGTAATAGTATGGACCATTATTATCCACCAACCTGTGACTTTAATATGTTAATACCCTGACAGTAAATACTAACTTACTCTTGGATCAACAAACTTTACCTATATACTGTAGAGATACATGTACCTGGTCTGTTGCAACCAAATCAACTACAACACAACACATTAACCGACAGAATGGACACCCTCTGATATGTATTGTTCAATTACTTATATGTCATAATATCCCTTGCTCTAATGTCTAGGAACATATGCCACTTCTGTTTTAATCTCGTGACCGTCATTTTACAGCATTAGCTGTGTTCAATTTTGCCACCTACTTCATGAGCGGGTTGACTCGCACAGGTGTCTGACCAGTTTGACTCTTCCCAATCAGCAGGTTTTTACCGTTTTTATCACAAGTATATATATTCTTTTCAATCATATCTCAATGCATTTACTGCTGATTACAGTTCCCTAAATGATAAAAATATATTAAATATTAACGTCACTGTCAGCAAATTGGAAATTTTACTTACTGGGGCAGGGTTTAATACTTGAAGTTCTCGTAACACTATTCCACAGAAAAATGTGTGCTGAGATATCTGAAAAAGAAAGAAATGCAAATATTAGGCACACTATTATGACACACTTGGCTAGAAATGCAAACATTAGGCACACTTTTATAACACATTTGGCAAGAAATGCAAATATTAGGCACACTTTTTGACACACTTGGCTAGATGATTGACTACTGTCCATTAGTTATAATTATTCATTGGGGCAGTGTTCACGTTTCAGCCTCGCCCATCTCACACCCAATAATTAAATTAATGGACAGTAGCTAATCCCATAACTTAATTATTTTCCCGCAGCATGTGCTTGTGAGCGAACATCAGATGTTTGACTGGAGTCAGGACACTTTTTTGTCCTGAAACTAGTTTCACAACCACTATAGGCCCACTGGCCCCGATACACGTACGTCACTTGTCCAGACAGCAGAAGAGCTGACCGTATCATGTTGAGAAGAGCAAGCACTAAGGCGAACAAACAAATGACAATAACTGTTTTTTCAGGAAAAAATAACCAGGTAAAATGTAGGACTACATTGATGATAATAGGCCAAGTCAAGTTTATGGGGCAATGGAAGTGGAGGTACCTGAATTGAAGCTTTATGATGGACCTTCTGATATATTACTTTATCCCAGGCATGTTACCTATTCAAGCTTACAGGTTGAATGTTTCGTCTTCTGTCAGGAGCAGGGTGTGGGTCACATGACCTGGAAGGTGACATTTCTTCCCACTTCCCAGGGGACATGGTCCTAGGCTGTCCATCTTATAGGCCTACTGGGGCTCACAAGAGCCCAAAATAACGGACTCACGCGAGGACAGATCTTTAAAGGATTATAGAGGCAACGGAAAATAGTATGTAATAACCTCCAATTCAGAACCCTACTTTGAACATTTATGTAATATATTGTAAAAAAAAATCATTAAATGTAGGATTTTTTTTTTTTTTTTCGATTATGCATATTTCAGTCAGGCGTGGGGTCCTTATCCGGAGGAATACAGAACACATTTTTAGTGTTGGGTCTCCAACAATAAAAATAGTTCCTAATTTGATACAGCAGAGTTATTTACTTATACAAGTGTACTATAAATCAAATGTTTGGCCCAAGTAGAAACAAGTTTCATGTAGGCACCAAAAGAGTATCATATGACTATGAGCCATAAAATCATGGATGGTCAAAGTTTAAAGTGCATTTTTCAATTAACAGCCAGGGCACTTGGTGTGAAGATTACCTCCTATGAGACACTACACCTTTAATAGTCTGAGGGGTAAAAACACAGCAATCCCTCTGTCAAGCTCAATGTTTAATACATTTGGTTTCATCTGATAATGCCTCATTGAAACTCACAAAATGTCACTAAAAATCAATGAGTAATTATAACCTCCACATGCTTGATTGAAGTGCAACCAGTTTAATTTTAGTTTGACAATGCCTGCTCAATGTGCAAATGAGGCTGGGATTGCACTGCACGATAGGACAGATTCAGATTCAGATTGCCTTTATTCAACCAATAAAATTCATATTACAAAATATAAATACATGATACAAGAGGACAGTCAGGGAGACCCACATTATGACAAAAAGATGTCGCTCACACATGAGCCACCGTAAGGTAAGAATGTATAGTTTAATATACATGTAACAAGATTTGATAATAATGATTTATGTATAAAAATATAGGTATAGGTCAGGTCACATGACTGTTCTTCTGTCTGATTGGCATATGCTTACCACTCCCACCTATATTATACTGCTCTTTCACACATGACTATATTTCTTTGTTAAATTAACCTACATTTTAATACCAGCAGCAGTTTCAAGAAACTTTTGTCCTGGCGGTCAAGGTTGTCTTAAATAACAAATACTACTGACTGCACATATACACTTTACCATTATTCCTCCAAGAACAAATCACTCTAATTGATGTTCATGAGTACACAGTGCCCTTGACATAACACAACAAAGAAAATGACACTGGAATGGAATTGAGCATCAAAATATACTGTATCAAGGAAACTCAAGGCTTCTTTTAGGAAAAAAAAACAACATTAGGGTGACAGTACCCTTATTAGTGCATGTGAATGAATATGGTAAGTGATCGAATTGTTTGCAATTAAGATTAACTCACATTTTTACTTGAGTTTTTAAAACACACAAAGTTCAAGAGGCTGGAGGCAAAATGTGAAATGTTACTTGCTTTTTTTTCTCCATCAATTGGTACTTACATACATGTAGCAGCCAAACTTATTTATTTTCAGGGGTTGGATCATTTGGTGAACAAAGCATTGCATTCCAACATAAACGTGCATGAGCATGTTGGATCAAGATACCATTTATGTTTTGTTCCTCACCTTTCTGATTGATGGAAAAGAATGATCATCACCAAAAATGAAATTCACGACCTGAAAATGTGGAAAAAAGTTCAGATATATCAACAGTTTAACTTGCAATATTAATTGTAAACTTGAGAGACTTTCACAACTGCATCCACATTTATGCAGATTCACCAGAACATGTCTTGACACTATGGTCCATATACAAGTACATATCAACACTCGAATGTGGTTGTCATGTCAATAATAGAAAACTGTTTTTATTGGGTCCCAAATGTTATTTTATTCAAGTTTTGTGCCATTTGTCATAAAGTTGTTGGTAAAATGTAACATTTCCACAAAAATAATGCCTTTTCACAGTCAATAGATAATACTTTTTATTCAAACATAAAACATAGAGGTTTTGCCATGGTTACAAATAGCAACCTCAAATGGTAGCCAAATAGCATTTCACACAAGAAAAAAATTCTACATTGTTAGTAAATTTTGTATTATTACCCAAATCCACAGTAGCTTTTACACCTAACATAAAACTAAGTTTTAATGCGGTCTATAACATGGTTAAACTTGAAAAAAAACAAAAAAACAAAGAACTTCAGCTGCGAAGGCTGTGCACATACCAGATTTGAAAGGGTGAAAGGAAAAAATAACTCAATGTTTTCCAAACTGACCTCTCTGACCGAGTCATTTGATATAGACAACAACTGCTTGGCTTCCGGTATCTGTTTGTTCAGTTCATATCCCGACGCCATTTCAAACAGCAGATGACCTGCAATTGTTTAATAAATAATGCTAAGTAAAAATTATAATATAATTATGCTCCAATAAACATTTAATGAAGCATTGATTGGAGTCCAATTTTTGTTGTTGTTGTTCAGATGAAATACAATCTTACCAACACAACATGGCTATCAAATTTGGCAGCACTACAAACATCCTTTGAAAAAAAAAAGGAATTTTCCTTTTCCTTTTTTTTTTTTTTTCTACATGTACTCTCATGCAGCCATTTTTTTTCCTTCAAATTTGACAAGGAACAAAGAGGAAGTTAATATACAGGTTTATAATTTTCTTGTTTACAGAGGAGATTGTAGACAATGAGCCAACCATAACTTGAACAACCCAAAGGTAATAAAGACAATAAATTGGAGAGATCGGACAAGTGTGCTGTGTCAAAGTTTACCGAAAAAAAGAAGAAAAAAAAAAAAAAAAAAACAAGGTGAAAGTTCATTATAATGAAACTCAGATATCCTACATATTCACTTCTTAACACTAGTTTAAGGGAGTTAAGAGTCACATTTCTTTCTTACTTGGCCCATTGATCCAACATAAGATAAAGTTCGAACTTAATGAAGTTTGTTAACATTTTAGAATAAGCTATATAAAGGTAGAACCTTTTCGGTTTGCATGGCAGAATCTAGATCATTTTAAAGCCCTTGGAATGGAAAGTGAGTTTGCTAGGTTGCCTGAATGGTTTAGATTCTGCAATGCAAACCTTAAAGGTTCAATTTGTACATTATAAGCTGGTGATCCTGTTAACTTTGTGCAAACGGCCCTAATGTAGGCTGGTAAGTCTCCTGGCCAATTTGTACACTAAAATGTGTCTACAGGAAAATTGCATGACAAAGCCATGTTCAAATATATTTTGCTTTTCTTATAATGAAAACATTTTTTATGTTTATCAGAGCTGGGATCATATACTTTTTTTTTTTTGTTTTTTGTTTTTTTGTAAGCAGCTCAGGAGTCGATGATTTGCCAACATGTTATCATTCTTGTAAACTAGGTTATGGAAAAAAATTACTTAAAAGCTTTTTGAAAAATAAAGAATGTTGCATTATCCTTAATATTGAGGTATATCTATCATTCATTTCATTGATGTGACTGGGTAACCCATAGATGAGTATCTCAGCATACCCAGCTTATATTAATAATCAATGATTTTATGAAAACACTCAATGTTGAGGAAGCTTCAAATGCATTTTGTAGATGTTATAGTGGCTCAAGATCACTCATTTCAAAACAAAACTTGACATAGCCAGGGTGCGAAAATTCCTATGATCCGACGTTCCGGGACAAGCTAAAGCTCTTCTCGGACAAGTGACTTTCAAATTCAACTTGTCCTGCAGACAAGCTAATTCTTTCTTTCTTAACTGGACTGAAATTACGTCTGTTTGCATGCACGACAACATAATGATGAGCAGTGAGAGCCTTCGCGACCATGTATGTTGGCGATTACTGTGGTCCGGTTGAACAGAACATAAACACCAATGCAGGCATGTGCGTGGGGACACCAATGCGCAATAGGTGATGATAATCCCCTGGCCTAAAATAAACAATCCGGGTTTAACCAATTACATGGTCAGCAGGTGTATTCAACAGGACTTTACTACCTACTAGATTTCTGTCAAAACAAGCAGGTATTTTGACAGTTGCGTGCATACGACGAGGAGATCAAAGGTACCAGCAGTCATGCATTGGGGCGTATTGGCTTTCGCCCGTATCGGGGCAAGGTCACAGCACCTCACCGTCAGTCTTATCTGCCCAAACGATGACAAAAGAACATCACAAAATTTTTAAACTTGCATGGCGAATTCTTGAGCAAATTAGCATCAAAGACAATTTATCTGTGGGCTCTAAAAGTGTTGGAGAGATCATGTAATGGTGCCGCAAGTTGACTTCCCGGCCAAACAAAACACACATCTGCCAGTCACACGCAAGTGACCGCGAGGAGTAATCTACGGTGAACGGAGCATCATGCTGACTGATCTGTCACACATTAGGCATTTTTCTCTATCTCCCTACCTTTGCGTATTTGCCTGTGACTCCAAATAATTGTTGCTATAAACACTGGAATCTTTATTTTCACATGCTGCAATTAAAAAAAAAAGCTTCCCGTTTGTGTGTTCCCTCCGTAAATTACGGCATATTCACACATGTTCACTGGGCGGAAGCCATGATGAAAACACTACAGCACAAGCCGCGATTGGCTCATTTTTGCATGTGACTCAATTGACCAATCGGGTGATGTGTTGTGCGTCCTGCCACATGGCCAAAGCAGCTGTTTGTGTACAGTTGCAGGAAAGATGTTGACAGTGCGCACGCTCGATTTCTGATTTGAAATATTAAAATTTTCGTTTGAATTTGATTTAAGAACACCGTTTATTGCGAGGAACTTGCCAATACTGTATAGGCAAATTTACTACGATGTACTGATAGCGTTCATGGTAGGTACGCAAACGATATGCATTCCATCACGGCATCAGAGGCAGCGAGAAAGGATCCTGAAACCAATGCAACTATGTTAATCTTTATTTAAGTTTAACCGGGATACGGACTCCTATCGTCCCAGAAATTACAATGTATTTTTCATCGTTAGTCACCCCATGCAAATAGCTTACTTTTTAAATTTGAATTTTAGTTTTGCCAGTTTCACTGTCGAACAGTTGCAGCTTGAATCGTTGTAAAATTTGACACTTTTGGGCGAGTTTGCAAGCGACAATACGCGGCAAATATATTTTAGGGCAAACGGTTTGTGTAGGCCTTAGCATTGTGTTTGAAAAAAACGATGTTTATAGAAGTTTTATCAGGACAAGTGGATTTTGAAATTTACTTGCCCTGCGGACAAGTGATTTTTAAAAAAATTGTCGAGCCCTGTCATAGCTCTTATAGAAGGCTATATATACTCCTGTACAATATGAAAGCCCTAGGTGAAAAACATCCTAGTTATCATGCAGAAACCAAGTTCACTGATAGGCCTCTACGTGGTGAACTTGGGAATTTGATCAAGGTCATCCATCTTCTAGACTGACCAAGCCCTAACTGAGGACTCTAGGTGGTGACCTCGGGAATTTGATCAAGGTCATCCATCTTCTAGACTGACCAAGCCCTAACTGAGGACTATTACCATGTGCAATATTGAAGTCTTAACTTAAATTCTCAGTTTCAATGCAGAAACCAATTTCATTAAAGCGACCTTTGTGACCTTTGAATTTAGGTCAAGGTCATGCATCTAAACGTGACCTAGCCCTAGATGAGGACTATAATCCTGTGCAATACCGAGGGCCTATCATAACAACTTTTCTAGTTACCATGTGGAAACCAAAAGTTACTACAGCACCTCCATGACCTTGGAAATAAGGCCAAGGTCAACTACTTTCATACATCACCTAGCCCTTATATAGGAGTATATACCTGGGCACTATTAAAGTCCTACCTCAAAATTTCTTGAGTTATGGTGCTGAAAGCACACTCTCTCTACTGACCCACCGACTGACCTGGTGAGCTTGAGAATTTGGTCAAGGTCATCCATCTTTTAAGCTGACATGTGTGCAAGTCACATGACATGATACATGTTCTCACATTGACAATAATTTTAAGAATTAATCTTACAGCCAAACATCATTAATTACATACATCTAAACTTAAATTGTCAGATATTTTCAATTTTAGAAAGCATGATAGCAAATCACAATGTATACATGCTCCACCCACGTAGCCGGATGAGGTTTCAGTTTTGGTTCCTGATCGATTGTCATGTTGTTTCTGCTCTGCTGGTTGACACAACCTTAACTGCTCTTGAAAATTTTAACTGCTCCAAAGTCTAATCAGAATGAATTTCATCCACCCAAATGTGAACATTTCAGCCTCGAGGGTAACTTACATGTAGTAGGCAGCCACCCCCTGAGGCAGTTTAGGTTGATTTACTCACGGAAAAAGTTTAACGCGAATCACAGTGTATCTATCCACATGTCGTCTACAGTTGTATGATAAACATTAATTCTGCTACTCACTTGAACAACTGCCCGATTTGCAAGATGCTACATACTGCACGCAAGTATAATAAGTGAATATTTTTGTGAAATTTGTGATGCAAAAAGAGTAAGAATTCTTGAGCCAAAGCAAGGATAAAGACAGTAAGGATTATTGTCCGCACAAATTAATGCCTGTCAACAGGTCACTGGCCGCTCAACTATTGCAACAAATGATCCCAGCTCTAACAGTCTCATATCTAGTGTTTCTCACCACTCTTGGATCATCTACAAGACTTCACTCACCAAAACAGATGCTGTCCACAGCCTCGCCATTGTACCGGTGTCTTCTCTTGATGCGGGGAAGGAGACGGGGGTTATGGCCAAGTAATAAATTTTCATATCCAGTTAACCTGCAATGACAAAGTCCCTTACTTTCAACCATATTAATGATAATGAACTTTGCAAAAACTCAATGTTATCAACTGGGTGCAACGAGGCAAAATAAAGTCCCAATGTCAGCTGTTCGTGTTCACCAACATTAGAAAGTTCAGCATTCAAAACTAAGACATCAATTAATCCTTTCTCCCTTAAACTGACCAAAAATGGCAGGTAGTAAAATGTCGTCTGCTTCTGTGTTTTCCTGTGTATTTTCAACTAATTTAAACAGTAATGAAAAGCAATTTGACTGAGAATTGTAGATGAGACCTATCAAGATAACTTGAGCCAGGTCAACAGCTTTCCTTGGCATGAGCTGAGCACTTCAATGAACTGTGCCCAACCCATGGTGAGGAAAGCTGTTGACTCAGTCTTAATTAAAGGGGGAAAGGGCCACAGTAAACTTACGACACAAACTGCATGATGTACATACTTTAGACAGGAATAGGATAAGTGTTACCATAAATGCGGCAAAAACCCTTATCAATTATACCATAAATAGACTGAACACTAGGTTAAAATATGATGGAAAAGCTTTAAACTCAATATATCATCTTGTACATTGAAGACAATACAACATTACAAAATTAAAATTCAAAATTGAGGTTTTTTTTTTTAAATTTTCCAACAATGCAACATGGATAGTAATCCTCTATTTTTCTGCACTGTTTAATAGCGGTATCATAGCAACAGCCCTGTTTGGAATACAGTGGTCCCTCTCTTGTAAGGCCATCATAAATACAGCCCAAAAGTAAGCAGTGGCCTCTCTAAAGCGAGACAATATATATAACCGCAATGTCACACTTTCTGCACAGCAATAGTGTTTTTTCAGTAGGGGATGCCTCTGATGAGAGGGACCTAACAAGTGGGGGACCACTGTGCAGGAAACTTTAGAAAGACAAAAAAGTTCATTTACTTGCAGGTGTAGTTTTCTATGATCACATTTCCGCTGTGCAAGTGGCCAAAATTGACAAACCCTTTGTCATCTAAGAACAGCATGCCCTGCAATAAATGGTCATTACATGTATGTCAATGTGAACATATGGCAGATGGTGAAATCTTTCAGTGCCAATAACAACACAAGCCATGCTCACCTGCTGTATACGGCAAGGATTCCAGATTGAAATTTCTCTTAAAAAGATCTTTCATTCAAGTACGGAATCTATATTGCCAGTGGAAAAAAGTGGTCGACATCAACGGCTTCCAGCGGTGCTTTTGGCTGCATGCAAAATCCATTTACAAAATCTGGACACCTGAACAGTGTTTAAGAGGCTTTGGCTCATGGACTCAAACCTCCCAAAAATCGATGCCCAGTTCCATTAGAATTTCTAACACATCCCTACTGCTGAGCCAAAAGCCTTACCATTGTTAGCAGTTTAATTTGTTTCCTAAATTTGATGTTTATTATGGGTACCTCTTAACTTGGGTTCCCTGAACAAATTGCCTTCATTTGATAGAGTTGCACCACCTTGTGTAAAACGAAACAATTAAAAGCATACTCTGGCTGGATATGCCATAATCAGCATATGTAGGCATATGAAAACATCATGGGAAATACTGCATGAATTTTGTGAAAAGCTTGAACATTTTTTGTTTTGTTTTGCAGTTCCAAGCTTGCCCAAACCATCTTGATTCTGCAACACAAACCTAAAAGGACAGCCTTGAAGTTACAAAAATCCTGTCTTTTCATCCAAGTAAAGTGCTGAATAAAATAACAGCATAACTTTAATTCACACATGCACCTCCCCAGTCAAAACACGTAAATGTGGCAAAGATGCGTCTCTTTTCACAGGATTATAACACGACCTGGTCTGGGCTACGTAGGTTGAATTTTTACTGTTAACTGTTAAGACAAACCATGTCCCGTTACTGCCTACCTCCAGTATCTGTCGACCGAAGGCCTGTATTTGTTGTACAGGAAGCCCCTTGCTCTTAATGCAGTACTTCTCTGACCACTGTTCCAGACAACGACTCTGAAACATGATGTACACACAAAATGGGCACGTATTTCATCGCTTGTGGAAATCCTTATAGTCTCCAATTGTGGTGTAAAAATCTGCCGTCTGATTCATATTAACTGAACTAAAGCTTGCTTCACTGACTGAACATTAATCTGATCGTGTCTACATTTGAAGTTTTTTGTTTCTTTTTTTTTTGGGGTGGGGGTGGGGTGGGGGAGGGGGAGGGTGTATAAGAATCCCAAACTCTTCCAGAAACCACATGTAAAATACACTCTGGTGAGTATAATGTCAAATTCAAGACTTTCTACAATTTGTTAAATATGTATGATCAAGATGTTAGTTTCCATTTTTTTCCTCAGTTGTGCCACCATGACTCCCCATCAAAAACTTGTGTCTGTAGAATATTCCTGTACTTATCATATATAGACACACAGGCATCTAAGCAAGACACAAGTTAAGATGTGATGACCCTAACAAAACATCACTTCTCAAATGATTCAAGGTCATCTACACTATGCAATATCAAACTTCAACATATGATATATATTTGTGTGTTACATTTGGTATGGCTAACTTTCCTCTTTCTGCATATCCTGCATTTACTTTTTTCCCTCAATATATTGAATTTAGTGTCCTTTACTTATGATACAATTATTGACCCTCACAAAAAAATCTTTTCCTGTTCTGCATAAATAGGTCAAGGTCATCCTTATTATGCAATATCAAACTTCCACATACGATACACATTTGGTATCATTAGCCTTGTTCTTTCTCAGAATATTAAACTTTCATTTATTTTCAACACATTTCAATCCATATCTTTTGCAATATTGTAGGTTGTGCCATTAAATTTTGGCACAGTTTTAAACCTCTTAGAAAGATGGCATTTTCAAAATGTCCACATTTTGGTCCCTACATTACATAATACTATAGATGGCATCACTATTATTGAATTTGATGCTGATTTTTACACCATCTAGAAATCCTGAAAGTCATATGGAGTTAAGTAGAACACCGCGGATTGTATCACAGTCACAACAAAAGTTTATGGACAGACACACTGACAGATGGATGGATGGACAAGACAAATGGTAAAAGCTCTGCAGTCTTAGGTCAGCACAACTGGAAAGATTTAACATTATCAATATCAATGTAGTTCAGGGACCATATTTACTTTAGAATGTGGATATGGCTCAATAAGGGGCCAAAATATAATATTACTCTCATATTTCTAAGTATATATTAAAATATAGTGAGTTTATCAGGAACTATCTGCATCTAAATATTGTCATATTTTAATCAAATGAAGGTTATTTTGATGTTCAATCGATTGAAGTAAAAATGCATTCATGTCATTTTTGTATCTGCTCACCTGTACACAAAAATTAAAAGATTCACAGCATTTTCAAATCAAAACATGGTCGTTTCCCTGAAAATTATCAGAATCAAAATAATATAACTTACTCCATATTTACATGGCAAATGACATACTTCAGGGACCATTCACCATATTGTTGAATGGTACTTACATGGTAGATTAGATCCTTGAGGGTACCTTTACTATTGTACGGAGTTACAACCACCACAAGATCCTGGTCAATGATGAAGTCAATGTCATTGATAGGATAAATGTATGGATGCTGGAATTAAAAGAAAAGAAATTGTACTTAATACATACATATTTATATATTTTTATGTTCAGAACGAGCGGAACTCAAACTTGCAACCTTTGGGCCAGTCGCATAGCTGAAATGGTAAACGTACATATCCACTGGACCAAATCCCCATTAAAGAATGGTTCAATGGAGGTAGTTATGTGCGAGTGCCATATCAACACATTACAGTTATGCAGTATACATGTATTTACTGAGTCGGTATTTATTTCCAGAATTGGGGATTTAAATCCACCAGCATTAACGAAACATATATTTTCTATGTTCGGCTGGTAGAGTTCCCGAAATTAAACATAAAATAACTCTGGCCTTAGTCTCTCATGGGAACAAGCTTACTTTTTACACATATGTGCAGCAAATTCTACGGGAGAAAGACCCTACCTGCAGAGTCTGAAACAGTTCCGAGAGGGTCTGCTTGGTAGCAGTGTTGAATGGCAGTAACATATCGCTGCTTTTGGGCACAAGTGATAGCAACTTCTCAGTCTTGGTTCGCTTGTCCTTCACCATAAACCAATACTTGTTGAAGCGGCTCCCTGTGCAGTGGGGAGAGTAAAAAAATGAGAACGTGGTCATCCACTCTTTGTGATCTACTGGTTTCCTGCCTCCAAATATTTTTGCTCTTCAAATCTGCTTCAGCAATATACCACTCAGGATTTGGTTTCCAACTAATGCATTTATGTCAGCAACAAAGTGGACCTTTTCTCATAAATTAAATCCATTTTCACTTAACCTGGATTTTGTAAGTAATATCTAATTCTCTGTTTAACTCTTGCTTCCTTTAGATTCAAATTCTATTTCGTAGGGGATCTTTATTTTCATGCTCAGTTGCACATCTAGTCACATATTTTTGTCATCAGGACATCAACAACATAATCACAGGAATAATATGTACAAATTGCTAGACTGACATGCCAAATGTGAATACTTTTCCCAAGTCTTTCCTGAATTTGCTATATAAAAACCACCATATTTGATGTTGTAGATTTTTTTTTCGCATAAATGCCCAAAATTTAAGAAATCATAAATTTGTCCCATGTACATGCATTGTGCTGGAAATCAATAGCCAATGCTGCCATTCTGTTTTCGATCTTGTCCCCAAATCATCTTCTGTGGCCATATTTGCAAAAAAATTTAATGTGATAAGAAATTTATGATCAAATTAAAATAAACTTGCTCTGATCCCAAATTCTTTGATCCTGTGTTGCATGAACAATTTTGGTGTAAACCAATATGTTTTATGTCTATAATGTCTATTGTACAAATCATATGACATTTCAGGATTATGGCTTAAGCGTAATTTCATTCAGATTTTGATCCAGGTCTTTAAAAAGATAAAGTACTGGATTTAACTACGATTAATTTAATACAATAAAAATGCTGAAAACAAGTGTTCATATTGTAGCCCAGGACACAGATTGTTTATTCTTGGAAATTTCAATTCATATATTATGCAAAGGATTTCAAGTAGTTCAAGATCAAAAGTGTACCAATTTAATTTTAGGGCCAAAGTCAGGATCAGATCAAATTCTTTGTGAATACAGCCACTGGTGTATAAAATAGATTACATAATGGCATGCTGCTGCCATGACAACCAATTTTCGTGTATAGTCTGGTTTATTTACATATAAACCAATAAGTATACAATTTTTAAGGTAGACACGGTATCAATTTTGATAACATCATCACAAATTTCAAAGATTCATGCATTTCCATCAATAAGTCTTCCAAAGTTGCAAACAAATTAAATTTTGACACTTTCTTATACATGTGCAAACTTTTTTCGGCAGCTGTCAATCATGGCACCAAGCGTGCATACAGTATGTTGACCTCTGCAACTCCACACAAATACTGATTCAAACTGGAAGGTGTCAATTAAAAAAATTAACAAGTTCAATTTAGCAGAACATGATAGGTCTCAAGTGCTCTAAAATAAACATCCAAAGGAGACCTGGAAAATATTCAGGAGCAGGTACACAAAAATCTACACTCATATGATATTCACAGGCACCAGATGAATTGCATACTGGGCAGGCACTAGGAGTCATCCAAGCATAGCCAATTCAGCTCACGTGACTGAAACGTGTCAACCAAACTCAGATTTCTTCAGCCAAAAATGGCTCCCAAGTTTTCAATCTGGATACTGGTGATACATAATAAAGTTTAAATGGCTGATTGAAACTCAAAACAAATCTAAAATTTCTTTAGCCAATTTGGCTAAAAGATGGTAAATATCTTTAGACAAATCCCACTAATAAGAGCCCATGCACAAATGCTACTGATCAGATGTGATTAGCAACCCTCAATTTAAAAAAAGCCTACGTTGGGTATCTCGGGGTTTAATTGACCATGCCAAGAAAATTTATCATCACATATGCAAATATATAAGATAAACGCTGACTTCAAGTCAGAGAATCATTCTGCACAAGATCAACCTTGTACTACAGTAACATACATCAGAGTTCTCACCTATGTCCTTGAGTTGGTCCACATATACATAAAGTCCATTCCCTCGCAGATAAAACTGGCAATTGATCAGAATCGCATCTACAACGGGAGAAAACAACCCCAGTTTAATGGTGGCAAGAATACAATGATCCCTGCTCCATCGTTACCCCCCGATGAGAAATACACACGTGGTCACTGTAGGGTTTGAAAAGGCAGGGGTTGGGTAAATAGAACACAGATCTACTTACTACCATGCCTACCCCAGACCAAACCCTTCCCTGGGGTTACACATTGTCTTCCCTGTAAAGCGCTGTTTTCTGAAATGACAAAAGTACATAAAAGCTTATCTAACTCAGTCAGGGACCACCATAACAGAAGTCACTAATCTGAAGTACTATGATTCTGTATTTTTTTTTGTTTTTTTGTTTTTTTTTGTTTGTTTAAGTTTCTTGTAAAGAGACCTTCCATTCAAGTATCAGCATGCCTGCAGTTCCACAGATAAAAGAATGGTCCAGGTTTTAAACAGCTTTCCTCCTTGGCATGTTTTGGGTGCAAAACATGCCAAGGAGTAAAGTTGTTCATGGAGTCTCCAACTTGGCACTGAAAGGATTTATCCACCATAAAGATGTTACCCCAGGCCTACTCCATCCACATTTCAACTTGTCCCACACTGGGGACATTTAGTCTGGTGTATTTTCAGCTTGGAAAATTATGGGAATTGTATATTCAAGTTCTTGTAAAAAGAGCTTTCATTCAGGTATCAACATACCTAATCTAAAGTCAGTTCTTCTTTTTTTTTTAAATGCCTAACAACTCTCAACTTGTGATGCAGCACAAAAACTTAACCACCAGCCAAGTCCTTCATCACTGCATATGGAACCATTTAGCAAAGTTAAGTTTAAGTCGCACCTAATATTTTGTTGCCATAATGATATAATCATTCTTCAACTTTGTGTGACCATTATCCCTGACTGTGATCACCATAAATTTGCAAATATGATGGACATATGCACAAACCTGGCCCTGCAGACTACAGTGCCCTCTAGTGGATGAGCCCCAAACCTTCTCTTTTTGTTCATCCCCATTCAGACAGCGTGCATCTTCTATATGCATGCAGTGTTGCCAACTCTCCCGGATTTCCCGGGAGACTCCCGGAATTTTATGCTGAAAATTCTTGCAAAAGTGTGGATTTTTGACAATTCTAAGTAACCTCCCAGAATTTCATCAATATTTCCCTTCTATATTTCATATTAATTTATCAATCTCCCGTAACTTTACTCTTTACCTCCCCGATTTCAAGTTTGGCAGGTTGGCAACACTGTACATGTAATTCGCCATTTCAAATGCAAAGTTGACTCAATCAACAGTTTTCCTTGGCATGACTCACACTCAGGCAAGCTACTAACTCCTCTTGCTTTATGTGTGTGACTCACAACCTTACCTATAATTATTGATATGAAAAGTTTCCCCGTCATACTTGTCTTTGTTCTGATGATTCTAAGGCTCAAAATACCACTAACAAGTTGAAAATTTTATTATTCCTCCAATTTTACTCCTCTATAATTGAAAAACTACAAACTTGAGACTTTGGTACTGTATAAACCTCAAACAACACTCAAAATTACATCACTTCTGAACAAAAAATAAATATATATATGCCTGATAATGCCTCCAACTTTCATATTCCATTCCTTCAGATTCATTGATTTGAATTATTGTTCAGAAGATACATTTTTAACTTCCCCCACCCCGGGCTAAATCATGAAACTGATGATACTATTCAGACATTTGATATTCATACGTAGGTGACATTCCTCTAAATCTGAGAACAAGAACTTTGTAATTCACAGACACATTTAATTCCACGTGAGATCCTTATCTGAAAGATAACAGCTGAACTATTTAAGTGTCCAATGTCCAGACTCTGACTGAACAAGTCGCTTTACCTGTGAATCAGATGGACCACAACAACCAAGAGGTCCCCAGCTGTGATGATGCCTCCCTTTACCAGATCAATCAGTTTAAGTAAACATAGAATAATTTAGAAATGTTTACAGTTATCTTCACCTCAGTTGGCCTTTGATGTATTCAGGATGAAAGTTGAACAATATGATGTATTCATATTTAACTGTATTAAATGCAGTCCCGCTCTAGTCTCTGGGGTTGCTGGGCAACAGAACTATGACTCTGTCATGATGACAGCACTTTTACCTCTTACATTACTTAACCAATCTAGAAAAGACACCTTTTCTACCAAACAAGTGAAATTTTCTGGATATGTTCAGCATCTCATATGTTTTAAAACCTACTGAATGACTTTTCTTCAGCATTTTTTATCTCTTGGGCTGTTACTTTAATCTCATTTGACCCTGCCTGGCACATGTATGGATCTGTCCTCCTTCGTGTCAAGTTCCTTGCTGCAGTCTAGGTGGCAGCACATACAGGATCCCAATTACTATGAATACCTCCTTTCTTTTTTTGGACACACCAAGACCCTCACGTAAGATAATTCATTCTGCATATAATTCCAACAAAGCAAACTGAAGATGTGTTGGTGGAGAGCTTTTGTTGGAATAACATGGAACGACCACACGTTTTAATTTCACTATTTTGGGACACAGTTCTTATCAAGTCTAAATTGTATGTTACAATCATTATGCTATTCTATTAACAGTTTTGTGCCATAGATGAAATAAGCAAAAATACAAAATACAGTGAAGTTAAGTGAATTTACAGCACTGAAATTTAAATAGAAACATATATTGGAAAAGTGTAACACATAATTCATCTTTATATTTCCCAAAAATTGTCCATATATGTTTTTATCTTCAGTCTTGTGCAACCCTAAAAATATGTCAGGAATTTCAGGAACAGATCTAGACTTCAAAAAATCTGTAGCTAAAATTGGAAACACAGGCATAATTTACAAAAATGCAGTCTTGGCCCTTTAATAATTTTAAAATATTTTAGCCATTTTCATATTTCTTTAGCCAAATTGAAGAAATATTAACATGATTAACATCAGGCTAATTGGCTAATAGTCAGAATGGTCCCTGAATTTTTCTACAATAAAGGGCTCCGATTGCAGTTTTAAATTTACAGTACCTGGTTTGACAAAAAAAAATAATGGTACAGTCACGACCTCTACTTATCAGCATGAACACTTATATCTACCTCTTCTGGCATCTTGTTGTCTCTGTTGATCATGGTGTATCTTGTGTGGTAGAGGTAAGTCTTCAGTATGTTCTGTCAGCAAAACATAATTATACCTTCTTCTTCTTCTTCGCCTGCCATGAAAACAACAAACATTCCTATTATAGCAGATGGTGTCAGAATGATCAACATGTAACTTTCATTAATTTTGTAGATTAATGATATCAATTTCAAAATGTCCAGCCAACTGAAAAGACTGTACCTTTAAATTTTACCTTTAATGCTCCAAAAACCAAACATTTTAATGTAAAAAACAAAAAACACACACAAAAACAAAACAAAAAAAACAAAAAAAAAAAAAAAAACACATACAAAAACAAAAACAAAAAACAAAAAAAAAACACCACACACAAAAACAAAAACAAAAAACAAAAAAAAACCCCGCAAAACCCCTTCTAACTGGCTACTTTTAGTATCACTTGTTTGCATAAGATATTTTTCATATTCTTAAATCACAGACATAAGTCTCTCTGGAGCCTGTTTCATCCATACAAGGTGGAACTGTCAAACTTTTTTTAACTTGCATGGAACAGGTAAGATGGTAATATAGTATTGTATCAAAACCCCATTTCAAACTAGAGGGCACTTCAATGCAAAGCATTTACTAATGGGTCCATCTTAAGTTTGCTCATAAACGGGTCCTGTGACCTTGAAAACGAGGCCAAAGTCACCAAAATGAAAACAATTCACGACACAAACGAGGTCAATTTGAGTTTCTGCTGGCCAGCAAGTCTTGAGATTTTGTGTTCACAAATAAATGGTGGATGAATGCTACCACAGACAGACAGAAAGACAGACAACCCCAAAAAATAATATCATTCCCACCCGCCACCCCTTGGAGTGAACCCCGAACAAAGAGTCGAGGTACATGTACATGTACAAATAAAGACACACAGGTTATAATTTGCTGCAGCTCTCACTTTTGAGTACATTACATGTAGATGGGATGAAACTCCCCAACCCTACATCCGAGGCCATTCACTCTGGCACAGGGTCATGGGTAGTCAGGAGAGGGGTTTTCATTGCAACCTTTGTCCTCTTCATTAATATTTACATGCTTTTCGGTACATGGTGATTTATCGCATATCAGTGTGGTTCAGTGCGATCTGGGTCTCACTTTATGTTGCAAAGCTTACCTGGTTTTTATGATGCAGTATATTATAATGAATATGACAACCAGAGCAATCACAGCAACTGCCACCAATACCCAGACCTGCAAGAACAAAAACTACAATTACCACTGATTTGTCACATTTCAACTTCTCCGAACTGACAACAGATGATCCTGCTTATTTTCCTGGAAATTGAGAACTGCAGATTCAATTATCTTTAATGAAGTTCGATATGCACGGCCTCACACCTCAACTTCCGTGGCTATGCTGTTCTCCAGCAGTTAGATCTCGAAAGGAACCCCTGATCTCCTGGAAAAGTATAGAACTTGAAACCCAAATTTTTGGAGAAAATTACATGCAACTTACTGGGTCTGGGAGCCTGGCTATCCATTTTGTGCCCAAATAGCCCCCTCCCCCCTCCCCCTCCCCACCTCCAAGTAAAAGACTGCAGTATACTCCAGTGCTGCATGAGCTACTTATGCTCCATACACATTTTCATAAACATGTTGCATTTACTACTGCTGCATTTAACATGTATGTTTAACGACATTCCCTTGAGCTGTGATCATGAATGATAATCAGCGAGTTTGCTTCCCGCTCTACTGATCTGGAGGTTTTTGTGAACTTTTTTAAAAAACATCTATAACTTACAAAGTGTGTCCCAAAAAATACTCCATTCTCATAAATTCAACTAATGCAGCTCTGTTGGGTTTTTTTTTTTTTTTTGCTTGTTTTTGTTTTTATATTTTATTTTGATTCACCAGACAGCCAAGAAAAGTTGCAATGGAGCAAAAAGTTTTAAGTGTGCATGTATGTACAAATGACAGGTAAGAAACACACATACACACAAATACACTTTAATTGATCACAACTCAAAATGGATTTGAGTTATAGTAACAAACCATGCATATGTGTGCATGCATGTGTATGCCTGTTGTATCATGTACATTGTATTTATCTGTCATGCTAAAAACAACTGATATGTTCAAGTTTGCGTGTCTATGATTTTAACTGTTGACTGTACAAAAGTTGAGCACAAACCACTGACCTCATCAACATCAAAATGAGTCGCAAATAATTCATCATAAAATTAGAGCTATACACTTGGGACTTAGACACAACATACTAGAAACAATAAACAATTCAGTGATTTTCTATATCTGGTTTTTATGCCATCTAGCCTCAAAAGTTTGAGATTTCAATCTTCCCTTTAATTTCCAGGAAGCTCATTTGCTTTGGAAAAAAAATGGAACAAAGCCTTCAAAAAAAACCAACAGCTAGTACATGTTTGCAGTTGAGGCATTAGAAAATCAATCAAAGGCCATTTGCTAGATTAAATTTGTTCAGCCATTTTCTTGTAAAAGTCACAGCCAGGTTGGCCTATTATCCTGGCCTATTATCGCATTCTTCTTTCTGAAAAGACGAAAGAGTTGCAAGGTATTTCATGTTGCTCATTTGGCTCTAAAACAATACTGCTGACTCAAGGTCAGCTGACCATGTAAACATCATCCCTGAACTGATGATGTTTACATGGTCAGCTGACCTTGAGTCAGCATTTACTAATGGGTCCATCTTAAGAGGGCGAGGGCTTGGACATCATAAATATGAGGATTGATCCTCAGACATTTAATTTCTCTCAATCAATTATTGACACACAACAGGAGTACAATAGCCTCTGGTATGAAACCATTCTTCAGCAGCCCATCGAACATGGGAGTAAAGATGCTTTCCACACTGGTATACTGGCCATTTTGGTTTACTGTACATATTTCAAAGTGGAAGCCCCTTTTTTTCTGTACTTTCTTGTTTTTTTCCTGCCTTGTACTTGAGCAAAATAACTACATGTAACAGTGTACTGGAACTACCCCCCCCCCCCCTTCCTCTGAACAAACAGTGACTGATGTTAACAACCTTGTTTCAGTACGTGACAGCATGCGAAAATCCACAGCAGCACAGATGCCAGATCAACTAACGACCCCGAATGGCCAAAAACATTTAATGTCTTCCTTTGCCTGAATACAATAAGTAAGGTCAAAATCAGCTGGTTCATGTGGGTTCTCAGTAGTGGGCTCTGCAGGCAGGTGGGCTAGGCATGTACATTTCCATTAGTTTCCATTGTAATTTGCACCTATGTAACTTTAAAACTGCTTCACTTAGAAACACAAATTTCTTGTAGTAAATGGCTGTACGCAGTTAAAATAGTCTTATGAATTTGATAACTATTGCTGCAAAACTATTCAATATTTTGAATGTTACTTTAACACAAATCTTATGGATATACACATCTCTAGTCGGCAAGCACTGTGTATTGAGTTGTGTATTCAGCCAAATACACATAAAATTGCAAATTGCGACCTCGCCTATTCAAGCCAGATAACCATTAAGTGAAGCACTTAAGCTGTGATGTCCATGCATGTTTCCATAATTTTCCTGTCCAAATATACACATCATACGCTTTACGTTGACATGTTTGATTCCACCTTATGGCTGCCTTGTTTTGAAGTGTTGCTACCTGCACCCACACAGCCATGGCCCACATGTAAAGCCTGTCTGACCGGTGCCATTGTACTGTGCAGACTGGAAAACCCACACAGAGATTTTCAGGTGCCCACATGTCTGGGGGTTTTTAAATTTTTTTTTTCTGGTTCTAAATTGTAACAATTTTGAGTTCAATGGAGACCCCTATCTCCAAGTAAGTGGCACAGCAATGAGCACCAAAACAGCGCCTTCACATTCCAACCTTTTTATGACTGATTTGGAAAAAAACTTTAAATGTCACACACACACACAGCAGCCAGAAGTCTGGTGGAGACTGATTGATGATGTGTGTTCTGTATTTGGCACCACGGCGAGGACAGCCTGCATGTTTTTATAGAACACTTAAACACTAGTCATCACACCATAAAATTCACAGCTGGGTACAGTGAAACAGAAATAAGTTTTCTAGGCACCACTATCAGTCCAGATGCGAATAAAAAACTGGAAAATTTGATTTGCTTGTTAGCAAATTAGTCTGGGTACCTGGAGAAACTGCAATGCAATCTATGCATCTGTGACATAAGCTACAAATGTGTAATGGCATCTCTGTCTATAATAGTGTTGAAGATATTCAAGACTGAAATTTTGTTAATAGTTTTGAAAATATTCAAGATTGAAATTCTGTGTATTCTCCTAATTTGCATTAATTTAAATGTTACAAGTTTTGTTAACTGATACTTAACTTGTAAAAAACACTGAAAACTTCAAATCAGACATCTGGAAGTTTTTTGGGTCCTATCTGTCCTTACAAAATACACATGTATATTGACCAGGAACTTTTCACACTGTGGGTTTGAAAGTTTCTGTGATTCACATACATGCATCGTGTTTATTTCTTTTTAAAGAAAATATAATGTGCTTCATGATATGCATCTTTACAGGTTTTCTGGCATTCCTGGTTTCATTTTAATGTCTGCTGTTTTAATCTGTGTCTTTTGTTTGTCACCTCTTTTACATTATCTTTGATGTACACATTCCCAACAGGCTGAGATCACAAAACTGGGGCGGGGGATAAAAGTACTCATTGACCGTGGCTGAACGTATTCAAGAATACTTGGGAGTGAAAATTTAAATTACACTTGCAATCCATACCAATTAAACCCAAACCATCCATGGCTTAAACCACATGCCATTCTTTATCTTAATCACCTGTTTAATGAACATTCCTCAGGGCTAGAAATAGGGCTTATCCGCTTGTCCGTACTAAGTGAAACTTGTGACGGACAAGTAAAGTTGCCAATGCACTTGTCCAAAATTTACATACAGTTCAATTAGAATAAGACTCCACTTGGTTGGCGGACAAGTGAAAATTTTTCCTTATTTCTAGCACTGTTCCTATATATTCTTGACATCAGAACAATAACTAAGAAATACATATATATTACATTATGTGCAAAATTGCCGGCCAAAACTATGATTAGTAACTTGCAAGAAAAATAACCTCATTCACTGTGCCAGTTGTCGACTTACAGGACAATAACATAGAGATATGGTGCATTCATAGCATCATGTGTACATTTCTATGAAGCCTGCAAACCAGCATTTAACTGTACATAAGTCAGACACTACTACATATTGTATCTTCTCTTCAAAAAGTAAAATTTACTTTGGTGTGCATGCAATCACATAAATTGACTTGTTGGGAAAAAATAGCATACACTGTTCCTCACATAACTATATCAACAATAGGAACACATGTAAGTAGGCACATTGACTACACTACCATGCCCAATTTCAATTGAAAGAATAGTATGCCATTTAAAAAATGTGATTTCATAAAGTTAGGATGCAAGCTATGCAGTCTGTGATCAGATGACTAAATATAATTTTACAATTCAGTTACTCCGATATCATGCATTAATCAAGTTAAACATGTAACTTAACCCTTTCTCCCCCTTAAACCAGCCTTGGTTGCCTATGGGTCCTGGTAGCTCCATGAACAAGCCATAACCGGCTTCTGGTTGAATGTCAGTGTTTTTGGCTAATTTTAACTGTATAATGAAAAACAGTTTCACTTAGAATTGTAGATGAGACCTATCAAGATAACATGCCCCAAGTCAACAGCTTTCCTTGGCGTGGCTGGGCACTAAGTGCCCAACCCATGCCAAGGAAAGCTATTGACTCGGTCTAACTTCAAGGGGGAGAGGGTTAAACTTGTAAATTTTTCCTTTTTTGACTTTCCTTAAGTTCAACCAGGGACGTGCTATTTAATCTAAATAGCACGTCCCTGGTTCAACCTGTAATTAAATTGTAATCTCATATGATAACTTTATAATAATCAGACCTTTAATACAAACCCATATTTTATCATTGATGAAATTTGTGAAAGAATCATTAAAGAGAGGTTTTCCAGACGGTGTGGTTCCAGTAAAAGGCGTCGATGACAACAGGGTCGGATCAGGTTGTTTGGTTCGTTCCTGGGAATGCCTCCCAGTCATAGTCACGACGCTGTCATTAGCAACTTCTACATTCATCATGATGAATTGATTAGTCTCAGTTACAACAACGCTGCCGGGTTTGCCAATATTGTTAACACGAGACAATTTGTGGCATTAACACTAGTCTGATATGTGCACAAATATAATTCGATTGACAGTATATGTTACATCGTTTAGGCTTTAGCGCTCAGATATTAGACTGACAACGTCAAGGGTGACTGGTCGAAAATAGCCACTAAAATACGAGCTGATCTTGTCAGCAAACTTGTCAGTTATGATATGACGGTATAGTTTTTCTTCAATGAAGTAACAAGATAACCCGTGTGTCTTCGCTTGAACTGTGCGCCAGATGACCTTAAGAGACACGCATTATGTTACTGCTAAAATCCTGGGAGTTCCAACCTTCGTCCTGGACTGACAGCACATCTTGCCTGTGTTTATTTGCCTGGGAAGTCCGCACGTGACGTGGTATGGCGGATCAGGGAATGATCATGTGATCGTCGGAGAGTTCGTGCCAGGGAGATTCCCTAGCCTCGTTTTCAATTTTGAAGTTCTCACGTGTTGACGCTTCTCGGCATAATTTTTTCAACAAGAGCAGAGGACTGTGACAGTCCTGTGCTCAACCGACTTGACATGCTCAGCCTGACATGGTCCTGCTAACCCTTGTTTGACACTATCATCACTGTTGCCACATGGACCTATTAATTTAACTCGTTAATATAGGTCCATATACCGTTGCTCACAATTACAGCAACATGAACACATGCAGCCCCTCACCGAATTTTCCAAATAAAAGTAAAAAGATCAGAAAATTCCAGCGCAGCACCATGTATTGAACACATTACGAAAAGATCAAGTCCACGTACGTTCGAAGTCGAGGGGAAGTCGATAGTGTGAAATTCCATTGCAATCCCCATTGACTACGAATGTATTCAACTGGGATGCATGACAGGAACTTCAATTGAAAAAAATACTTACAAATCAGGGATTCAGAGTATCACCGCCTGGTCCAAAACTTTGTTTGATCTTCCCACTAGCTACATTTCCACCAAGTTTCAGAACAAGCTGACTGACGGCTTTGGAAAAGAAGTCAAAAATAGCCATCGAAAACACACAAAAAATTTTCCAAAGAAATGAAAAACATCGCAGTGCCATTTGTTGAATAAATTCCGGTCTATAATCCCCTAGAAGTGTTGATGTGCAATTTTTAAGCAATTGCCCAAGTGGTTTAGGGGAAAATGATTTTTAAGGCTTTGCGGAAAACAAAAATGAACAAAAAAGTCATTAAAATACAAGATCAACACAGCGTGACAATTTGAAGAAATTTTCCAGAGACCCACCAGAGGTACATCCCCACCAGGTTTTAAGTAGGTTTGAAGTGGATCTGGCAGACGGTTTTTGAGAGATGGAAAACGTGAAATGTGAACAAGCGCACAGCCAGACAACGGTCGACCAACCATCCTATAAGCTCAGCTGACTGACAAATCAGCTGAGCTAAAAGTGGAAAGGGCTATCGTTACTTAGGGAAGCAAGACGAGGTTGGGGTCGGAGCCGGAGGGGGGGGGCACATACTCAACATCAGGGTGGGTGTGTGCCGCGGACATTTTTATACAATACCATATATCTTAATCCTACACCAGATGTAGACAGGTACCCTTTCTTAATCCTGTAATGTGTTGAAAGGAGTGCTGCATTGGTGCATCCTGGCGCATTCTGGAGACCAACATTCCAATTTTAAACAAGCTTTAGCATATTCTTACTTCCTACAAAACTCCCCCCCCCCCCAAGAACTTACAAATTATATCCTGTATCTCCAGTTTACTCAAATAATTGTTATCCCTATTCTAATTCAGCTGTGTACATTTTGGGGGCTTTTCTAATCCCGGGAGTAATGAAAACAGGGCCGTTCCCGCGGCACATGCCCAGTACAATCCTACATGGGAGTACCCCCCCCCCCGGGGGGGGGGGTCGGGGGTCGGAGAAAGGTTTCCAAAAATATCAAAGACTCTAAATGGGAGGAGCATGGAATGACCAGAACAAGGGGATCATGATAACAATGTGTAATGGTTGTAGCAAAGGAAAACAACAAGTTAAAAAAAAAGTTCTTTATCGTGTGATTAAGCTTAGCATACACTTTACTACGGGAGCTTAAGAGGATCACCTAATAGATTTTAAAAACTCGAAATTTCGAGTTTTGAATCACGGAATTTCGAGGCTTTTCCTCGTTTAGCTTTAACTCTCATTTTCGCGATTTTACTCGAAATTTCGACTTTAAATTTTTGACTTTCCATTTTTTCTTTAGATTAAAAAAAATCGACTTTTTTCTCGAAATTTTGACTTTTCCTTTCGAAATTGCGACTTAAACAAAGACTCAGATTTCGAAACTTTGTGATTCATCTATAAATTACGTCTTTTTTCTCAAATTTTGCCTTGTCCCCAAATTTTGAGTAGCACATCTCGAAGTTTCAAATTTCAACCATAAAAACTCAAAATTTCGACACTGGAAGGAAATTCCTTGGTTATGAAACTAAATAATTGTGATCTTGAAGTCAAAATAGTAAAAATTCCATAATTTCGATAAAATTCACGAACGTTCGAGGTTTAAACTAAAAATTACGAGAAAAACTCGGAACTCACATGACAAACATTGAAAATTTGAAATTTCAGAAACGAAATTTCGAGTATGATACTCCGAATTTTAATCTAAAAGGTGGTCCTATTAGGCTTCCGTACTTCGCAGAAATGATGATGATGAAATTAGGGTCATTTGAATCCTTGCAACCCACAAAAAATGAGCCTGGTAACTGGGGACATCTGGTGGCAAAAAAAAAAATCAGCTCAGGGTGTGGGAAACAACTGACAGCTAGTGACATCTGGTGGCTGAAATATGCAGTTCAGGGTATGGGAAGATTGCTAGACTAGACATTCTCTTTAAGTGCATAGCAAGCTAAGACCTGGAATAGTCAATGCTTCTCTTTGAAGTGTTGACTTGAGCATGGCACTTTTTATGTACCAAAAACAAAACATGAAAAAAGGGGCAAATACATATAAATGTCTCTATACCCCACAGCCAAGTTTCCAAGAGTCAAGTTTAACTCAAAAACCCCAATGGGGCTACAAGAGTAAACTGGCACAAAATTTTAATGAATGCAGATGCACATAATAACAATGGAAAATAATGCATGTAGTATCAATGTCCAAATAGTTTCATAACTCATACTTCCTTTACAACAGCTATAGTACTGAAGTTGTGTCAGATACGATCAGTATCACTGAAATGCATGACTGACAAATCTAATAAGTCTGGCAAGATTTCTCAAATTCAAAATATTTTTACTGTTCATAATATCAGCAAACTTCAAAATATTTGGTCTGGCGAAGTAATATATTTTCAGCAACAATTTTCTCATGTGGCTGAAAAATGAGCATTCCAATAGGTCGTGAAATTCATCACCAATAACATGACTCTCACACAACTCACACTTTCTCTCTTCTCCAGGAACATAACAAAATCTTAGCTTATTGACTGGTAATTTAATATTAGAAGTTCCGAATTTTGCCAGCCCAATTCTGTTGGTTTTTTTTAGCCACATACTGGTCAAGTATGTTTCCAGGTCTAGATTGTGTTTCAATAATCTGTAACAACTACAAATTGGAAGACTGATTATGTCATCCAACCATTGTTGGCAGTATTGATCTTTAAGACGTTATGAAACTGCTGCTTTAAACTAATTTGTATAACTATTTTTTTTTAACCATAGGTTTGTCATTCCACGAAAATTAAGCACATCTTTCACCCTAGGGATCCAAGGTGAGGACTAAATGCCCTTGGTATCCACGACCTTCAATGATCTAAACATAATAATAGACATTTTATTCTTATTTCTGCTATTGCAAACTTTACACCAAAAGCCTAACATTTTACTGTAAATAATTACAGGAAAAAAATCAAAATTCACCATAGACCATACAACTACGGGTAGAATTTTTCACCTATAGGATCATCTTTAGGAAATCTAAATGCAGTCTCTTGAGAACAGCCAGATCACTAAACCGTCATACATCTGCCCCATACGTTAAAGTAGGCATTGCCACCTTATCAAATAAATCCAACATAATACCAACTGGTAACTAGAACCTTTAGGCTTTTTGCATAACAGAGTACATGGCTTTGGAGGCTTGGACATGCAAATAACTTTGTTGAATCTATTGTTAAAACTAAATGTTATGCCCAGCTGTCTAAAATCATCACCAACCTGGACGGACTCATTTCCAAAGACAAAATATAGGCTTTTCTAGGTTTACCTCTTGAAAAGATAATTAACAACTTTTATTTTGTCTACATCAACAGCTTCTGACCAAGTTGTACAATATTGTTGCATGGCATCTTGTGCAGCTTGTAGTCATTTGGCTGATTCAGCTAAAATAATTGTATCATCCACATACAACAGAGCAAGTAATCTTAGAAAAATAACCGTATCATCATCTTTTTAAATATTCATTTACTTGATCCCCTGGAAACTCCAGACCATTATTTTTTTTTATTTAAGTGAGACTCCAAATCATTAAGAAAAACACAGAACAGCAGGGGTGACAGATTATCCCCTTGATGCACCCCAATGTTCCATGAAAAACAGTCTGAAAACTAATCCTTTAGTAAAATACACGATTTGGCTTCTACATAAAGATTGAAATTTATTTCTGATACACAACCTTTAATATTATAAGCTATAAGTTTTTTCCCCACAGACAAGTCCTTTTAACTTAATCAAATGCCTTATGAACCTGCATGGTGGCTGGCAACAGAGAAGGGCTAGTAATACGTGTAGGGTGTAGTATACCCTGCACTTAAAAATGTCCCAAGGCCCAGGGCATCTTACTTTTGAATATTGAAATAGCCAAATTTTGTATTTATACTTGCACAACAAAGGAAGTTCAAATATATGCCACACCTTCACAGTACTTCACACCCTGAAGTAAGCTGGAACAAGATGAGTTATAAAATGCCTGCTGTGTCTACACATAATGTTCATGTTGAGCAGATCTCTAAGGCCCAAAGTTGGCCAAACAACTGAGGGGCCCCCACCACAAAGTTCTAGTCCCAAGAGACCACTGAAGCACTGGGAAGAGGCATGTAATGTGATATTTCGTATCACATAATAGAGGTGTGGGCCCAGTTGGTTTGACCACTCAAAGCATAACCGTCTTCCAGTCCACAATGACTGTTTTGACAACTTTATGGGATTCATAACCACAGAACTGGAGTGTAGAACATATGTGGATTCAGTGTTATCACTGCGACTTGCTCAAGCATTGCCTGCGAAGCAGCGTTGTGCTCGCATCCAGTGTAACATACATAAACAACAACGCTAGGGTCTGCTTTGCAGGCCAGCTCAACCATATAGTGGTAGACTTTTGATGTTTTTTTTTTCTTCTTGTAAGCTGTGAAATGAAACCTGTTCTTCATAGTTACTCTCGTGTCTGATAAGTTATTGTATTTGTGTTTTTATGTCTGTGTGCCAACACACATATTCTGTATAGGCATAATTATCTTTTTTCTTCCTTCCTTCCTTCCTTCCTTATTTCTTTCTTTCTTTCTTGCTTTCATTTTTCTTCAGCAATTTTGTCTGACGATTTTCTCCGACACTATTACACATCGAGGCTCCAAACTTGGCATGATGATAGATCCATAAACGAAATCATGCGTTTTCACAAAGATGGTTAAGTGCAGTTAAAGCTGTGCAAATTAGAGGCATTTCAATTTTGTTATCTTGAATATCTTTAAAAGTATTATATGTAGAGATGCCAGTCTATTTCTATTTGTTAGTTTGTTGTAGGTGCATCCATTAGACCACAAACAAAAGTATAATTTTACTTTATGCTAATTAGAGGCACCTCAAAAGTTTAAATGTTGAATATATCCAAAGCTGTAATAGGTAGACATACCATTTCAATTTTTATGTATAGGTTTATACCATAGGCTCATCCAATGAACCTCAAGGAAAAGTTTTATTTTTGTTGTATCCATAAAGATGCAATTCAGACTTTTAATTTTGTTAACCATTTGGTATAGAATTAACACTTAATCAAAATTGCTGCATATAAAATTATTCAAATGAGCAGCATTTAAAACTGGCATCTTAGAATATTGGGCCAGCTTACCTGAGTCTGGTTGTGCATAGTGGCTAGGTATTTCAATTGGTTACCCAGCTCCTGATGAACCTACATTTTGTTCTCATATAAAACGTAACACGACGTGTAAGTTGCATTCTCTTAACTAGTGTGGCGAAATATTATCATCAAACAAGTTGGTAACTTTTTCACAGACCTACACATATTGTAAAGTGCTGGTTGTGCTGAAAGGGCTTGTAAAGCAAGTTCACGCATCTGATTATATGTGTAGGGGAAGGTCTCAGAAGATGGCAGCCCTCTATACATAAAACGTTAGAAAAATGTTTTTTCCCATCCTCCAGGTTCAGCTCAGCATTTGGTATCTGAGGCTTATGTCCTACTGGCTAGTTGGCTGTCCATGCATGTTGTAAAGGAAGAAGCAGGATCCATTTTGATGCTTTTATTAAACCGATCTTTACACAGGAGTTCTTATTGTCAAAAGCATGGCAGAACAAGTGGGCTTGCCTTATATACCCCAGCATGATTAAATACATTGAAATACTCGCACATACTGTATAAGTGCACACAAAACACTTAGGTATACACCATTTCCATGGTTTTCTCCACAAAAACAATATGGTTGGTTTTCTGTTTCCTGTTTTAGCTTCCTCTGGTGGCTTGTGTTACAACTATAAATTTGCCACTGGAATTGTAAGTCACGTACTAACATGAGAGTAGGCCAAAGAGGTTAAAATAGACACTTGCTGAACTGGAGAGTTAAGCATTAACATTTATATTGTCAGGGTCCCTATATGGCAGAGAGTGTGAAACAAATCTTATTTCAGCCCAACACTGTCTGAAAGTTGGCAAACTAAATGTATATGCAGCTCACATTCCTGTGGCTGGCCTGGTAGGTCATTAATCTTCCCTGGTGATTAATGGGTTGTTCACTACCATTGCCAAATCGTCCCCTCTCAGCTGTTTCTGACTCAGCAGTTCCATCCGGCTGCTGTGATAAGTGCTGATATGAGCAGTTATACACATTAACTCTCTCTTGATTCAATAATATTACCTCTTCCAGTTTTCATAACAATTTCAAAGTGAATAAAAGTGAAAATGTTACATTTGCCCACTCCCTAAGTTAGACGTATATGCAACCATATATGATTTAACTAAACCGATATTTACCATCCACTTGGAAAGTCTATACTACAATTTGTAAATGTGGATAAATGTAGGCCACAGTTTCCCTAGGTTGTTAATGTTACACTCTTTCCCCACACACAGATGAGAGAGCAGCTCAACCATTATTAGGAACTCTTTCAAACAATTCTTTTACATTTCATCATGTGCAGATGAGAAAAGTGAGTTCAGTATAAAGAATACTTGAGTGGCCTAGATTCATATAGAATCATTAAGGCATATTATTTTTGTATAATATCGTCATGCTTTAAGCAACACCTCAGATATATGTCTAAACTGCATATCAACTATTTACACACCATATACACACTGCCCTGGGCTTGTGCCAAAATGCTACAATAACGCTTGATAAGGGCAGTTAAATTCACCACCAGTCAGGAGTGATAAGTGAACCCTAGATGCTGGTTTTAAAACACTAAATGTGATCCTTTGTAGTTCCTTCAGGGCATCCCACTGGGGAATTACTCCTTTTAAGTGAAGAGGTGGTGCATCATTGACTTTAAGTGTTTGGACTGAAATTCAGCCAATTCTTTCAATCAAGCCAGGCAGAGTTGACTCTTTCCAACTAATACTGCACTTATCTCTTATAATTACCAAATATGTTCCTTCAGACAATAATCTAAATGTTTTGGGGTTAGATACACATCTTGTGTATATAGTTTCTCCCCAAGTTATCAAAACATACTCGCCTAAGGCTATTTCCATTGCCCTTGTTAAGCCATTGTGATGACTAAGTTCAATTTCACATGTGATTCTTAAATCTGTATCACCTGACAAAATTGCAGGTGTACATGACCATGCACCCGGTTCATATATAGGACCTAACCTACATACCATAAGGTTCCATCTGGTGCATGACTGCAGATGAAAAAATTTCTCCTGTCTGAAGATTCATTAATTGGATTGCCAGTCCTGGTTTATTATATGGATGGGGCCAGCTTTGTATGGTATATCACCTATAGTCTGTTGCCTGAACCAACAGTAACTTGGCTGAGTAGACGAGCATATTTCCATCCCATGATGGAATTACTCTTTTGTCTTTATAGTACCACTATAATGGAGTTACAGGTCTTGTTGGTGTTGAGGCTTTCTGCAGAATGTTCTGGAGTTGAGCAGGTGGAAATAGCTCTACAGTTAATCTACCTAAGACCAAGAAGGCTTTTTGTTTGTTGAACTTATCCAAGGCAGGTCGGTAACTGCTTGCCAGTCTTTCAAATTTTGTCACAGCTGTTTTGAAGTTGTGCATAATTCATAATACTCGTAGGAAATGGTGGCTTCTCCTGGTGTAGTTCTGTAGACTATCAAGCTGTATCTTTAGTACAGCTTCTAAATAGTGTTGTGTCCCACCAATCTGTCTCTTTTGTTCATCAAGTTCTTTATAGGTGTAGTTTAAAACAGATACAAGTTCATTCAAGCAGTGAACAATTACTTGCTGTTGCCATCTAGTGGCTGTAATCATTCTCTTGACATCATCCACTTCTTCATCAGCGGTTACTCCAAATAAGGTATGCGAGATATCTGCAAAGATATTGAGAAGTCCATGCCATACTCTAGTTGATTGGTGTGACAGTAATTTGCCTTCAACTGACTTGACCATCAGCATTTTGGCTTTGGCTTTAAGTCTTGTGACTAATTGTTGTTTGTCCCTGTAGGCAAAGGTGAAGAAAGGATATGCATTTTGAACTTGTCATATTGTCCATTAAGTAAGACATTCCATTGTGATATCTCCAAAGTGACTAGCTGTCTGCATCTTCAGCAAAATTTTCCCAGTGATCAATACACCATTGTGCCTTTGGTTTCTGTCATCACCATATGTGGTAACTGACAGCATTGACATAAGAATAAAGCCAATTCCATATAGCCTGTTCCATTTGTTCTTGACTCAGCTCTTGACATGGTCTCTTGGCTGGTTTCGCTCCATCAGAAATAGGACATCTTAGTTGTCTCTTCCTTAATCTGGTATTGTATGGATGAGCAAACTCTGTGAATGGTTGAAGTGGTCTTGGAAGGTTAACTGTTACTCCAGCCTCAGGCTGACTTGGCTCTGGTTCAAGTTCAAATTCAATGTCTAACTTTGGTTACTGGACCTCAGCTGTCTGGTCAGCTTGACTGCAAACTGATCAGTTGGTTGTGGTACTGCACTTTTTCTTGAGGTCCTGACTGGTCTTGTTCTGACATCATCTCATACTATATTCATATCAACCAATTTCAATTTATTTCTATTTACTGTTTTGCTTTTTCCAATCTGTTGGTGACATATGGGTCTGCGCATGTGTATCATTTCATGCCATGGGTCCCATTTTGACATCAATGTTAGTCTTTTTTGGGCCTTGAGAATCACAATATCTCCTACCTCAATGTCTGCTGCTTTGGCTTTCTTATTTATTCTCTGCCTATTAAACTTTCTGAAGTTTTCTAGGCTATGTCTGGCTTTGTCAGTGCATCAGATAGGTCACTAAGTTTACCTTGTAATGCATTGGTGCCACTTTCAACACTAAGCACTTCCCTTAAAGGCAGTCTTCCTTCTCTTCCAGACATCAAGAAGAAAGGTGTGTAACTTGTAACATTATTGACACTATCTTCATAGGCCTATTATGCATTGGAAAGTTGTTCCTACCATTTTCTTGCATCAGTGTGTACCAAGCAAGAAATCAATTCTTTCAGTGTTCTATTGAACCTTTCAATTTTGCCATTAGCTTCTGGATATTCAGTCAATACCTAAGCCCGTCAGGTATTTTCTAAAAGATCTGGCCTTGAACTCTTGACCTTGGTTTAAGGTCATGACCTCTGGAATTCCATGGCTAAAGCTTCCTCCACTGCTTGTGATGATTTTGAAGGTAATGGGTAGCTTTCAGCCCAACCAGTCAAATGGTCAATGGTATTCCAACAATATTAATTTCCTTTGTCAGTCATTCCAAAAGGTGCTATTAAGTCCATACCCACAATTTGCATAGGATAAACTGGAATAGGCATTTTACCCATTTTGGTTTTGTCTGGTTTTGGAACATGTACCAAACATGTAGGGCACCTATGTAGTCTATCCACTATATCAGGCTTAAAAACTAAAGTCACTGGTGATGCCCATGGACTGGGACTGGGTTTCTCATTCCAGACAATACATATCCCCCTCTGACATGGCACAGTGTTTTATGCACTGCCATCTGTCCTACATCTTTATGCCATCTGTCAATCCCTTCGTCTCTAAACTTGGATGTCACAATTAATCTTGGACAACTGGCTTTACTTGCTGTGGGTTTCATGATGGAATATAACAAGCCCTGATGTATTTCATAGCCTGAATCTTCATTTTAAGCAGATTTCAATGAATCTTGAAATTCCATCTCTTGTGCTTGCTTCATCTTCTCTGGGTCAATTCCATCTGCTTACAATGGTATTCTCTGAATGACATCTTTATCCCATAATGCATCTGGATCAATCTATTCTTCTGTGTCAAAATTGTTAATTTCTGGTTTTGTAAGCAATCTAAGCATCAAATCAGCCCTGGTATTTCTTATTTCCTTAGGTTTATAAACAAACTTCTGAGTGACTTATGGTCTGTGTATACAGTGAATTCTGCTCCCCAAAGATGTGATCTGAGTTTTGACTCACAATAGATCATGGCAGTGGCTTATTTTTCCTTTGTAGCCCATTTAAGTTGGTTGCCTGATAATTGATGAGAAACATATTGAATAACTCTTTTAATCCATTTTCATCATATTGAACTGAAATACCTCCAACAGCATGCCCACAAGCATCTGTTTAGAGCTTGTAAGATTTGTTAGTCTGTGGATAAGCCGTGACTTTATTTTACTTGAATAAATCCTTCAGAATTTGGAAACTTTCTTGTTTTTTCCATATAAATAGTTGACTCATTCTTGTCAGTTTATACAAAGGGTCTGCACCTTTTGCATAGGAAGCTAGTGTCTGAGAGTAGTAATTACACATGCCAATAAATGACTTGACCCTTTTACATTTGTGGGTGGTTTTAATTTCCCATTTTGTCTGGGTTACTTACTTAATCTCATCTCTGCATATTCTGTAGCCAAGTTCTTTTACTTCAGACTTTGTAATACTGCATTTGGAAGGCTTCACTTTCAGTCCAGCTTTTCTTAATCTGTGAAAAACTTCCCTTGTTGCTTTGCATGAGAATCTAAGTATGCACTGTAAATAATCAGGTCATCCAGACAAACTAGGACACTAACCAAATTAATCCAGACAAGATTTCATCAACATTTTTTAAGAAATTGACTCGGTGCCTTTGTCAATCCAAAGCTCATGCGATTAAATTCATACAACCTGTAAGGCAAAAAAAGGCAGTCTTCGGAATATCTTTTTCTGCTACAGGAATTTGCCAATAACCTGCCTTTAAATCTAGAGTAGTGTATACAACAGCACCACCTACCTGATTAAAAATATTCTGTTTCAGAGGCAGTGGGTAACTGTCCTTCTTTGTGACATCATTCAACTGTTTATACTTCACACAAAATGGTGTTGAACCATCAGGCTTAAATACTAAAGTCACTGGTGATGCCCATGGACTAGGACTGGGTTGAATTGCATTGCCTTTCAACATCTTGTCCACGTTTAGTCTGTTATTTTGAATTTGGCTAGGGCTGTCCTGTAGGCATGTTGTCTGATTGGTGGGTGGCCTTGAGTGTTGATCACCATTGGGTCCATATCACATAGTCCATGTGGTTTACCTTTCTCACTGAACACATCCCCATAGTTTGCAAGTACTTTATCAATCAGTTTATGCCCCACAGTCTTTGGTATCTCCTTTATTGCAGCCTTAGTAGGCCCTATCCATGGCCAATATAAACTTGTCTCTGCAATGTTTCTAAGGCCAATCTCTGTTTAACCATTTCAAAGTTGGCTTGGAGTAATCAATAACTCCACATCCTTGATCCAATGCATCATGTCCAAGGATCATTTCATATTTGATCCATTCACAATTAATACTTCTTATTCTCAAACATCGTCAATCTTTACTCGTGTATCCCAACACAGCAAGTTTTTGTCCAGATACACTGTACACAAAGCAAGTTGATTGCAATAGTCTTGAACGGCCCATACTCCATCACAGTTTGTCAAATACATTTTTGTGCAAGAGAGTTACACAGACTCTAGTATCAACAAGTGCATTGTATTTCATTCCATTTAATGTCAATGCCAACATAAAACATTGATCTGTGGAACTTGTAGCATTTAGTTGACCCATTTTGTGTGGTTTTGGGTGCAGTGGCAGCTTTCTTCTTGTAATATCCACCATTTTGTGACCTAGTTTTGAGCAGTAATAGCATTTTATTTTACCCCCCATGTCACTAGCTTTCCTTCCTCTTGGTATGGCTCTCTACTTTGTCTCCAACTTGGGAAAAGGGCTGGAAAGTCTCTCCTGTGCCTTGCCGCAGGTCACCATAACCTTGAACATTTTGTCCAGGTCAGTAGACTTCAGTTGACCTACTTCCATTGTCTCCCCTTCTCTAGGTTTTTTCTCAAGTCTTCTGTACATTTCCATTCCTGCTTCTTGCTTTACTGTATAAGCAATTGCTTCATTGAGAGTGGCAGGCACACATTCCATTGTTAGCTTTTTTGCTGTATAGTACTCAGGTATAAGCCCTTACAATTGTTCTTTCAGCATCTAGACTTCTGGCTCCAGGGTAGGTTTTTCTTGCAGCTTCATGAAACATTCTGTTAAAAGTTCCAAGGTTTTCATAAGATGACTGTGCGATCTTTTCCAGTTCACTTTTGAGTCTTTCATCTTCATTGGCAGACAGAAAAGTCTTTTTTATATGGTCCTTTAGCTGTGACCATGGTGTTTGTCGCCTGTTCAGCTGGGTTGACAAATATCTTACCATGTTACATTTTAAAGCTCCAGTCACTGTCCTTGTGGCAAGTATTGTAGCTCCCACTACATTGGCTAGTGAAACTGGTCATCTTAATTTCTTCACTCCATTTTTTGACTTCTGCTGGTACATTGCCATTACACAGTCTTATTGATTTTGTGATGACCCTTGCTTTTTGGCATCTGCACAATCTTGTCCCATTCCTTCATTCAAGGAAGTAAATATTCGAGCAATGCCCTCAGTAAAGGTCTCAAACTAGCTTGTGTCCATTTTTCAGTCTGTGTATATAGCTGTCTACTGTGGTGGTTGGTTTGGTAATCCAATCCTTCCCTCTCTGCACAGCTTGGCTAGGATGCTGTGGTCACTGTTTTGTGGGTCAGTTATGTGCCTGGTATAGACCTTGTGCCAAATATGTCTTACAGTTCTCTTCCGCTCTCTAGCTTGAGTTGTTGCTTGATTGCGACATTCTCTCTCTCTCTCTCTCTTTGGCATCGCTTTTGTGCTTCCCATTGCTGTCTCATAATGTTCAGTTTATAATGCACACTAGAGTTGGTTATTCCACTCTTGGCAACTTTATTAAGTACAAGTGCAGTCTCACTAACTTGACACTGGTTTGTTGACTTTTTGTCAGGCTCTGAGTCACTTAAAAATGATAATATGGTCTGGTGTCTGTGCAATACTCTTTCTTGATCCAATAATATTAACTCTTCCAGTTTTTATACCAATTTCAAAGTGAATAAGTGAAAATGCTACATTATGGTGTATTTCACGGTATCACTGTTACCATTGGGTGTGTTGGCATACAGAGGAAAATACCCCCACACACATACACATGCATGTACACACACATAAATACATATTGTTACACTTCATACATACATACATACATACATACATACATACATACATACATACATACATACATCCATACAGGTTCGGTTATCACTGTCATTGTTGGCAATAAAGTAAAATAAAAAGGTCACTGAAGTAACTATTCATACTTGTATACACTTTAAACAATGCAACAAATGATACTTTGCAAGTAAGAGTGTCACATGGGTTGCATTAATCACCTTAATTACATTAACAATAGCAATGCCCCAGTGCAAAAGGGTAACAGCTATAAATCCCTGTCAAACATTTTCCCCATAACTTCCTTGGAGCATGGCTGGCAAGGCTACCCCAAAGCGAGCAAAGTTGAGCATTTGGAAGCATTTTTCTGTCAATGATGATGACGAAAATGGAGCAAAATCTCATACATGGGGACTTTGTCTCCGGAGGTAAGAAGGAATTGAAGTCTGTCAAAATTGATTTGAATTTATACTGAAATAACTAGAATTTTGAAATGTCTTGAGCTACTGCTTATGTAAACTGAAAAGAGAGACATAAAATAATTATCCACCCCATTCTTATCTATGCAGGGGGAAATAAGCCTGAGTCATGGAGAAGTAGCAGTCTATGGAGACACATGAAGACACCCTCTTGTTATAAGCTGTGATGATAACAATTCAAGTGCAAAGTCACCTCTTCCTAATTTCAAGATGACATTGCATTCAACTTCAAGCCAAGCAGTCATAACAGATACATTTCAGCCAAAGCTCATTTGGGACTTTCAGGATTGAAATCAAGACATGTAACCAGACTCATAGCCAACGTGATAGTAAAAGATTTGCGGCCTTTTTAATATTGTTGAGAGTAAATGTTTTAAAGAGCTCATTAACTATACCTGGCCCAAGTACCCCTTGCTGACACCCAGTCATTTCAGCAGAACTGTTATTCCCAATTAATTCACTGAAATGAAAACTGCAATGTTAAGCGAAATTCTTACTGTGGACTCAGCTGTGATGACGTCTGACATGTGGAAATTGAGGGCCACTGATGGCTACATGGGTATTACTTGTAATGATACTGATCATGATTTCCAGCATAGATCTGCAGTATTGAACGTTTCTTTGTTCAACGATTCCCACACAGGCAAAGCAATCGCAGAAAAATGGGAAATACCCTTTACTGAATGGGGGACTAAATGGTTAAATACAAGCTATTGTTAGGGACAATGGTACAAACATTGTTAAAAGCCTGTGAAATGCGATCTGAGCCAAGTGTTCCTTGTTTGTTACACATTCAACAATTGGTTGTGCATGGCGCAGTGTTGAAACAAAAGAGTGTAGTAAACTTGCTTTCAAGACGCCGTAAAATTGTTGGTCACTTTCACAGGTTTGTAACATACACGGAAGTATTGAATGCAAACAACGCAATTTACACATTAATGAGACAAAACTGGTTCAAGATGTCAAAACAAGGTGAAATTCGTATTATATGCTTAACTGGCTGATAAAAATTCAAAGATCCAATATCTTTGGCCCTTAACAGTGCACGTAGATTGTCAAGATCTAAATCTTACTGGGACTGAGTGGAAACTTTGTAGTTGTGTTACCGATGTTTTGGCACCAATTGAACAGGCAACATTAGAGGGTTCTTAGGGAAACGGATGTTCCCATGCAGGCTTGGCAGTTCCAATTGTTGAAAGTCTGAAGGTTGATTTTAAACCCAAGCCTGATGATGTAGGGACTGTAGCATTTAAACAAAAAGTCTCTACAATAGCCTATGCAGACTGTATGCTAACATGTTTTGTTAATGACATAGACATTTGTTGCTCTGCTTTTGGACCCTAGGTTTAAGACAACAATGTTAAATGGTGAATCAATCAATCAATCAAATGGAAGAAGTCATTGAAGCAAAACTGAACACTCTGTCAGTTACTGATGTTCCCAATCTTTCTGGGTCTGAACTAGCTCATGAATCTCCCCCATCAAAACGAGCGAAATTTGATCCTTTGTGGGGTTGGCTGGACTTAGTTGAAGAAACAAAAAAAATCATATCCTCCAGTCCTGTTGATGAGTTGGATGATTATCTCAGATCACCAAGGGTTCTCGGTAAAATAAATCCAAGTGACTGGTGGAGAGATGTTGGAGCAAATAGTTTCCCCAAGCTGTCTAAAATAGCAAGGCAGTATCTACCTATGTGTTCCATGCAAAGCGACCGAGCATTTAATGTCGCTGGTTTGACCATCACGGACAGGAGAGCTCTTTAGACCCAGAAAAAGCAGATATGCTTATTTGTTTGAGAATGAATAATGTAGAATTTAACTGGAAATAATGATTCCTTCATTGTTGAACTTTATTCAGAGTCAGCAAATTAACAGCTGGCCCGCTTTGTTGAAGTGCAATTTGCTAATATGATTATTTTTCTTGAGACAAATATTTGTGTCTAATAGTAGTAAAAATATTAATAAATGACTTGTTGCTTGACGATATAGATGAAATAAAGCTTTTTTTGTGCATTCTAAGATGTGTAAGTTTATATATTTCATGTTTGAATTGCATACCAAGTCCAAACGGTGCCCGGTTTGGGATCGGTAATGTGTAAGGAGTACCAAGTACCTGTTTAGTTTCGGTCAGGTTCTAATATATATGTAACTGAGCTAAATTAAATTTCTTTTGTCTTATCTGGGAATTAACTGTTCTGGGAGAACAGACCATCAATGGACGACTTTACTCTGATCACACATGTGTCTGAGAAGTGATCCACGCAAGATCAAGATCATATGGTCACTTACGTAAAAATGGATTTCTGCAAAAAAGACGTGCATGAAGAAGCCTAAATTTGCTCAATGACCTACTATTTCAATTTGTGAACCCATTTGAAAACATGGTTTTAACCATGAATTTATTTGCTAAACTTCTTCAAGAAACGTACGCGTTCAAAGGCCTTCAGAGAAAAATGACAATAGAAGTTTCCTGCATCCAACCTGAAGAGGACACTTCAGTCAACAGTGTTACAATTGTATTATATCCCAATCACTGACCATTGTAATTTTTGCAACTTCATGACTTCAAAACAACGACATGTAGAAGATTAAACTTACCCATGTAAGTTTGGATGTATAGCTAAAATATTTCCGATATATGTATTCCCTTAGCCCTGAAAGTAACTAGTTTATTTTAAGATGCTTTAACACAAAAATCAACTAGAATACAAGGTCAATCCCAAAAGAATTAACAAGAAATTGTTAATCGTTACCATTCCTCTAGAGCTGTATGAAAAAGAACACTTCATTTTTGCGGAGGTTTGGGGGCGGGATGTTTTGGGGTTTTTTTGTGTGTGTTTTTATTTGTTTGTGTGTATTTTTTTTTAGTCGCGAAAAATCTAAATCTGAATAGCAACAGGGCCGACCAGAGGTTCTTGTAGCATCAGGCATCCACATGTGAAGGTTATGTACTTGATTCTTGGTAAGTAACACACACTTATATTTTAAAGACAGGAACATTTTCTTCTTTTTTATTTTTATTCTATTTTTTAATTTTATCTTTTATACATATTTGGAGGAGTATTGCTTAGGGCTGTTAACATCCTGCATATACATATTGCACAGGTGGTAGCTTTTTCACATTGTTTTTATCTTGCATCATATTGTGACTCTGACCTATATGTAGGGTTATGACCTTTTATGAGATTACATATTTCAACCATCCAATTTGCATTTCGTTTGCAAGCATCTAATTCGCATAACGTTTAACATCTTGGACGCTCAGTGTCAACTACACTATTTCACATACAATGCTATGATCATGCTAAATTCTGGACCTCTTTCTGATAAAGTCTCCCACATTAAAAAAAAATCCACCCGAATCTGTGCTACAAAGAATATATTAGAGGATAGATGTTAACCTCCTTATAAAGCTATTATGTATACATGATTTTGAGAGAAAGATAACCTTATCTTAAGATTACACTGTAAATATATTAAACCGAAATTACAATGTCGGTGTGCAAACACATACTTTTTATTTTAACGGGTGCTTTATTTCTTCTGTATTTATTCTGATTCATTTCTTACTTTGGTTTTATTTGTCTATCTTATTTTTTCACTTATATTTTGACGTAATTCTTGGTCCAGGTTTCTCTCAGGCAGCATATCAAAATGCGCAATGAGAGCCCCTTAAGTAAGCTATAGCGCTGTCACACAATACTTTCAAATATCATGTAAAATAGTGGATTTCTTATTGTAAATATCTTCAACTGCAGCAGGTGTAGAGGTCATTTTAACTTATGTCTGTTGGACTATAGTGTGTTTTATTAAAACTGAGCAAAGTCATAACATTTTAACTTGGAACATTTCGTATTTTATATGTTGAATATTTTCAAATGTAATCGATAGAGACGCATTCTAACTTCTATTGATGACATTTGCGGGAATATATACACATTTACAGTATACAATATTTGGCAATAAAAACACTAACTTATACCAACATATTAATAGAAGAACAGCAAATATGCCGGAAAAAAACGCCTTAACCCACCCACCCATACCCCAAAAATGTAGTAAAAGTGACGACAAAATAGTACTTTGTGTAACGCATTTATGTATCTGTTGCATATTGAACAAAATTTATAGCTTTATTATTAGTAGTAGTAGAAGCAGCAGCAGCAGCAGCAGCAGCAGCAGTAGTAGTAGTAGTAGTAGTAGTAGTAGTAGTAGTAGTAGTAAGATTATGCTTTTTCAAATTTGAATAAAATTAAACGTATAATAGATAATAGAAGAAATTATGACTTCTATATATGGTATTAACCATTCGCATTCTAATTAACATTGAACTAAAGGTGAACTATTTAAAATAATGACAATCATGAGCATATTTCAAATTATAAATATTGAATACTTGAGCATAACAGACATGCCATTTCAACATCCACGCAGATTATTAATCATTGTGCATTTCATGACATTTAAAGTAAAGACTTAGAATTTTAAATTATTCTAATCAGGGGCATTTGAAACTTGAAGTCCTCAAAAATGTGGTACATATGTCATTCCAGGTTCTGTTATTTATCTTTGCGTATTTATGTTGAACAAATGTTGTCGCAGTTTGAACTATGTTAAATCAAACTTAAACTCGAAAGACATGCTATTCCAACTTTCACCTGTAGTGCTACTTGGTAGACACGCTGACAGATTTGTCAATATGCAACTTTTCCCTTAGCAGTTCCTCTTATTTAAGCACATTGATCATCAAGTTTTCCTCCTTGCGATCTGCAAAAGCTTGTCAAGGCGAGGTATAATACTTCCCGAGGGCATCAACCCGGTGGTTTCTGTTTTTATTTTTCGGTTTGTTTGTATGTTGGTTCATTCATTCATTCATTCATTCATTCATTCGTTACTTAAGTTATTTTTATGCCCCCCCCCCCCCTTACAGGGTGTGTGTGTGGGGGGGGGGGAAGGAGGGGGCATGTATAGATTTTTCCTTGCCCGTCCGATTTAGATTTGTCAGATTTAAGTCGCTCGTATCTATAAAAAATCCTTTGAGGTTCAACCAAAAAATTTAGAGGGAACATTTATCAATATATGAAGGTGTGCGCCTGGGATTTTGTTTGTCTTTTGTTGATTAATTATTCTGTGTTAACTAATCATTAATTTACTCAGGGAAAATGTCGATTTGGCTTTAGACTTATAAGATTTGTGTCGCATGTATCCAAAAAAGCATTTGAGGTACACCTATGTCACTAGGTGAAATGATCAGTCAATATATGAAGATGTGCACCTGGGATTTTTTGTCCCCTGGATTAATTACCCTCTGATAATTAATCATTAATAAGTGAAAATGTTGATTCCATATTAGACTTGTCAGATTTATGTCCAATGTATCCTAACAAGTGCTTGAGGTACACCTTTGAAACTTGGTGGGATCATTAATCAATATATGAAAATATGCACCTGGTGATTTGTTTGTCTCTTGGATCAACAAACTCTGATAATTAATCATTAATAAATGAAAATGTTTTTGAGGTACACCTATGTAAATTGGTGGAAACATCAATCAATATACAAAAATTTGCACTTGGGGTTTTGTTTGTCTGTTGGATTAATTATCCTCTGATAGTTATTAATGTTCATTCGACGTTAGACAGATTTATGTCGCATGTCTTCCGGAAAGTATTTGAGGTACACATATAAAACTTGGTAGGAACAGTAATCAATATATGAAGCTATGCATCTGGGGTTTTGCTTGCCTGTTGGGTTAATTAGCCTCTATTTATTTTTCATAAACTTAATGAAAATGCCTATTCAATAAAAATGTTAGCTCATGTCAAACTTGTGTCATGTGTATTTCAAAAAGTGTTAAAGTTACAGCTATGAAACTTGATAGCAAAATTAATCAATATGTGAAGATGTGCCTCTGGTGTTTTGTCTCTGTTGATAATCATTAATTAACTTACTGAAAATGACAATACCAAGAAAATGAGTATTGGTTCTTGTCAAACTTTTACATGTGTAGCTCATAAAGTATTTCAGCTATAACCATGAAATTTGCTAGGAATATCGATCAATATATGAAAAGGTATGCATGTATAATTATTATCCATGTGAAGATTTCACAATGTGTCTGACGTCTTACACCAATCACATGCTACTCTTTCGAATGCTGATGGGGGCAATGACAGGTGGGGGCACCCGTGTCCTTTGGACACTTTTCTAGTTAGTCAACGTTTAAAGTTTTGAGTTATGTCTAATTGCAAATATAGCATAAATTCCAAATCTTTCACTTATATTTCATTGGTTCCGCCTATTACAGAAACCTGAAAATTGAAGTTGGATTGACACCTCTATCTGCGATACTTTGAAAAATTTGAATATCATCAAAAAACTCGGATAAGCATACATTTTCCAGATTTATTTATACAGTAAGACCTCGCCACAGTAGGTACCCTTGAGACTGGGAAAAGTGTCTATTGCAGGGAGGTGCCCACCGTAAAGAGCGTCAGCCCTCTTGGGTAGTATGGGCGAGTACGTACGTGTAGAAATAAACATTATTTGTGCATCAATATAGTCTGTACATATTGTATTATGATCCAAGGGAAAATAACCACATGTAAAACATAACTATGCTTTTTCATGACATGAAAATAACGCACACACACACACACACACACACACACACACACACACACACACACACACACACACACACAAGAACTGATCAGACACGAGAGCACCTTTGAACAACAGTTTCCATCTCACTGGTTACAAGAACGGGAAAAAACCACCAAAGTCACCAAATGCAGGCTTGAGCAAAGCACCGGCTGGGATGGGTCTCAATGATCCACACACCAATCGTTTAAACTCCGGTTCTGTGATTACGGAATCCTTAAAACTGTCAAAGTACTTATCGGACTGGAAGACTGTTATTCTTTGATTGGAAAAACCAACTCAGCCACTCCCGTTCTACTTGTGCTGGGGGATATCAAATTACAACCCAGGGATCCAGTGGTCGCTTGGGATCAAAGACTGTCTGAGGGATCCAGTGGTCTCTTGGGATCAAGGGCTGACTCAAATATGTTTGTTCTTTCCAGAAAAAAAAAAAAAAAGATAAAGCTTGCAACACTGTTATGGGGCCAATCGGTTATTTGGGCTTTACAGATCTGTTCAACATGAACATTAAAAGAATTCTCTGTATTTTATTTACTGAGAACCTAAGTTATTACACACGCAGTTTCTTCTTTCTTTCTCTCTCTTTCTCTTTTTTCACTTGCGACAAGTTACAAGCCTTTCAATTAGAAGACAATCATTGTACTATAGACAGGAAATTGACTGGAAGACAGGTTCTGACAGTTGCAGATCATGCATACAAAATTGTCCCATCACAACATTGAGTGGGGACGGGACCACCTTGCACATGGCATGGTAGAAGGGGGGTCATGTGTATTGTGGGAAATTTAGTCAATTGGCATAAATTTAAATTCTTCAATTCAAATTTGCATGCTTTAGGAGTTGCCAATGGCACAAACCCATACATGATCTGGTAATAGCACCAGTTTTGAAGATGTGGAATATTTAGTTTTCAATTGTTTGCTTCCAATTTGCATAATTTTGAAAATATTAAATTGTTCCAAATCAGAGGATCATTCACAATAACAGGGCTATGGTCATGCACCAGATCAGATTTCTAGCTATTGCTTATTCCGAGAAGATCTGCACGCAAGGTGTAGAAAGACTGAATGAACGAATGAATGAATTGATAAAACATAATGTCTGTATGTACCCACACACATAATAAACAATGATAAAACATAATGTCTGTATTTACCCACACACATAATAGAATCAGTTATTCGTTAGTCAATCAATTCAAGTGTTTATTCAGGCACCTTATAGCTTAACCTTTTATCTTTATTTCAGTTGTCTGTTTGTGGTACAAATCAGTTAAAGAATTTATTCATTCAGTCAGAGTACATCAATTGAAACATCAACTATAGAAATTATTGTATTGGTCCACAAGACAGTTAAACGTTCTTCTGACTCTGACCAGCAGAGAAGAAATACATAATGTCGCTCGACGACGTCACCTGTCAAGTTACGATCTAAAATGGATAGGTTATGATCTATTACGGATGCATCCCCAACGACTCATATTTTGGCGTAGTGGATCACATGTCCATGAATCCAAACGTATGATTTGAAGAGATCCAATGTACGTGTGTCATGCTCGTTTCGCAGTCACAAGGATATAATCTTATGTTGTCTGATATCAATATGGATCAATAGACTATGATCAGTCACAGACGTCGGGGGAGGGGGTTAGTACTGCTGTTTTCATGGAGCAGGACAGGCTTTATGTTGTACTTTCAAAGTTCACTATTTAGGCTTTCATACTTCAGTTGGACTCAGAGATCAAGCACATTGGCTTTGAAATTGAATGAATATATTTTTATGTATACTGTTGTCAGAATTATCTCTTATAGTCATAATATCATGATCACCAGATGGCAATTGGAGTCCCTCGATCTTCCACACAGTTGAAGGCACTTGTAACATCTTGCCAACCAGGGATGCTGTATCATGCGTTGGAAAAGAAGACACTGTGTAAAACAGAATGAGGACAGTCTGTGAAATATAAAGCGCGGCAACAAACCTACGTTGAATTTCTTTGACTAAGCATTGGTAGGACTAAATAAAGATACAAGTATGGGGCAACAATAGGTTTTCGTTTGTTGGCTCATAAGTGATGAAGATCAACTTTCGGCATAGACTGACAACCTGCGTATCAAAAATATTTCTTGATTACATTATTGTGCAGATTTTCGATCTGCGTACGTCTGGTTCACCTACAGCATTGGATATAACCGTATCTCCATCGATTTTATTTTCATTTTTTGAATCGTCATTCGATTGGCTTGCACGAATCTCGTCTACTTTTGCTTTTTCTACGTATTGTTCAAGTTTACGAATATGTTCATCCTTATTTTTCAGTTGGCTTTCCAGTTCATGATTGCGCTGGTCTTTTTCTTCTTCGTCTTTTGTCATTCTTTTAAGTCTTGTTTGCAAGTCTTTGATTTTCTTTTCATACTTTTCTTTCTCTGATAAGCCTTCGCCATTTTCTGCTTTAGTCTCCAAAGTGGAAGATCTGTTCTTTTCTGCAGTTTCCATTTCACTTTCTAATTCCTTTATACGTCTTTTCAACTCATCCACTTTCTCTCTTTCTGTTTGTAACTCTTCTTTGAGAGTGTTTTCCTGATCCTGTGCTCTAGTCATTTTGACTTCCATTTCCGTAGCTTCTTTGCTTAATTTAACATTTTCGTCGATTAGTTTTTGAAAAGCTTCTTTTTCTTTTTGTCGCTGTTCCAATATTGCTTCCTCCAGAGATTTTCCTTTGGACTCTTCTTCCCCTTCGTTTTTGGTTTCTTCCATACCAGGTCCTCCAATCTGTGCTGTTTTTTCCGCGTCCGTGCCGTCCTGCCACACATTTCTACCTGTGTTTGTGGCAGCTTTGTTTTCTATATTTTCGCTTGCTTCAAATTCTTCAATGTCTTTCTCTTCCGGATCCAGCACAGCTTTCTTTTCACTCCCCGTGTCTTGCTTCATTTGAGGGGCTTGAATTTCCTCAGTATCCTTCTCCTCCACCGGATCAAGAACAGTTTCTTTTTCGTTCCCAGTGTCTTTCTTTATTTCAGGGCTGTCTGTTCTGGCTTCATTGTCTAAAATATTTTCTTTATTGGTGTCAAGTTTGTGCGCATTTCTGTTGTCCTGGTGCAGAGCGCCCTCTGTCTGTTGATGGCTGGCGTCTGAATCTTTTTCCATGTTTTCAATTGCAAGTTGTTCAAAGTGTCGCTCGTGTCGAACCTTCTATAACCGTGTCAGCTATGTTCTCATTTAATGTTTTTTCGCGACGTCCTGAATATTACTGGTATGTAAATTGTTTGTCAACAGAAATTGCTTTGGTAATATGCAGATATCTTGTCCTTCTTGTCTTCATCTGAATGACATTCCGTGCATGTTTGCCAGAGAATCGAACTGCAACAGCAGAGAAAACAGACAGTAAAATAATTACACACAGCAAAGAACCCCATCCAAAGCTTGCATGGACCATAAGCAGCAAAGTTTTGCTGTGTTCCGTCGTTTGATTTACATTGCACTTAGTATGCGTTAAAAAATCACAGTGTTTCATTGTCATAACGATAAACCAAAACAGCTACTCGTTCATTATCCTACAATGATTTATTGCTATATAAAACAATTTGGCCATAGACCATGGATTGTCTTTCTTTCTTTCTTTCTTTCTTTCTTTCTTTCTTTCTTTCTTTCTTTCTTTCTTTATTCATTTATTTATTTACTTGGCGGGGGGGGGGGGGGAACAACAAGTCAGTCCCCGGGGATCTGTTGAAATAGACCTTGTTCGATAATTACGACCAGTTGGCAAACTTTCATGCCATGGATCAAGCCGATCTGTTCGAGCCAGTGCACTGACTCGCATTCCTGGCACCAGCGTATTTCACCTAGCCTCCACAGGACCCCCTAGATCACTATATGTTTCTGGTGTGCTTTACTGAGTCGGCATTTATTTCCAGAATCGGGGACTTGAATCCGCCAGATATTCATCTGTATTTAAACTTTTATGAAACGTTTTGTCATGTCTACTCTATCGGATACGTGCCCCCGAGACCACAAAGGTCCAGGGATCATGCTTTGTACTAGATTGTGGCATGTACATGTACAAAACCACTCACGTACAATTTCATGTCCGGGAGCTTTTGTTTCGGGATTTTGTTCAACTAAAATTAGCTTTTGGTCCAGTTTTTCAACGATAGTCTGCACAAGTGATGTGGGACATGGGGTCGTATAAGTAGACCAAAGTAGAAAATACCCTCTTCAAAACTGCATATTGAAGTACAATGCTGTAAAGCATCGTATTATGTGTATGTCTTTAGAATCGGTAAGCCAGGTGGTGTCTCCGGGGACATAAAAGCACACATATTCTTGACTGGAACCGTTTGTTCTTCGGGATTGCCGTTTTGGGTCCATCAATTTCCCACTAGTCACTGCACTATGACACATCAACGTTGCACGAGAGGCTATTCATTACTTCAAGGTTTCGACTTGAAGCACACGTTTCAATCAAATGCTACATTTATTCTGATCTATGACGTAAGTTTTTTCTTTCGTTCATTATTTATTATTTGCTGACTTGCATGAAGACGACCGATTTCTTTTGGCCTAGGAAAAAAACAAAAAAACACATCTCTCTCTCTCTCTCCCCCCCCCCCCCCCCCCCATTTCAACACAACCTACTCTGTAACTTGTACATCTAGAGGTACCAAGGAACAGTGGTCATATTCACCACAATACTTTAATATGGTAATTAAACATATTCCTACGTTTTAATGCTTATTTTTATAAACATTTTTAAAAAGCTATATAATCACAGAAAGCTTGAATAAGTACTAATGAACTGTATAATGGTGCTAGCATTTTGATTTTAAATAGAACACACTCAGTCCCACACATCTATGTGACACAGCAGCTTTTGTATTCTGTTTGCATGCACATTTGTACATTTGGCTTTCCTTTGTATTTAAAAAGATACATGTATTGTTATTTTAATGTATTGTAATCATGAGATTTGATATATTGATAACAATACACCGGTTATTTTTTTTCGGCAGCGCATGCAGCATTTGGGCAGCAGACACTGGTGAACAGCGGCAGAGAGTGGCAGCCAGCGGCGGTCGGCGACAGACCTGCTGTCTGCCGCTGAAATCCAATTAAGACTTCTGGAGCTCAGCAGTAGACAGCGGCAGTTGGTGGCAGAGAGCCGCAGGTTGCGGCAGAGAGCCTTTCTCCGTTATATGCTGCTGTCTGCCACCCACCACCGCTATCTGCCGCTCTGTACTAACTAACACAGAGTTCTGTGCATATGCAAGTAAAGTATACATAATTTGTCATCATTTTGATAGCCCCAGAAGAAGAGATATTAGCCACGGTAAAAAATTTCCTAGTGATATGAACAATGACATTGATATATATATATATATATATATATATATATATATATATATATATATATATATATATATATATATATATATATATATATATATATATATGTATATGTATATATATATATATATATATATATATACATATGTATATGTATATATATATATGTATATATATATATATATATATATATATATATATATATATATATATAAAAGAATGTGACAATAAGAACAATGTAATTTCTATCATTAGCATTCTTCTTCATTTGTCATATGCTGACAACAAAACTTGTGTACTCACCAGCTTTACCTACAAGCCGGAACAGAGTCAAATATTAAGAACAGTATTACATATTGGTCTACTTCTACTGGTAGGCATCGAGACACAAATCAAAATTATTTGACCCATATTTCCTGTGGCATTGCTACATCAATGAGCCGTCGTTTGTGAAAGAACAAACAAGTGTCGATCAATATTAAAGTATGCCTCCAAAATATTTATATTACATTACATGTGCTGTGATCTGCATCTGCAAACAGTTGTGCCATTGCATCATGTTTGTTGTGTGTCAAAACAGGTACGTTTGGACAATTCACACTGGAACCTACAACTTACAAGCGCTTTACCTGCTTTAAAAATGTGTTTGCCAATTGAGAGTTTCGCACAAAACGTGCAAATCGCGCTTTGTCAAATTGTGTATTGTGACTATTGGCCATTAGTATTACATTAATCTGCTGCAAACATATCATATCCGAATAAATATTAGCAGCATGTTTGAGTAAAACTCACCTTCCGTTTTCTTCATTCAACATTCAATGCCGAGAATGTCTTCCGGTGTTGAAAAGCTTGAAGTTGAATATCAAAGACACAATATTTCAGGCATTCTTCCTCAGCAAAAATCGTATTCCCAGGACTCAGGAGTGCAAGACTCTCTCACACAAATGGTCTCTCATGATCGCAAGACTTGCAATAATGATCAATTAATGCAGGTTGATTAAACGAGAAACTAACGTGTGACAGCAGCTCAAACAGTTTTTTTTCACTAAATCTGCTCCAGCTCCATTGAATTTCTTTGTCCTGTGGCACTTCCCTGTCGAAGTTAAAACATAAGTGCAGGTTGGCAAAATGCCTAGAAACGGTAAGTCATGCATGGAAAATGCATTGTAAGTTCCATTACGTTTTCATATCTGACCAAGTTTTACATTGTTTGAGTTAGAATAGGACAATATACGCATGGCCACCTGTTGTGGTTACTGTTGATGCCGTTTCTAGCAATACAAGCTGCCCTCAATCAGTCAAGTGCCCCCTGTTTTACCGATGAAGTCGGCCATATGTAAACAAAGTCTCTCTTCCAACGCATGCGCTATACTTATTTCCGGTGAGTAGTAAACACCAAAGAACCACGCGAAGGAGGCTGTGATGTGTGCAATTAATGTCGAAATATTTGGCAAGTTCGTTGCCAACAATCGATGACATTTTATTCCAATTGCGAAATGAACTGTAACAGGTGATTATGAAGTCTAAAACCACACAATATGGGGTGTGGATCAACCAAATTTGCCAAGAGAGAGGGAAAGGTTTCAACTAGGGATGGCAACACCGTCACGGGCATTGCAGCAGGCTGCCCTTCTAGAGACGAGGGGCATCCCGAGAGAAACACCATATCTGCTCTAACTAATATCAGATCTAGTGGGATGTCAAGGATAAGAGTGACGTTATCAGAGGATGGTTCCATGTTGGAAGTCGAAACAGAAAACATGGATAGATCAGATGGAGCTCAGGACGAAGAGTCTGACGCGCTGTCCGCCGGCGACGGAGCGCCTGTCCCCAGTACCTCCGCCGCAGGGTTTGAAATTGAATCCAACTTGGCTCATGCAGACAGTTTTGTCGACAAAAGACATATCGAACGAGTGTACTGCTCAAAAGCAATACATGCTTCTTTACAGGATATAAAAAAATACAAGGAATATGCACCTAATATAACCCAAGTGCCAAAACTAAATAAAATGTGGTTACCAAGGGAACGGGAAAGTATGGACTGTGTTATTTCTCGGTTATCCGCAAAAGATACGAACAAACAGAACGCTGCCACCACTTTCGGAGGATCCGAACAAGAGGGGTCAGGTGTTTATATAAAACGTGAAAGACCCACCGCTGACAGCGATAGTGACAGTGGTAATGAATTGCAGTCAGAACAATGCAATGGGAGCCCACAGCTGGAAACCAGAGGCAGAGATCCTGGTCATTTATGTGAGAGACCGTGCCCAGCAACAATTATGAACGAATGTGGAGATCCAGTAAATCAGAATATGAACTGTACTGCACGTGAACTTAGAAATTTGTCAGCCCATGGACGATCAGCCGGCTGTGACAACGCAGGCAAACAGCATTCAAAAAATCATAAAATTGTTGCAAATGCTAATCTTGGTACCGTTGGAAAGACAGCTTCAACTAGTTACAATACCCAGACGTTCACAAAACCACAGCTGCCACACTCACAGCATAGCAAGCTCAGTGGTCCCATGATTGGAGACAAGAAAAACAGACCGAAGAACAGTCCATACTCTAACAAAAATGATGAACCCTCATGTGAGATTAATACAGAAAATATTGCTCATTCATTGTATACTGTTGGTGCTAAGACAGATGTTGATGGGGAAGCAGTTGCCATGGCAACCAGAGAATGTGGAAGTCCTGCAGATGATGGCTTCAGAGATGATCCCATATTTGACCTGGCAGAAATGAATTGCTCAGATTTGCATGTACATGAAGATTTTTACAATGGTAAGTCCATCAGTCAGATTTATATGACATTAGAAGCTGCCCTGATAATCTACATTATGCATATATATGAATATATCAGGCTTGAATAATGATATGATTTGGTATCATGCATCCATAAGATGGTCAATTTCCTGTTGATAAAAATTGTTAACTAGAATGTCATCTTTATCTATCATGGTGTTGTATGATGTATATATGCATATCAATGTTCATTCTTGGCCTCCAAGACAAAGGGTCCATGGGCCCCCAGCACTTTTCATATTGGGGCCCTCATTTTAAATACCATTGGAGTAGTCCAAAGATGTGCATCGACTTTGTAGGTAAGGATGCTTCCTGAATGCCTTTATCTGGGTTTTCACACAAGGAGAAACAAACAAATAACATCAACAGATCCTCGTCAAAACTTGGTGGGGATGCAGTACATAGTTAAAGACAGACAAACACAGAATGTCGTACCTATAGCCGCCTTTAATATGCTTTTCAAGGACGTATAATTGATTATGACATCAGTTTCACTTGTAAATTGTAATTGTGTGAGGAATAACTGTGAGGTGAACTTTGGTGCATGTAGTCCTATCTGAAATACACAGGTCTGTTATGAGGTAAACTTTGTGTGGAAATACATCACATTTTGCATGTTTTGTTTAGCTTTTTTAAAAAAAAATTAATTCCATATATGGTTACATGCATGTATATACATAAGCACAGACTACATTTACATCATTTGATGTATAATCAAAATGTGTTCAAGAAACTTTTGCATAAAAGTTTTTGTTACATTCTAATATTCAACTTAGCTCTTATGAATACTAGGATGTTTTGTTTAGCTTGAAAAAGTTGATGAACTTCATTAGGAGCCATGAAGTGTGGGATTAACTGAGCCTGGGAATAATATTAAGTGTATGTGGGCACTAGATGAAAATAGATATGCTGATATATTGATAGTGTAAGCCCTATGAAACCATTGAAGTGACTAATAAATGAGTACTGAGAAAATAAAGTTGTCAATAAACAACACATGTAGAAACTTTGTCTCCATCAAAATTTGTGTTTGCTTCATACATATATATACACCGGTGTAAAAACAGTGCTCTTTGCATATACACATTTTTTTGCAGATATAATATTTGTAGGGCTCTACAATCAGCATGTCATATTGTCCAGGACAAGTAAAAATTTATGCAGGACAAGTAAAATGTGAAAGAAATACTTATAGCATGCAAAAGATAGAGGTACTTGTCCTTGGACAAGTGGACTTCAAAGAGAATTTGTAGAGCCCTAATGTTTTTTCTATGTAACCACTGCATGTATACTAGTGGCAGACTATCTTCAGATTGCCAGGGAGCATGAACATTTGTGGACTTTTTGCTTTGAAGGTCAGCCATTTATCCGCACTTGATCCTCCGACTTTAGTAGCAACTACAGTTCCGCTAATATTATCTCACACAACATACCTGATACTGCTTAATGTCATTTTATGTTCGGAACGATTGGGACTCAAACTTGCAAGCTTTGGCACCAGTCGCCTAGATGAAATGGGAAATGCAGATATCCACTAGACCAAACCCCATTCTTGAAAAAGAATGATTCAATGGAGGTAGTTAAGATCTGTGAGTGCCATATCAACATGGTTATCCAGTATATGTACTGAGTTGGCATTTATTTCCTGAATCCGGGACTTAAATCCGCCAGCATTAAGGAAATGCCGAAAATATATTTTATGTACGTAACGAGCAAGACTCAAACTTGTAACCTTTGGCACCAGTGGCCTAGCTGAAATGGGAAACACACATATCAACTCGACCAAATCCCTATTTTTAAAAAAGAATGGTTCAATGGAGGTAGTTATGTGTGAGTGCCATCAACATGGTTATGCAGTATATGTACTACTTAGTCTTGTCACATTTCTTCTGTATGGTCGGATCGGGAGTTTTGGTGCCCCACACCAGCCCCCCCTCCCCGATTTTATGATACTTGCATAAGGTCAATCAGGAACATTACAGATACCCTGTGTTGTATACAACAGCATTATACATGTCCCCAACCACTAAGTTCTGACGAGTTCCTGTAACAAAACTGGTCAGGCACATCTTTGAAGATGATGAATTAGCTACACAGGAAATCCTTGAAATGACAACATTTTTTACAAACAGTTCTTTTAGCCTGCTTGATGTTCGTGGTGTAGGAATGGGTGACCATTGATTGGCCTGAGTGATTGTCGCTATGAACTAAGATAATTAGTATGGGACAGATAGTTGGTCTTATGTGGGTTAGTTGTGATGATCGAGCTGCTTGCTGGCAGAGCACATCACCATCATGGCTCCCACTCCCAAGAGAAAACACCGTAATGCCAAGATGGCCAATAAGTGTGTGATGCCATGTGGGTGGCAGGTGAATATTGTGATTATCACTGGAAGTGAAGCCAAAGGGGTTGACATATATTCACTTTGTCCACAAATATAGTATCTTATGCAGTAAAACCTGCCAAGCCAAACTGTGACCCTCGATAGCCGAACACCTCAGTTACCCGAACACTTTTTTGGGGTCCCAGCTTTTTGTATGTAATTGTTTAGGAGAGCCAAGTGTTGGAACCTGCAATCCCTGAACACTGAACACTTGATTTGGGTCCCAAGGCAACATTAAACCTGTCAAGGCTGAACACCTACCCCCTAGAAAGAAGGAAATTTTTGGGAATTTTGTAGATATTCGATATAAAAGCATCCCATTTTCTTATATTTAACACTTTCATCAAAATTTGTGGCATTAATGTATTCAAAGGGTGTCAAAAGTGTGTAGGTTCCGTGGTGAGACCTACAGCTGCACATACAATATACTGGTGTTGTACATGTGTACAATAAATTGGTTTAAACTTATCAAACTAGTAAGTGCATTCTGAAGTTTAGCAGTATGATGAAGGGTGATACACATATTGTGTGTTAATGTTGGAGAATAAATCAATGTTTTATGTCATCAAATCATGCACTGTCACAGGTAGGACAGATGTACATGTACTCCAGTACATGTACATTTATGCATGTGCTAATAACATTAGTAATGTAGCCTACTGATATTGAAAAGTGCATGTAGCCGTTAGCCTGAAGTTTATGAATCCTGTAAACTTTTTTCTCTGAGTGGTTGGAATTCTTATAAAGTTCTTTTGTATCTTGGACTTTATTTTTCCTTCAAGTTTTGATAATTTGTATAAATATATATTCATGTATTGGAGCTGGTAAATCCCCCAATGCATGAGTACATGTAGGGAATTCAAAATTTACATGTGCAGGATCAGTGTTGTCTGTAGCTTAAAAAAGAGGGGATATTTGCCCTGCCCTTTTGTTTTGCTCCCTGTCCATTTTCTTTAGCTCCCTACCCTTTTCTCCAATGTTTTTTTATTTTCTGGGCAATTACATTCATTTTCTCATAAAATTTCAATATAATTTTAACTAATTGGCAACACAATGTATCAATTTATCTATTGACCATGAGTATAAGATACAAATTCAGAACTATTTCCATAAAAACAACAAAAAATCCTGTTTTTTTGACCGCTACGTTTGGATGCCCTTTTTGATTGTCATTGTGTGCTTTAAAAGTGCCCTTTTAGTTTAAAGGTGCCATGCCCTCCTGAAAAGCTGGGGACAACACTGAGGATGTAGCCACAAGGCCACACCCCCGAACCTGTATTAGCCAAACACCTCTGATACCCGAACACTTTGGCTGAGTCCCAAGGGCGTTCAGCGTTGACAGGTTTTACAGCATATAATATGTATATTAAGCGCTCTTATCATCATATGATCTGTTTTTGACAACAGGTTGCTGTTATTTCAGTGTCATAAGAAAAAGAGGTGATAATGGTCCCGGCAACTCGGGCTTTGCTGTTGTTGCAATTAAGTCACCATCATGTAACATGATAAATTACATAAGGAGCATATGAGACAGGGCAAGTGGTTGGCAATGTCCTAGGGTAGTGTGACTGGTTTCGATGCTCATGCATCACATCAGAGACTATTAGATAAGCTGTTGACACCCATCATATACCCAGGGAGATTGAGTAATTCCCTGTTGCCAGGTAAAAGATGCTTGTGCGTACATGCATAGTGCAGGGCCCTGGTATGGCCATGACTATGGCTGTCACAGTCATATTTAATTAACAATACAGTAGTACGTATTTTGAAAGACCACCCTTACGGCAGGTCAAAAAGCAATCTTTCAAAATAGGTGGTCTTTCATTAGAGGTACAACAAGATGGAAATTAAAAGATTGCACAGTGTTCTGAGAGAGTGGTCTTAAAAAGATATGCGGCCTCTCATTCGAGGGGTCTCTCAAGAGAGGTACCACTGTAATTTGAATCACAGTGGTTAAGATCACTGTTTATGACATAGCTGAATTCTGCAAGTTCGTGCTGTGTGCTGGAAAGGGATTATCAGAGTGCATGCACTTTATGACCGACTACGGTCCCTGGAACAGGAGTTAGAAAAATTGTGGAGATGACATTCAGCGTGTTTTAGGATTCACAGTTTCACCTCCTTCTTAATTCCCACTCGTGGCTCTTGTGACTTTGTACAGTTAACTTAGACAGCCATCTGGAAAAAGGCTTACAAGGTCAAACAACATTGATTATATCTTACCCGAACTGACATGGAGAAGAAAAATACAAGTCAACTGCAGATGTTTACCTTTCGTGAGATTACACCTGCCAGTTAAGCCTGTTTTGAGAAAGTTAAGGACAGATGAGACACCAAAAATAATTTTGGTAACTACACTGCCTTTGGATGATGGTGTCTTGAAAGATATTGCAAGCATGTTAAAAGTATGTGTTTTGGGGAAAGAGAATTATCTAATTATTTCAAATTTGAAAGGATAAATTGAAATATATGAGCAAGTTGATTAAGCATAGTTTTATGTGACAAAGATGTGAGTTTTACAAGTATGTAAAAATTGTGGAAATAACTTCTCACAGGAGTGGCAATTCTTTAAACAACTATTTATTTTCAGTAGTATGCTATATGTCTTGGGGGGGGTGACCCCAATGCAATCATTTGATACTTTATCACCGTTAGGAGTCACTACCACAGAGACTGTCAATTTGAGACACACAACAAAGCATGGTTGATGCACTGCAGGGGTCTAAGCTCCATAGTAACATTGCAGCAGATGAGTTTCATAAATATCACAGTCCGTCCCCCACCCCCCATGATATAGTTTAATGTTTATCGTCAAAACTGACACTGATCCAAACAGGACGCTGTCCGCTTGCCCAGCCGACTCTGTGCCTTTTGCACACCGGTATTACACAATTATATTCAATTTTTACCACAATTTTTGGACAAAACAGCCTGAGGGAATTTAGCTAAGACTTTTCCAAGGCTAGGCATGTTATTTGACCTCTATTGAGAGACCAGCTGTTTCAGGTGACCACTTTTCAACTTGCCACGGGGTGGTCTCTGAAAGGAAACACCATGAATATATTTCGTTCTCAGCAAAATGATGCATGTAATTAATTTTGATGTTCTCTCTATTTGCCCATACCCTTGTTCTTGACATTCACCTCTTTCAACATTCTTTTTGCTGTCTCAGTCATGCTTTTTATCTATCAACCTTAACCAGACGGGTTGACGTGGGCTGGGGCCTTCTCTTTGTTTTCAGCATAATGTATACCTGAATGAAATATGTTTAAACCAAAAACTATTGGAGCTAGGTTTTGAATTTGAGCATGATGATTGTCCTTTATAAGATCTATGTTTGGAGCACGTTTTAGAAATTTTGATCAAATTTTCAATATCAAAGGTTCTTATATTAGGATGCAAAAATTCTTGTGATCTTATTGTCTGGGACAAGTGGAATCCTTTTGAGGACAAGTGACTTTCAAATTTTACTTGTCGTATGGACAAGTACTTTTACTGGGCAAAATTCACAATATGTTAAATTTTCAAAGGTTTTTGTGATAACAGACACTTAAACTCACTGCATGTGTAATGGATGTATTTTGTGACCATGCTGGGTCATACAATCCATTAACCAAGAACGGACCTACATTGCATGCTAGGCCTGTTCAAGGATTAAAAAAAAAATGCCACAGACCTAACAGAAGAACAACCAAGAATTGCAGTTGTAATTAAACAACGTTTATTTTTGGGTGACCTGTAACATTACAAACAAAATGTACTCTCCTAGGTTTTACAAGGGCGATGTCTGGAAGTAGACAATGACTAGTGAGCATCGTCTTTACAATGAACACTGGTAAAAAGAGTGTAGCCATTACTTGGTCCAACTTCCATCCTGGTCCTCTAGCCAAGCTAGGTATATCTTAACATTAAAACATTAAAGGAAAATATAGTTTAATTATCACATTGGAATAAAGTTAAGCTAAATCTAAAAGATATGTAGTACATGTACAAAGACCTCTTGGTCCAGTGTTCAATGACAATTTTTTACAAATTGCGACACGTCCATGATATCCAAAATATCTTCTGTTTTGAAACTTGAAGGAAACATAATTAAAAATCTCAAAGTTAAAATATATGATATGTACCTGGTAACTACAAGTTTTACTTTCACCTAATAAACAAAAAAAGGAGGGGGACGGGGTGGTGGGGTGGTGTCCATATTACTATTTTTAAATCTTAAGTATAAAAACTAAATATGAAGTGTATTGATTGTTCTTTGAAAATAAATATCAAATGTATTGACCGTCCATGTGTAATAATTTCACCTAGTGTTCAGGTGGACCAAGTGTTACTGTTCTTGTGTATAAAAGTCCCAGGTAAGGATGACCACTTTAGGCAAGCTTGACATGTTGCGTTCTTGACCCCCATGGCTCACAAGTTTGACACTGCAACTTAAAAACTGGAGTCAGAGACTCCTCCTTCTATTTATATTCAATTCTTTTATGATCTAACATAATCAATGAATTTATGTCATAGTGTCTTCAAATTTGAAAAATGTCATGAAATAATTTTCTAAAAATCTGCCTTCCTAGGATGTTTTAAGAAAAAGTGAGTGTTCACATTGTCAAGGCAAGAGGAGAAACCTTTCACGAGGCCTAAAATGTGGTACACTCACCTTTTCTCAACAGCCTTCTACAGTCTTGCAGAGGTGATGAAGTCAGTGACTAATGAATCCATCTTTTGAAGTGACCACCTGAACCGTCCAACAGGAAAATGCGATGCTCCTGTCCAGTTGGCCGTATAAATAGCCCCCCCCCCTAACCAATTCCTGCGTGCTCGTGACATGTTGTACTCACGTAGGTATCAATACCACATTTCACCAGTAGGTGCCAGTCCGCAAATTTAAAAATGCACAGCAGTATTCTATTTCACATGGGGAAAAAACACCATAGAGACCTTTTAAGATCACTACATATGACGTAATGATTTGCATTAAAACATATGATCTTTCAAACCAAAACTTGGGTACATGTCATGATCATTAGGGAGGACCAGTAAAAATTTTGTGTCACTATTGTCCTGTAGACCAATAATTTAAAAACAGTTTTTCTCGTCTTGACTCACAGTCCATCCATAGCAGAATCCTTACAAGGAAATTATCCCATGATTCATAGGCCACAACAGACTCAAATTTATCTCAATTTTACCTTGGCACTAGCTGTCTCCTGAAAGTAATTTTTTTGACCTAGACATTATTTTCTAGATTACAGGAACTATGTTTGTATCCAGTCTGTTGGCAACAGCACTGCTTAATTTGGTAAATTTCGTTACTGAATGAACCATGGTTATAGACTTGCATAAGTCTTAACCTCATGTTGCTCTGTCCCAAAGTGACAGTAAAAATTGAATGTGATCATGTAATATGGATGTATCAAGTTATGTGCTTCACAAAATTTCGTTGTATTCATAAGGTGAAACAAAAATACTTATGATCCTGTTATATCCCCCCCCCCCAAAAAAAGGGAAGAAAAAATACAGGTACAGTAGGAGAACACTGTTTTAATTTCCTCCGTTCTATTGTTTTTTCATTGTAATTTCACATAATTTTGCTGTAAATTGCCTTAATTTTCATGTGTTTGCTGTAAAAAATAAAAGGAGGCAATTTAAATTTGTTTACTTTGCATCTTCATAAAATGTTGAGGTCGGATGTCTTTTGGGAGGTACATCAGATACCCAGAAACAGAGGCATTATTCTGTTTGGCCTAATTTTCAAATCAACATTGTACCTGTGCCATGTAAAGGCTACTTGACCTGTGCACATATTCCAACAAAGTCCACAAGCTTTCACCTTGCCTCTTAAGCAGTGGTCATGTCTGGACCTGTCCGTTACTATGGCTTGTTTAACTAATGGTCTGGTCCATGTGGTGGACTGCAGCTGAATACAAAAAAAAAAAAAAATTATAATAAAAAAATAAAATAAATAAAAAAAATAATAATAAGGGACAAATTCTGTATGATAAAAGGCCAAGATATGCATGCAGAGTACATGGGCAGTTTTTCAGAAAAAGTAAATTCCATTTGAGATTCACTGCAATATTTTTCCAGCGGTTTTTCAGAGAATGTAAATCCCATTCAAGATTCACCACAATATTATTGCAGCCCACAATTCTCATATTGCAGAAAACCAACCCCCCAAAAGTCCTTCAGTACCATATGTGTCCACATGCCAATGTCAGGGCCTCATATGGCCAATTAGCGGCAATTATTATTATGATAAGCTCTAATAGCTCTGCTCTCAGAATGACTTAACAGGTAAATTGAAATCCACATTTTATGAGCGTGATTGAAAGCTGAATGTGAAGCTTGTAATAATATTATTAGTTTTGAAAGCAGTTCATACAGAGTAGGTTTGCGTTCAGTGTACATTTGATCTTTCAGCATGGTTTGCTGTATGTCATGATCTTATAGGTATTATATGATGAGCACTTAATGTCTATTATCACAAAAAAGTAGTTTCTAAACCTTACATGAATAGAATTGATCAATCCCGTCACAGTCCATTCTACTGAACACCTTGGGTCATCAAATGAGTAGTTTTTGCTCTTCCGGTACTCGCATGTTTTCAGAGATGAATAGAATAAAATTGTATGTGTGTGCATACATGTACTATTGGTACATGATTGATGGATAACAATAGACACAGAAGCTCTCAGCACAGGAGGTACTCATCCAACTAAAAGCCTGTCATGTACATGTGGCATATCAGTAGATCACAATGAGGAAACATGAGAAAAATAGTAAACTTTTAACAGATGACGCGACAGACATGTACATGTACATAGTGATATCTGCTTTTCGAAGCTGTGCAGAGGTCCGTCTAGTGAGAGACCACGTACCCCTAGGACGTCTTTAAGTCAGTACATAAAACAGGTGGCCTTTCAACTGAGTAGTCTCTCGAAAGAGGGACTGGTCTTGCTTGGTTTTCTACTCTCTAAAGAGGGACTACTGTATACTCACTCCTGCAGCCATCACACAGAAGTTGCTTTCTGCACTTTTGTAACTAGGACTGGGGAGCTGTCTTGTTTTTACAGCTCCAGGTACCATATGACAAATAGGCTGGTTTCCTACTGCTTTCTAGCTGACAAATGAGACCAACCATAAAAATATGTTCGTTTGTGGTAACCCTCCTGACTGGCTTGAAAACGTGACCATGACGTGCTGTGTGGAATTTCAACAGGGTGTAAATAAAAATGTTTGCTTCCTACTGACTTTTTGTCAGTTTGAGTGAGCAGAATCTAATTTTTAGCCTTAATTTGTGTTTTTTCAATGGTGAAATCTGCTTTTTTACTCTTAATTTGGCATTAAAGAGCTAAAAAAAAAAAAAAATCCTCCCTCATCTGTTTTTCAAAAGGGTATAAAAACAAAATTCCTCCCTACCCTAGGAGTTGATAAAATTTGTGTTACTGCAAACGAAAATTGTTTTGTGTTACTGGAAACAAAAATATTTTTAAGGCTGGCCTGAGCTGCTTCTTAAATGCAGGTTTATAAGCATGACAAAAGTGCAGCACTCAGTTTTTTGTTGAATTGCAGAGCAGAGAGCTGGAACATAGATGAGCTCCCTGTAACTAGTAAACACATTAAAACATTTATGTTTACCCTGGAGCTGCCAAATATGGACGAAACCAGTCAGGCATTTTACACATCATCTATCAACTTTCATCGATGCTTGCGTGCACATGTGTCTTTCCATGACAAAGGAGCTACATTCCTGGAGTGTAATACCCTTTGTAAAGGAGCTGCTTTCCTGGAGTGTAAAACCCTTTGTAAAGGAGCTGCTTTCCTGGAGTGTAATACCCTTGATAAAGAAGCCACTTTTGCGCTGCTTTAGACATTGTATCATCAGAAAGAAGTTGCTTTTCCATTGCTCCAGTGGCCACAAATTAAAGGAGCTGCTAAGCCACCTGTTACAGATTTAAGTATTGTCTCATATAAATACGTATAATTTCATTTGCCATGGTGTGGAATGGCTCTAGCTTATACCAAAATGATTGCAGTGTTGCCAACCCTTCCAGTTCTTTGTTCATGAGACACATTCAGACTGCCTTGTCATGAGCAAAAGGTGTTTTGCATCAATAGGACAATTATAGTGGTCAAAAATGCATTTTTTTTTTTCATTTTTCAAATTTCAACCCTGAAAGGCTGGCAACCCTGTGTTCAAGATCAGAACATTGTGCTGGTTGACAGGAGCGGCTGGATAGCCTTCATGCAATATGTATTTCTCCTCATAAGATCACTGTACAAGAGAAAATGTAAATACAAATGCAAGGAAGTTGAACAAACCCATTAAACTTTTATGGGTAAATTAAAACTTGATAATGTCTTTGAATTTAATGTCGTAATCCATTATTTTCCATCCTGACAGTCTGAAGAAAAAAATACTGATTATGGCCCTGAGTCATCAAAAAAGATATTTTTCTGTATTTTCTAGTCATAAATATCACTTGATCTTTCTTATCACCCACTTTTTTAGACAGAGTGCTGGTTCTGTAAAAATGGAGAACTGAATGGATTCACCAGTTTCACCAAATCTCTCATTTGCACTGGTGGGCATCTTGAAGCCGCTCTCATTATGTCAGAGTTAAAGGTGACACATGAAGGGATTGAACTTCATGTGAATGATGCAGAAGCCAGTTGACCTGGACGCGTACATTTTCTAAAGGTCAGGCAGTATACTGAGGCAGAGATTGAGACAGATCGAGGCAATGAGGCACATGACATACACTATTCTGTAGTGTCGGCAGCAGCACCAGTGCTCCCTGTGTCACGTGACATTTTTAACCAATGAATGAAACAGATTTTGTTCATCCCCCCCAGGTGTCTCCACCTGCAACAGCTGGATGCCAGGGGATAAGTCACCTGGATGGCCACCTTCAGGTGACATGTTGCATTGCAGCAAAACAGTATCTCTTTGTTGTCACTGCAAAACGATAAAATTTTGAGGCAATCATAGTGACACCCTCTTGAACATGTAACAGTCGCTGCCCTGATCTTGTGAACCTTCCAGTGACAGACCACCTTTGCTTAATCCTTTTCCCCTTGACTCAAGACTGTGTCGACAGCTTTCCTGGCATGGGTTGGGCACTGAGTGCCCAACCAATGGCAAGGAAAGCTGTTGACTTGGAGTATATGATATTGACAGGTCTCACCTATAATTGTCAGTCAGTTTGTTTTTCATTAATGTTGAAATTAGTTGAAAACAATGAAACAGACAACATTTGACTACCAGCCAGTTTTATAGTCTGTTTAAGGGGGAAGGGGGTAATACTTTTGATCCCGTTTATATCTCATGTGAAAGACCACCTGTCACGAGAGACCACAGTTTGGTTATTTGTATAGGTTGCCTTCAAAAACAGGTTTGAGTTTGTGTACCATACCTCTATGCATGTGTATATGAAAACATTTTTTACATTTTCTGGTAGAAATCCTTCCTGCATGCAGGTTTTTTCGTCCCACTCTGGTGGTAAAAATCAAGTGTGGTGATTATTTTGTATGCGCCAAAGGTGCTGAATTACTTGGCTGCATGAACAGACAGAGCTCAGGAGGGAAGGACTAATGGTTCAGACTGAATATATGGACATGCAGCGCCTTCTCCTGATGGGAAAAAAAATAAATTGCTCCATGCTACATTTGTATTATTTGGCCTGTTCAGGGGTGGGGTTTCTCTTGATTGTGATGTCATTCAAATAATGGTTGCTACCCGGGGGGGGGGCTACTCCCTATACCGAGCGTAATGGGGATGTGCCATGTGCCACTCTGAAGGGTGCCTTTTCGCCGGTACTTTCGCTAACAAAGGTATCCATTTTCCAAAGATTTCCCTAACGAAGGTCCATAAATTTTTCTGAGACCCCTAACCAAGGTCACTGATAAAATCAAAGGGCCCTAATCAAGACCAGACAATTTACTCTCCAGCCCCGTGAACAGGGTGCTTGCTGTGAAAGTGATTGACGCGCTGTTTATTCTCCTATGGCCCTTGGCCACCTGGTGTGTGTATCGAGAGATGGCGGTGTTGGCAGCCCTAATGAAGATCCATTATTTGGTAGGATGGGAGCCCTAATGAAGGGTCATTCTGAAAAACTTGAGCTGCACACCCCCACCTAAAAAAGTAAGGAGTGCCCCCCCCCCCCCCCCCCCCCCCGGGTTGCTACCACAGAGAAATGAAACTATAATTATGGGATTCCCCTTTTGTGGTAAAGATGCATGCACTTGCTCCCTCAAGTGGCTATCAATTGCAGATGTTAGTCTGCACTAATAATTCCATCCCTCCATCTGTTCAATTAGGTAGGTAACTATGCCTTCCCCGCATGCAAAATTGATCATTGAACTCTATTTTTACTGCCAATGTGGGAGAAAACAACCTGAGGGGAGGACCTCTGTAGGTCTAAGTTTCTGGTAACCTGACCCTTTCCCCCTTAAACCGGCCAAAACTGGCTTCTGGTCAAATGTCGTCTGCTTCCATGTTTTCAGCAGATTTCAACAGTAATGAAGAGCAATTTGACTGAGAGTTGAAGACGAGACCTATCAAGATAACATGCCCCAGGTCAACAGCTTTCCTTGGTAAGGGTTGGGTACTATGTGCCCAACCCATGCCAAAGAAAGCTGTTGACTCAGTCTTAATTCAAGCTGGAAAGGGTTACAGAGACATTTGATCACCTATGTTGTGAAGAAAAATGACACTTTCAAGGAACACAGTGATAAGATTTCTATCATAGGGGACAGATGTCTCATTATACCTAATTGTAATGAGTGAAGGCTGAGCTAGAGTTCAGTTTACAGCATACAGTTTATTCTGTAACCTATGTATTACTCTCCAAATAATAACCATTAAACTGATGCATTGATAAGCTTCAGATTAACAGTATATGTATTAATGCTTGAGTATCATAATGTTTCAGCTTCATTTCTGAGGAAAATGCTGTGGAAGCTGCTACTAGGCTGGAATGAATTCTTCCTTATCAAACTGTTAAACTGGATAAATTAGATGGGCACTGTAGCTGTGATGTCATCCTACAATTATGGTCATGTGATAATTAGCTTTTCTTTCATCTGTTTGTGGGCCGGGCATGCCAGGGTGACATAGGTTGAGCTGACAAGAGATCATGTATAGTGGTCTGCCCTATTTACATAATCAACATATCATTAGGCACCTGGTGGGAGAAACACTTCTCAGTCCCTTTAAGCCATGTCAACATTTTATTCATAGATCAGGTAAAACCACATGCTGGTGACATCGCCTTAAAGCTGCGAACAAGAACTGTTCATTTTATTGTTATAATTCCCAGATGTACCCTCTAATAAGTGACAACAAAGTTACACTTAGTCTGATGTGGCACATAATACTGATGCCCATTCACACAATCCATTTTAATTGCATACCAGATGATTCATCATTCCAAGAGGCCCCAAGAGGGAAGCTGGCTTTTCTTATGTACCTTTAATTAGCATAAGCATGGAGGTAATGGTCATGATCTATAATGATCTGACAATGAACTTTTAAACAGGGTATTAGCATAAGCATGGAGGTAATACGAAGGAGAGAGCATGCCTGCCACCTCAAAGTTTCCAACCCTGAAACCAACAAGTTTTTTGTTTTTTTTGGGGGGGGGGGAGGAATTAGACCAGCACACTGCTACTATGCGGCTGCCGGGGCACAGCTTTTTGGGGGGAAAACCTTAAAAAATCTTCTCCAAAACCGCTCACCCAATTGCTTTGATATCACACAGGAACACTCCTAGGGACTCCTAGTTTTTAATTTGTTGACCAGGTGGTGCTGCAATTTTTTTATGATTTTTTATGTGTTTTTGCTATTTTCTACTTCTTCTCCATAAACGTCACTCAGATTAAGCTGAAATATGGTGGATATGTTTCTTGTGGGAGGGTCAAACAAAGTTGTTCATTAGGAGACAATGCTGCAGATTCCTGATTTTTAAGGATATTTTTAATATAGGTATACTTATCAGTCAATGCACCTTTCCCATTGATTACTATGTAAGTCAATGGGCATTCTAATACTAATTCACGTTTTTGACTTCTTCTCTGAAACTGTCAGTCAGATTGACGTCAAACTTGGTGCCAATGTACCTTGTGTGAGTCTCTGACAGATTTGTTCAAATGATCATGCTTCATTTATTTTTGGATTATTCATGGTTTTTTTTTTTGTTCTTTTTTGAGCAAATCTTAGAAAATCTTGTCTTCTGAAACACTAACATGGTTGCCTTGATATAACACAGGAACAGTCCTAGGAGCTCTTAGTTCTGAATTTGTTCGCCAGGTGGCACTGCAATTTTTTTTCAAATTTTCTATGTTTTTTGTGTTATTGCTATTTTTGACTTCTTCTCCAGAACCGTTACTCAGATTAAGCTAAAATGTGGTGGATATGTTCTTTGTGGAAGGGTCAAACAAAGTTGTTCACTAGGTGGCAAATTAATGCTGCAGATTCCTGATTTTTCAGGATTTTTTTAATTTGGGTACTTACTGATAAATGTACCTTTCGTATTGATTGCTATGTAAGTCAATGGGTATTCTAAGGCTAATTCACAGTGTTGACTTTGTCTCCAAAAGTTATAAAAATGTCCGTGCATGAGCCTCTTCTTATAGTACATGTAATAAACAAGTGCCTGCGGCTGTGCCCAGGCAACAAGTTAAACTGACATCAAAGGAAGTAGTGAGTAAAATGGGAAAGAACATCCATTTTAAACATGTGTCAACAAATGTTCAAGTTACCCAATACGAGGCCTAACAGAAATATATGTGTGGTTCTGGTAACCTGACCACACCCTACTGAAAAGGTGCAACCCTAAAGAAATTCTGTGAAACATGAAAAAAAAAGTTTCAGGCCACCCGGCCCTAATAAAAATTGATTGACCCTGGCTGACAGATTTTATCCAAAAAGTGCCTGTCGTGTGCCATTATTTTGCAGTAAAGTCAACCCAAACACAGCATTTTATTTCAACTTGTCTGGACGGTTAACTTGGCCAGGAAAACTGCATCGCTGCATAGCCATGGTTGTTTGGTGAAACAGGCTACAACATAACCCCAGTGTGCTCAGTGATCCACGGACCTTGATCTGGTGAATCATGTTAACAGGTCCATGGGTGCATGATCGTTATTGTAACATTTTGGTAGGTTCCAGTGTCTGTTCTCGGAGTTACCAGGGCAAATGGTTGTTAAAGTTAAAGTACTTTTAAAACATGACTTATTATCTTAACTTTAATCTGCCTGTTTGGTTGTGTCTGAAGCAGTATATATAGCAATGTTAGTTACAAATATATATGCAACATGATACGTTGAGCTGGCAAATCAGTTGGTGAGCACCATTTTGAACATGGCACAATGCATTGCGGGACAGTCTGACAAAAATACCTTTGATTTGGATATTAAAGTGAAACGTGGGCACAGAATAGATGTATCATATCATTATTGATGCTCTTAAATATTTGCAAAATATATACCTTTGGTGTCATATATTATAAACCCCCCAAGATCTTCCTATATGTAATACCATCCTCATTTACAAACCATTGGGTGCAGAATCCACAATTTCAAAATGGCAGCCAAGTGCCTGTGGGTTAAATTAGCAAATTGGATATTTTGTAGAGGTAGTATCCAAAATACATGTGTGATTGGTGTTAATGGATGGTTAATTTGTGGAATAAATGTAATGTACAATATATAATGGGACTTTTACAGAGGAAGCATTCCCTGAAAATGTAAATACAATGCTGTACAGTTACCAGTGGGCCCCAGAATAGGGATTTTGTGTCAGACACTGAAGTCGCCCCCAGACTATGAATTAGGTAGCAGCACTTGTCGGACCTGTCAAGCACCCCTGCTGAGTGAAAGATGGAGCTTAGGGGAGTAGGTGGCCTCAATAGTGGATGCAGGTCCGAAAGTACCGGCGGGTTTTTTTATAAGCGGTAATTAATAATATTTTATTGTACCCCCAGTGTATGGGCAAGTAAACAAATATAGATATACATGTATACATGTACATACACTAATTGCAAGATGATGTAGCACCATGAATATTGCGGGTGATTAAAATACATTAAAGTCACACAACTATTACTAAAATATATAAAGTACCAGAAGCATGTTGCCTGAAGCATACCATTAAAAAGCCTTTACCAACATAGCTAGTGGCTAAAATGACCTGAAATTCTCATGGAGGGTTAAAATTTTCCAGCAGGAGAAGGTATCTTCGAGAGCCAGCAACTCCATCATATTGACTATCACTTGAGGAGAGGGTGACATTACTGGCAGAAATTTGTTCTAAAAATGCATGTATGTAAGAGAGACACCTATAGGCAATGTATTCTGTTGACTAATGTGTCAGCGACAAGTCCCACGGTACCTTGAACAACACCATTTGGCAGCATATGGCACATTTTGGCGTCAGTGGTCGGTGGCGATGGGTGGTGGTTGGCGACGATCGCTGCCCACTGCTGTAGAACACCACCAAAGCTTACAGGCTGGTCAGTGATCTTCCTTGCTGTCAAGCACCGCCCACCACCACCCATGGCTGCCCACTGCGGCTGAGAAGCTCAAAGGGAGCCCCAGGGAGCATCTATTTGTTTCATATGTAAGCTAAGTGAACGAATGCAAGAACTGATTAGTAAAAGGGGAGGAAAATAAAAGTGAATTTATATATAATATCTATGTGGGCATAAACATTAGTCTTTTTGTACTTGTGTTCTCATACATATACCAAACAGTATGTACATTGTATATTTACACATACAGGGAAACACACATATATAATCATGCAAGGCGTCAATTTATTCACACACATAATATTATATGGACATGTTGATCGTGTTCTGGCTTTATGCATCACAGTGTAGGTCCACAAACATGCTTAAAAATAACCTGCACGATTTAGACGTGTCCCAGTGAATCCCCACATCAGGGACAGTTTTTGATGTAGAATAAAATGCTGATCTCCCATATACATGTACTCCCTGCCCACTGTAAAGCATACCATAATTATTATGAGGAGAGATCATTAGATATTAATTATGAACTGAAAATTAACAAAATTGATGCTTTTTTTAGAGCTATTAAAGCAGCAAACAAGTACTGTATTTTTATCGCAGTTGCAGTAGCTATAACATCAGTATGTCACAACACAGATCCACACACCTGGTTAATAATCACGAGGTTTAAAACACAGTAACTGCTCACCAGCAGACCAGGTGATCCAGAGGTGTCAACTGTGTGCACTGGGGCAAACCAATTAAAATAAGCTGAGTAATGTGTTGAATACACAACTCCAGCTTGCTGGTCTCATTATGCAATGACACCATGCAAGTTCACTGCCTGTCAGTGCTTTTTTCTCAAGCACTAAACTTTTAAGTATTTCTTTCATTTTTTGGGGGGGGGGGGTATTTTTGTAGGTAATAACACTTTATTAAATTATAATTATATATTTAATTGTTTAATGGTCAGTTCAAGGTGAAGACATTTGTGTCCATGTCTCATGTTTCCCATCCACTTATCACTGCAAAGGATGAGGGCTACTTACAGCTAGGCCCTGAACATTCATTTTTACATGCAAGGCAGTATTAGCCCAGAACATTTGAGAGCTGGATTTCTTACGGTTCAGGACGATGTCATAAAACATTGAAAAGAAAAAAAATGTATGAGCTTAATGAGTAAAGTATGATACTAAAAAGCAGGTAAGAACACATACATAGATAGTCAGGGACAAATAAGTCCAGATCAATAACAGTGAATTATTCACAAGGAAATATTGAACCATTTGTTGACAATTGAAATGCCCTGCAAATATTTATTTGCACCTGACAACTTGACAAAAAATAAAGACTTTTTATCTAAGAGTGATGTTTGGATGGATAATTTGTGAAATACCTAAAACAGTCATTCTAATGGTAACATATCAATATATGATTTAACCCTTTTAAAGATAGACTTGATATACATTGGGTGAATCATCCCAATTGATACGATCATAAAGCATCAAAAGATGTCTTTATTGGTCTGTGGTGAACACTACGAGCGGTCTATAGGCAAATGATTGCCTTTTTGCCGTAACAGTTATCTTATCTTATCTTATATTATCTTATCTTATCATAATCCATGCAAGTGTATGTATATATACACTATCCGCAGATATGTGGCCTTCCAGGTGGCAGCATGGTACATGCATGGGCGCAGTGAGTTGGAGGGCAAAGTGACTGGAGGGCCCCCAACTGTTGGCCCCCTCAGTGCTTCCAAGGGGGCCAACAGTCGGGGGCCCTCCATTCACTTTGCCCCCTCCAGTCACTTGCCCTCCAACTCACTGCGCCCATACCCTGCTGCCCCCTCGAAGGCCACATATCTGCCGCTAATATATACGCACAAAAACATAAAATGTACATTAAGTATAATTATAATAACTTTTATTTTCATTCCATTTTGCCATTATGTTCTTACATTCATTCAACTAACCTATGTCTGAAGCAAATCTATGGATGCTCCCTGGACGTCTTGAGTTTCTCAATAGCAATGGGAGGCAGTAAGTGGCAGTGGGTGGTGGTGAAGAGACTCTCCACCCATTCCTGCTAAAGTTTAAAATTTCTCTGCCCATTCCTGCTAAACCTTAAAATTTCTCTGCCCATCCCTGCTAAGGCTTAAAATTTCTCTGCCCATTCCTGCTAAAGCTTAAAATTTCTCTGCCCATTCCTGCTAAGGCTTAAAATTTGGGCAGCGATGGCGGTGATTGCCGCCAACCGCCGCCAAGCAATGCCCATGCACCGCCGCCAAAATGTGCCATACACCACCAAATGGTGTTCCTAGTGAATTAATATACATGTACATGTACCTGGCAAGAAAGTGACAACAGGGCTTCCTTTAGGGTGATTCAGCACCATGGCAGCTATGCTGCACAGCAAGGATACTGCGCTCTGTTGAATTGTATCCATGACCCGTGGGATACAAACAGCCTTCAGAAAAGCAGAAGAATGTCTTCTCTTTCCTGAAAGCAAGTACCTGCTTCCCGATGGTACTTTGAGAAGATTCAAGATGCTTAAGTGAACCTTCAGAAAGATGCACACAGTCCACCCCATATAATAAACTTGGAGCACTGATTGTTTTCCATACGTTACAGATCTTCTGAACGTAGTCGTAGGTATGCCATACCAACGTAGCTCAGGATATACATGAAGTATCTGGCAGTGTTTATTCTGCGTTCAACATGGTCATTGTATGTATGCAATTTGAAGAAACATACTCCTGAAACATCCAATGAATCATCCATTAATTCTCATTTATGTCTGGACCTAGTTTCACACTTAAATCTGGAACAAAGTAGTGTGTTACTGTTGACTTCTTTATGCCAAAAATAAACCTCCAAGTGCTGGCTTTGTCCATGCACATATCCACAATATTCTGTAAATCAGGCAAAGTTGCCGAAAAAGTGTTATATCCTCAGCATCAGCTACAGAGTTTTAAGCATCTGCCACAATGCACACACCCATATCAGACAAACATAAGGGCAGAAGAATGAAGGTCATTATAATGAATATGTTGAAAAGCGCTGGGGAGCTCGAGAGAGAACTTCTGACTGGCTTGTGCCACAGGTCACAACAAATTGCTGCTATATGTGACTTGACACTTAACAAAGGTTTTCTGTTTATGCTACCAGTTAAACAGCAGCATCCAGTGACAGGAAGGTAAAACACTGCAGAATTTGTCAAAAAAGGCCATCATGCCAAAGAAAATCAAAATATTTTTCTGCATTAAGTGATGCAACAGACAGTGGTGAGTCCATGGAGATTAACTAATTCATAACATTATATGCAGTAGCACACATGCCCCGAGTGCCTCTGCCCTTGCTAAATCCAAATTGTGTGTCAGCGGCTTTGTCCGTAGGAATAAGACACAGTTCAACCATCTTAGAATAAACAGAGCTCGGAGTAATTGGCCTATGATAGTTGCATCATTCGGATTAAGGGTACACTTCTTTATAACGGGCACAATCTCACAAATTTCAAAATGGCAGGGGTGGCACTGCACTGTTTAATATAATGGAAAATGAAGAGGCAAGGTGTCTACACAGAGCCCCTGATTAACCAAACTTGAGATAATCAGAATATATGTCATCAGGCACTGCTGCTGTATGTGTAGTATTGAGGCAACCAGCCTCTGAACATGTTCCGATGTAATACATATCCGAAATCTCGTCAGAATACCCATTAGATATATTCTTGATAGTACTGTAAATTGCTTTATGTTCACATGGATAAATTTCATGTTTTTTGTGTTTTTTGACATTTCGCTGTAGTTTTGATTTCACTGTTTTGGGACATAATTCCCATTAAAACAATGTTACAATATTTTACACTGTGTTCTTATTATAACGGTTTTGTGCCATCAGCGAAATAAGCGAAAATAAGAGTACATGTAGCAAAATTAAAGCATTTTACATTTTAATTAATTTAAGTACATTTGTTTATTCTGGGGTTAACTCCCCATTATCCTGTATTACCTCACGGAAATAATCAGCAAAATCAGAGGAATGTGAAGTAGTACAAGATTTCTCATGTTGGCGCAATTTAAACTCATTCCAAAAACCCGACATTTTATGCTGCTGGAACCAAGAGTTTAGCTTCTGTGCATGGTGATCAATAAGCCCTTGGCTGTACCTCTGAAGCATACAATTTATGGCGGAAGTGCTTTTTCATAAATTTCCATGTTTCTAATGCCATGCCTGTTCTGGATTTACCAGTGCTTACCCAAAGAACCCACCAAAAATTTTTTCTGCCTTAAGGAAGGCTAAGATGCGGACAACGTGAAAGACTTAGGTTTGTACAGTTTGGAAGGTGTGCAAGTCACCTCTTGACAATAGCAAGGTCAAGAATAGAAGGTACAAAAACTGCCTAAAAGAGGGCACTGCAGTCAGTGGCGGGCTAGGGTTGTGTATTCTCATTGCTTTACGTTGTACACGTAATTTACAACTTAATGACTTGAAAATTACTGCACATAGAAACACCAAATTTCAGATAGTAAATCTAGATGCATAACTAAATACCTCACAAAAATCATATAACCACAGCTACAAAAGTGATTAGTTAATTTAAGGTTGCTTTAACATACAAACTAATGGGGATACACAGCTCTAGCCCTCCAAATTTTTGTATATTCAGTTGTGTATTGAGGCGAATACACACCTTGGAGCTAATTTTGACCTTTCCTATTAAGACCCGTGAATAAGAGAGTTAAAGCACACCCCCAGTTGTTTACAAAGTCATGGTGTATGCACTCTGCCCTGGCAATAAAAGAGCAGGCTAAGACTCTAATTTATCACGGATACTATGTCGATATCACTCCTTATTTGATGAGTCCCACGCTTTGGGAGATGGGAAACATTTACCAACTCCTGACAAAAGCTGATTATTCTCCTTGTTAATCTAAACTTTATCATTCACATCAAATCATATATGGGTACGGATAGGTGGGTGATCACCCACATTCATATATGTATTGTCGAGCGGCAATTTTAAAATCCCACTCAAGGTAATACTGCGGAAGTCGTGAGAAAGACATAAAACATGGTCAATAAAACTAGAATTATTTTCAAAGGAAAAGAAAGTGCAGTTGACCAGCTGTGAAAAACACCAGGAAGTCATTTGACACTTTAAAGTCATATAAGATCATGCTAAATTTTGTGTTTACTGGTAACCTAGCATTAAAATCCCCATAATCTTGATTGGGGCTATGGGGGCATACTGGTCCAGAACAGCTTGCAGAATGTCAAAAGTCGAAATATACACATCAATATTGTCCCTGAAATAAAATGGCATAGTATACATTACAACAATCTAGACTGTCTTGCCACTGCCATTGTTTATGCTGACAGCTATTATATTCAGATCTGGTGCACAAAATTTGAATTTCATGAGAGGAGAGACCAGCTCTACATTTCCAAATGGTAGCCACACCCCCAAAGGTCTCCCTCTATATAGTTTGCCACAACATCTGACATGCTACATGTACATTTGGCAAATGATTAAATTCAAACAGCCTCAATTCTACTGAGTATGTAGTCTGAGCTCTGCATATATCCATGGTAGTTTTAAGTTTCAGTGACGAATTTTACCCAGAATGGAAGAAGGTTTGCATGATTTTTACCGGTGAAATTGTCACTTACACAGTTATTAGTGGTGGCACTAATGGTGGAACTTGTGTTTTGACCATCCTCGATACCAGATGTTGCTGGGTTGATTATTCCACTCTTTATAGTGGAGGGAATCCCTCCACTACACAAAATGTAGTAGTTCACTTAAATGTAAGGAAAAGTAGATGCGATCAAGACTTTCTGTGTGTGTATGTGTGTGTGTATATATATATCTATATATGTATACGTTTAGATGTATTATATCTAGAATATATTTCAAAAATCATTATTATTTTTGAGTGGGATGAGTGTGGAAATGACTCTTGAACAATATGCCAGTGGTTATTATATAGTTAAACTACATGTTCATGTGTCTCTGTTATATCTTTCCACCTGCATGACCAGTGACAACTTCAGAATCAGGGTTAAAGCAATAAGTTATAACGCACAAATGTGGGTAAATGACGCAAATAATTGTGCTCTGATGCACCAATTGACGCAGCCCTGCGTTTTTCTGATGCAGGGGAAAGCATCTAATCCTTCAGACCAGAACAGTATTAACACTGTTAAATAATGCTCGGAACATGCTGCTCTGTTTTTATAGTTTAAAAATTGTGACATGCTGATCCTATTGGTTGGTTCTTTAATACAGTGTTGGGAAAAAATAAAGATCATGTACAAGTGCCGTGAGATGACTTGCCGGGCAAAATCAGCACACAACTGCCAGTGACATGCAAATGACACTGACAGCATGGAGTAGATCTACAGAACGGTGAACTGAGAAGTATAGTAGACGTAGGATCCACTCTCACGGACTGATTTGGGGCACATTTGGCGGTTCTGTCTATCCCCTATCTTTGGGTATTTGCCTATGACTCCAACTAATTATTGCTATAAACACTGGCATCTTTATTTTTGCATGGTACAATGTGAACTAAGCTTCCCGTTTGTGTGTTCCCTCGGTAAATTACACAAGATTCACACCTGTTCACTGGGCGAAAGCCATGATGAACACACTGTAACATGAGCTGTGATTGGCTCATTTTTGCATGTGACTCAATTGACCAATCAGGTGATGTGTTGTGCGTAAGACCACATGGTTATGCAAGCAGCTGTTTGTGTACAGTGGTAGGAAAGATGCGAGGAACTTGTCAATACTGTTCACACAAATTGACTACGATGTACCGATAGCATCCGCGGTAGGTCCGCAAATGATACAAATGCATCCCATCTGAGACAGAGCCAACGAGAAATGGGATCCTGAAACCAATGCAACTATTTTAAATATTTATTATAATTAAACTTTGCCTGGGACAGTGACTCCTATAGTGCCAGAAATGACACTGTATTTTTCATCACAAGTAACCCCATGCAAGCTTACTTTTTAATTTGTATTTTTAATATTTTGCCAGTTTCACTGTCAACAGTCGTCGCTAGAATCATGGTGAAATTTGACATACTTTTTCGAATTTGCAAGTGACAGTTAGCGGTGTATTAGGGTAAATGGTTTGTCTCAGCCTTTGTCTATGGATTGATGAGAGAACGTTTGTTTCTCGTATCAAGTTATATTCGGACAAGTGGACTTTGCATATGGGCGAGTGGATTTTGAAATCTACCTGCCCAGCAGACAAGTGATTTTCTAGAAAATTATGGAGCCCTCAGTCTATGCTAGTGGTACCGTCAGTAATCAACCTGCAAGTAAATTCAACATCATATAAAATTTCAGATTCACTTTTTGGAACTTATCATGGCCACTGTGGCTGTGACCCCTTGACAGCTTGCTGTGATCCCCTGAAAAGAAACCAAAAGGTTTTAGTGACCCCCTGAAAAAAATCCTGTTGCTAACCCTGAAAATTATTCATATTTTGATGTCAGTTGTCTTGAAAATGCTAAAAACACAGTGACGGTCTCTTCTTTGCTGCAAAACCTGTTGCAAGGAATTTATAGCTGATTTTATGGGTATTTTTGGATTGAAATACAAAGTGTATATGTGCAGACATATCCAGTTTACCCATGTGTGGAAGTCAGTGAATCTATATCCTAGCATATGTTGTGCATTTAAGATTTAAAGCTGAGAATATCTCGATCTGGCTATTGATGTATTTAGAGTGTGGCGAAAAAAAAAAAAAAAACATCTTGGGAATTTCGTGCACATGCATATATTTAACTCAGGGTTGGTCACGGAGGGTTAAGTTATCTTGTGGGTCCAGTTTCTATGGTTTCCCAGTGGCCCTCTTGCTACATGTCATACCAATGTTTGTATAGTTGCCATGGTAACCAAAGTAAATCACACCTGATCTGGTTCCTTCAAATGCAGGGAGCAAGTGATCAGAGTAGCAGTGGGCACCAGGTGAGATGCCAGGGCACATGTCCATTGGTACATGTACATGTACATACATGTACCGTAATATCCCTGTTAAGTGCCGCTGCCCATTTAAGCCCCAACCCCACCCCATTTTACCACCATGGACAGGGCCAGAATCATGCTATATTCATAACCCTTAAGGGTATATATCAGGTTACGCGTGAGTCTTACAAATGACTTAATAAACGTCTGAAAATACGCTAAAAGTACCATAAACTATATATTTCGTGAAAGCTAACAAATCTGGAAATAAGTTGATAGCATTTTCATTTGTACCAGTTCTTCTGTGTTGACACAACAATCAGGTAAAGTGATCATAAAAAAATCACACAATTGTTAAATCTACTTTTTTATTTTGAGATTGAGCATGTGCATTTCTGTTGCAAAAGCTAGCAGACATGATTTTCTACACAAACGTGTCTCACTTTTGTCATTGTTTGCGCTATTGTGGAGATACGTTTAAAGTTGAAAAGATGACATTCCATCAAAGGTTTTGACTTTTGGCTCGCTGTGGAGAGAAAACCACTCAACATAGAAAAAACCTGAGACACGTTTTTAAAGATTATGTTCTTGTGAACAGTTTGCCACAAACCCCAGGTCTTTATGAGCAAAACTGACAAAGTTGATTTCACAAGAAGTTGAGAAACAAAGGCCAGGAATGATGCCGAGAAAAACGCTTTCAAAGCAAATGCCGACTTCAATAGGACTTACGCTATTCTTTGGGCCTTTGATCGCAATGACACCTTGGTATTCCGTTATGCACTCCTAACTGTTGAGTAAATGGACAACTTTGGAGCATCAAACTTCAAAGAATGCTTTATTTTAGAGGTTTTACATCCAAAAATGTTATAATCGTGTTCATCTGTCACTTTGGATTCCATGTTGGGGTTTCTCAAGTTTACCCTGATTGGCCGACAAATGACTGACAGGTGGTTACGGGGCAACCGGGTTTTATGATGTTTGCCATCTTGCATGGGGCCCAATATAGGTGTCAGTAAATCGGAACTTCAGTCTCAGTTCAGAAAGTTTCTATCAAGTTCAGAGGATCATTGCTCACATTTGTGTGATTAGAAAGTGCTATTGCAAAGATGCCGAGAAAGAAAAAACCTAGGGGCAGACCGATGCCCGCGTCAGTTGCAAGTGAACTCAAAGTGTCTGATCTAGGATCATACTACAATCAGTTCCCTCCAGTGGAGACGACCTTGCAACCCGACGTGAGCCTCACGGAGACCCCGGGCGAGTCTGGTATTGCAGGGTCGAACGAAGTCAAGGCCAAGGTCATGGATACTGATTCGGTGAACACCACAACATCCACAAGCCAACCCGGTCTGGACAAACGATTTTGCAGTGCTAGTACCCAGAAACTCGGAGACTTTGTGGTCCACGAGGCTAGATCTACAGATTGTTGTGAACAAGATGTGAATGAACAGCCAGAGGGATACCGATTATGAGACTGTTCTCAGTTGCAGGCTTGTGTTGATGCCGTTGCTGTGTGTGCAACTTGTGAAGTTGGAACTATGAAACTGAGCGAAAGAACAAGTATTGGCGCAACAAAAGGACGAAGTCTGAGTTTACATGGATATGTTCAAACGAGAGTTGTACACAAAGCGATAATGGGGTTTGCCTGCCCAGCTGATCGTAGTCTGCTTGTGCGGAGCGTGCGCAGAAGCGCTCACACCTGCTGTATGTATAAATGAGGCTCCTGTTGGATTCCTGCAGGGCGGAGCTTAGAAGCTTAGCTAGTCCCCAGCCGAAGCCACACCAAACAGTGAGAACCAGGCCCAATGCTTTTGCCAAAATTCACAATTTTCCTTTACACAACCTGAAATCTGATTCCGGCATACAAAACTTAAAGGAAAAGTGCATAACATGTGTGAAAATAGCAAAAATGATGGTTTAACCCATTGTAACCTGATATATATCCTTAAAGCACTGATTTAAGACTGAGTCAACAGCTTTCCTCGGGGCACTTTGCATGCAATGCACGCGAAGTACCCCAAGGAAAGTTGTTGACTAAGACTACCTTTTGCTTTAGACTAGGCTTGCATGTTATTTGAATGAAAAGTACACTGTATCTTCATGAGGAATTTGAATCTTTTAACCATTATATGTTTAACAGTAATGAGAAAACAACTATAGCCATGATTAGTGCTTTAAGGGTTAATATGCTGGTCAGTAATTTGATGGCATTTTATGCAAAATATAACAAATAAACAATCCACAAAGTTTTTTTTTTCTGTGTAATTTGCTATGCACAATGAGTGCTCAAATGGATATATATCATATACCTACTCATGCATAATACATGCCCTTGTCAGGCTATTGGAAGTCCATTTTGCACAAGTTAAATTAAATACCATGTACACTCAATGTGCATGTTAATTATTTAAGAAAACCCCTCCAGTGATCCTGTGAATCCATTACTTCCTTCATTTTGTTGACAACCAGGAAGTCTTCTCATTAACACCGAATGTGTAAGTCTTTGCATGCTACGCTAACTTGTATTTTTGAGTATTGTAATGGACATTAAAAATACATCCTAAACATATATTGAACATTCTCCATGCTGTTTAGAGAAGAAAAAAAAGGTGTCTGCATGGGAAAATCCAAAAGTATACAATCAAGCACAGATACAGACATGCATGTACAATAAGATAAACCTTCCCCTCTCCTTAAAATGAAATACTATAACTTTGGTTCATGGTTCACTGGATTCGGATATGTCACAAACTTATAACTGAAGTTGGATTGGCACTTGTATTCATAATAGTTTTAGAGATACTCAACTTTTAAATTTTTTTCAGCTGCTCATAATTAGCATAATTATGCATCCTGTGTAGGGGGAAAGCATATAGTGTTCAGTCCTGTCGTCCTCCGCCGCCACATATCTTATTTTCTTTATATTTCTATCCCCTCTTGACCTATTGCCTCTTAATTTGGTACATATAATCTATGGGTCTGGGAAATTTGTCCCATATAATAATAGAGAACCTTAAGGTCAAAGGTCAAGGTCAAATCTTTGTTGCATTTTCTGCTGACTCAGCAATTTTCACATCTTGGCTTATACCTTCTTAATGGTGCATCGTAGGCCCAAGGTTACTATTGATTGTTAATAGGAAAGTACTTATGGGTCATCAGTTTGTATAGTTTATCTTAAACTTGAGTGACCTTGAAAGGTCAAACTGCATACATTCCTGTTGATTACATTGCAAGTAAATAGGGATTGCTGTGGATTATGTTTTCGACCTCATCTTCAAAACCGTCTGCCAGTTTCACTTCAAACTTGGGAGGGATGTACCTTGGGTCAGTCTGTACCAAGTTTGTTAAAATGGTCATGGTCCAGTGGTCAAAGTCACTAGGCAATTCTTAATTTTATAGGGTAATCCTTGTTTTTATTGTATCTCTGGTTGCTATTGACCCATTCCCTCCTACTTTGGTACAGATGATCTGCAGAGTTTTTAATCATATGTTAATGGATGACCTTGAGGCCAAAGGTCAAGGTCATAGGGTGATTTTTATTTTTATAGGGTATTCCTTAATTATATTATAGCTCTGCCCCCTATAGACCCCTTATCTTCTGTTTACGTGCAGATAATCCATAGATTTGGAGTTTTTTTCACATGAATGTGGATAATCTTCAGACTGTAGGTGAAGGTCACACTGTCCTCAAAAAGTTGATTGGTAAACTGTTTACTATATGAATTCATAGATTTAATTCAGGTAACCATGCATTGGTGCTTGTCATGTTATCCCAATGGACAGGTCTTAAAAATGCTGCAAGTATTTACTTTTTTTTGTGTGTGTGTAATGACATGCATTGGCAAAAGTTACACCGAACACTGATGTCGTGCTGGGGGGATGCATAATGTATTTTGCAAATAAAACTCGCTTCTATTTGAAAATGCTACTGCTTTTGTTCACTTACCAATAAATTGGCAGGTGTCAAACCTGTCTGTTCAACTCGAAATTTGCGTCTAGATCTGTACAAGGTTTGAAGATACAGAGCTTTTAAAATTGTAATTGCCAATAATTTGCATAATTTTTAGCCTCACGTAATAAATGTTGCAAACAATATAGTACACAAATTCACTACTAGGCCAATTACCATTCTGAATTTGGTACTTTTCAGAACAATAGTGTCTGAGAAAAACTGAGAACAATTAAACTTTACATGATAGATAGATAGATAGATAGAGAGAGAGAGAGAGAGAGAGAGAGAGAGAGAGAGAGAGAGAGAGAGAGAGAGAACAAGTTAATTAAGGGATTATCTCTCCCATGGACAATTTTATCGGAAGGTCATATGCTGGCTTCAACATGATTAAAGGTGGTAAATTAGTCATATATACTAAGAACTTTAATGCCCATGCCCAGGAAAGCTGTTGAATCAGTCTTAAGTCAGGAGGAAACTTAAAGGGTGAAGCATTGTAGTAGAGAAATGTTTTAAGTGAGATTTGTGGTGTGACCTCCCAAGACAGTATCCCCTCAGTCAACAGCTTTCCATTACATGAGCTCTGAACACTATAATTGGCAGCAAGGAAATATGTGTTCATCTCTATGTCAACTTGAATCTTATTTTAACCAGGCGAGGGTTAGTCACAAAATTTACATGTGTGCTTATCTTCTGCAAGACCTAGAAATGAACTAGACATTGAACACATTCTGCGCCTGTCTCAAAGTTTGATGTGCATGTATATTCCTGTGGATTTGAGACATAGATTAGACATTTAAGTTCCTCATAAAAAGAGCTTTCATTCAAGTACAATATGCCAATATGAGTTGTCTCAAGTCAGTATTTTTTTTTTTTCATTATCTAGCAAGTCATGCTACAGTTGCTGCAAGGGTAATGGGAGCATGACTTGACAGGCCATGTAAAAACTAACCCAGCCCTACGTGGGTTAAGTAATACGAATGATTGGTAAAAGTGCTTGTACGTGTAGCTGACTTTTATTGAACCATCCTCATCCAAGTACAGTGTTCCCAAATACACTAATCTGTACATAAAGTGTCAATCAGGGCCAGCTATAAATTACACTTCAACATTACGTTAACATTAATGGATGATAACCACAGGGTATTGTATTGATTTTGTTGGTTACTGTATATGATTGAACACTTTGCCATATATTAATGTGTGATTAAAGATGCTTGTGTCCAATTTTGTAACAGTGTGCTTAAAGCCAGTCTTAACATTTAATGTGTAATACAGTTATCTGCAGATCGTATGTGCCGCAACGCTGGAGTTCCAGCAGGGCTGCCATTGAGATCATGTGATTATCCCTGCGGGGTGTCTCTCAAGTCCATTAAGTCAACCCCCCTGAGTTGACACTGGGACACAACATGATTTGCACATTTGTGTTACCAGGAATTGAATCAAGGTCTTATAAATACAGAATACATGGCTCCCCTTGTCATCTCTTCAAAACTTTCCTGTGGATGTAAGCATAATGAATTTTTCGTGATTTTAATGGCTACAATTGTGTATGTTTTACATTATCTGAGAATACACAACCTAATCAGTATGCAACCTTCTAGCTTGTAGATAGATGTCTATTCCAAATGGATTAGTTATCCGGCTTGAGAAAGACGTACATGTACCACACGTGTCAGAGACCACCTGTCTTAAAGACCAAATGTTTAGAAATTTTGTTGAGTTGCTTCATTTGATATTATCTAGCTGTAATGACAGACCACCTGTTTTCAGAGACCACACTTAGGTGGTCTCTTGGGGGGGGGGGGATGGCGATCAAGAGCAGGGCCACAATGTATCTGTTTATTCAAGTGGTTTATTTTTGCAGCTGTGGTTGTAAAACTTGTACAAAATATTTGGCTATGCTCCAGCATTTGTCTTGATAAATTAGTTGTCTCCTCATAAAAAGAGCTGGATTTTGACGGCCCCCTATAATGGTCAAAACATAAGCACATCCAAAATGGAGACTTGTTTTTAATACTTTTATTTTGTCAATGCCATCCAGTGTGATCATTGGAAGGATTATTGCATTTATGTTTAACCCTTTAACCCAAAGTTGCAGGATTTGTTCAGCCGCCAAAAGTCAAACAAAGGAACGTGTTTAACCTTTTGCCCCTTGAATTCAGACTGAGTCAACATCTTTCCTGAGAGTGGGTCAGGCACCAAACACAAAACCCTGGTGAGGAAAGCTGTTGACCTGGGTCACATGATCTTGACGGGTCTCATCTACAATTCTCATTCAAATTGTTTTTCATTACTGTTAAAATTAACATTAGTCAAAAAACATTTGTTTTTGAGGATCCCTTGCAAGTATGTGCAGACATAGGGTCGCATCTTGAGCAACCACCTGCCTTGAAAGACAATCTGCTTGAGATCTGAGTACTTTTCCTGATACCATGCTACATATGAGACATCACAAAATGGGCCCTAGGTTATATCCATCCTGCTGTTCCTCTTTGTTTTCATATAGCTTCATCGTGTTCCTTTATTCTAAATACAGTGGAACCTCATTATAATGACACTCAGATATACAGTGAAACCTCTCTTACCGAACACCTCCCTATACCGAACACCTCTCTATACTGAACACCATTTCTCGGTCCCAAATATATACATTTATTGCTATCAAACCTCCCTATACCGAACACCTCACTATACTGAACACTTTTTTTTGGTCCCAAGGGTGTTCGGTATAGGGAGGTTTCACTGTATTACAAAATTTACATGTTAACTTGACAACACAAGTTTGCCGGGACGTAAAGTTAAATTCTTTTGCTGTTTACTCATTTATCTGTCATATTCAGAGATGCAGCACACTGTGCAAAGAACAAATGATGTCATTGTAATCAGGCTTTATTGTGTTCCTATAATGGGGAATTTAAGCAATTAACAGACAATCTGGTTTCTTTCGCATGGGTTGATATGCAAAATTGCTAAATCCGTAATGAGTATGAGCTATTGCAGACACAAGGAGAGTTCAATACACACACACACACACACACACACATGTAGGTACATGTACATGTACATACAAATAAGATGAGGGCAAGGCCAAAAATGACGGTTGTCCTCCTGAAAAACGCCTGACCGGTTTCGACACTGCTGTGTCTCATCAGAGGCTGGTGTAACGGCCGTGCGTACATGTTTTATATAGTTGGGTGTAACATACACGTAACTAGGGTCCAGGTGTATGTTTCACGTGTACGGTCTTGCACGTGTGACGTGACAACGGCCTTAACTGACACTCTTGTCATGTTTAACCCTGTTTGCAATGTACTGTGGGTATACCTGGGTGTCACAGCTGTGACACTCATTATACCCTGATGACCATGCAGTGGTCATCTTAGGAGATGTATTGGGGCAGTGGTGTGTATAGCAGCCTCCACCCTCAATAAAGATTTTTTCACGGCTCGTTGGCTTATGAAACTAATGTATCATAAGTGTGTAACAGTGGTGTTAGCAGGCAGATGAACTTGGAGGTAAAAATTTAGCATATGACTGAACAAGGAGTTCATCTGCCCATAACATTGAGACCAAAAGGTGCTGTCGTGCACAGTTGATGGATCCAGTGTGTTTCCCTTGCAAGTCTGAGTTTCAGTGTTTTACTCAGAGTTGGGGGTGTGCGTATGTATTCTAGGATTTGAATAGTGAGTTCTGGGGAACCATGGTTGGGCAGAGCAAAGTGTCTCCCCAGGGGTTGTGTGTGGTCTTTCCTATTAATATAATAGAAATGTTCCCGCATTCTATCCATGAGGGTTCTCCCTGTCTGTCCAACATATTGTTTCTTGCACACCTTACATGTGAGGAGGTAAACTAAATTGTTGTGTTTGCAGGAGCCTCCCCTAGGGGTTGTGTATGAACGCCCTGTCTGTGTACTTGTGGCAGTGCCCCCTGTGTCCATTTTGGGGCAGTACCTGCAACTAAGTGTACATGTACATGTACATACAGTGGTCCTCCTAGCTCTACTGGCCACCTGAAGTGCACCAAAAGTCTCGCCATATAGGAGGGGTGGCCTCTCTTGAGGGGGAAAATTTAAATGAAAATACCATACTTGCTACATGGAGAAGTGGCCTCTGTAGAGGGGGTGGCCTCTCGTAAGGAAAGGGGGCTTACGGGGGGGGGGGGGGGGGACCACTGTACATGTATATACATACATGCACCGTAATACCTGTCCTAGAGACCATTTCTCATGAGAAACCATATACGTCTTAAGACAAATGTTTCATGTACCCAGAGCCTATAGTTCTATCTGCGATATCAGGTTACCCATATTTTAACCATGCGCGTTTGTGCCGTGCCTATTTACAGGTTTTCGTATGGTTTGGTTTGCATCACTGTACATGTGTATCAGGTCAGATAGCGTATCGGCTGAAGGCAGAAGCTGATGCGGGGGCATATGTGACCTGATACACAGAGTGATACAGTTAATAACAACACATCCGCATACATTGTACATGCACATGTTCAGTATATAGGTTTAAACAAGCCATTTTCTTCAAATGAATACTCATTTTATCTCTTCCTACAGCTAACAATGCTTAAGTAGGCCTTACATGTGCATCACAAAAGCCTGTAGCGCTATTATATACTTCATTTGCTTAATTAGCACATTTTTATTCGCCTCTGCTTTTGCCATGTTCACAACAGGCAATTCTGTCTGTAAGGCCGGGAGGCTAACATCCTGTCCCCAGGCCTCCAGTATCCATTATTTGGTGATAGGGAGCTTATTTTGTTAGCGTTACTCTTAATTTAGTTTTTCCCAGAATTTTCCTGCTTAAAAAAGGATGGGGCATCCCCAGAACATCAATATCACCATAAGGAAAGAAATGCAGAATGGTGTATCTTTAAAGTGTTTGGTTTGACTTATATGGTGCTGTAAATTGCTTTATTTTCAAGTGTATAAATTTTCATGTTTTTTACCCTCGGCTCATAAAGTGCCGGAGGGCATTGTCGTCCCCTTGATCTTCTGTCTGTCTGTCCAGCCATCTTGTCGGAGATACACATCATAGTGGACCATATTTCTTTTGAAAACCAGCTTCCTCTCATTATGTCTCCCCGTGCAGGGGGGGGGACATATTGTTTTTGCATCCATTTCTTCTTCTTCTTCTTCTTCTTCTTCTTCTTCTTCTTCTTCTTCTTCTTCTTCTTCTTCTTCTTCTTCTTCTTCTTGTTCTTCTTCTTCTTCTTCTTCTTCTTCTTCTTCTTCTTGTTCTTCTTCTTCTTCTTCTTCTTCTTCTTCTTCTTCTTCTTCTTCTTCTTCTTCAACACATTGTTGCATGCATTTCAGATGTGATAACTCAAGAAGGGTTTGACTTGGGAAGTTGAATTTTTTTGTGAAGATGTTCCTATATAAAACCTTGGTTGGGATTGCAGATGGGTGACCTTGACATATTTTTCAAGGTCACATGGGCATGTCATGTAAAATTGACACTTATGCAACAACTCTACAAGGATTTGACTTAAGAGGTGGTTGAAATTTTGCATATTTATGTACCATGATACCAACTAGGTTGGGATTGTAGATGGGTGACCTTGACATATTTTCAAGGTCACATGGCCACTTTTTAAAAATCATTCCAGATGCACACGAGAAAGTTTTGTCTTAAAGAGGTTGCACTTTTGTGGGATTATGTTTCTATGTAAGACTTTAGTAAGACCTTGCTTGTAACTGCAGATGTATGACCTTGACCTATTTTTCAAGGTCAGGTGGGTATTTCATCAAAAATCAATGTTTTGAAATGTCAATAAAGAGTGTACCTTCACCATATCTGTAGATCATTGGAATCGGTATCACTATAAAAAATAAGGGTGACAATAGTAAGGGCACCTTACTGTCGGGGAGACACTTGATTTTCTGTCGGAAAATCAGCCTGTTCTAGTTATTTTTATACTTGTTATGAACATTTTGAAGTATGTATTTGATGGCCATAGGAGTGACACACAGTACAGTGGTCTCTGTCACCAGGACCTGTCCCAAGGACACATCCAAAAGTGCTCTTTCATTTCATAGACAACAATATGGAAATTGTATGTAAAGTATTCTACTCGGAAGTCTCACAAAAAAAGAAAAAAAAAATGCAGAATTGAGGGGAAAAAAATGTGGGCACCGAGGGTAATTCATTCTCTGAATGCTATTTTGTATTTTTGACATATGACTGTAGTTTTAATACCACTTTTTTTATATAATTCCTGTTTAAACAATGTTAAAAGACTATTTCACTGTGCTTTCATTGTCACGGTTTTGTGCAATCAGCAAAACAAACAAAAATAAGCGCACAGCAAAATTAAAGCAACTTACAGCATATTATGTAGCGGCTGAAGGAAAAAGGACGTGGATACACATGTAAGCATATTTTTGTTGTTGCATATCATTTCAGATTTTGGAGACAATTTTGATGATGATGATGATGATATTGACCACTGACACCGGGCTGTCCTGGACCACCTTGCATTCTTACTTCATGCTGAGAACTAATAGGTAAGTTTCAAAACTTCATAGCTCTCGCAGTGCCGATCACAATAAAAAGTTGCACTAACGTGGAGTATTACAATTATTTGTCCACATTAAAATTACTTAATCTTAAAAGAGCTTTCATCGAATCCTTCAGCCCCATAAAGTGTCCAAAACTGGCTGGTGGTCAATATATGGTCTGCCTCAGTGTTTTCAACTAATTTCAACAGAAATGAAGAACAGTTTGACTGAGAGTTGTAGATGAGACCTATCAAGATCACATGCTCCAGGTCAACAGCTTTCCTTGGCATGGGTTGGGCACTATATGTAAAGGAAAGCTGTTGAATCAGTCTTAATTCAAGGTGGAAACTATTGTTATAGCAGGGAGATGATTCAGATCACTGACTATTGACTCCCTTTCCAACTTGGCAGTGAAAAGTTCAATTATTCTGCTGTAACAGCTGCTGTGTGCATGATATAACCTGTATAAAAAGCCCACCTGTTATCACACACCACGTGGCTGTTCATAGAACGGGTCCTTTCCATACACAGTGAAGTCTGTCTGGACAGCCAACTCCTGGGGATGACCAGATTGTCCTTCAAGGTGGTCTGTCGGTGTGGGTGGTCTTTGAAGCCAGGGACCACTGTTTTGATTTAACCCTTTCCCTTTATGACTGGCCAAACCAGGCTGTCATCATGTGTTATCTGCTTAATGTTTTTTGATGAATTTCAATATTAATGAAAAAAAACTTTTAATGTGAATTGTAGACAAGACTTTCAAAAATAACATTGCCCAGATCAACAGCTTTCCTTGACATTGATTGGGTGCATAGAGCCCAACTCATGTCAAGGAAAGATGTCGATTCAGTCTCCAATCAAGGGAGAAAGAGGGTCCACAGTGTATCGTGCTGGATTATCATATGAAATATCGTTTTCACATTCTTCATGCCAAGATCTGTAGTCAAACCATGCTCCAGTTGCCACAAGGTCATCTTGAGCATGACATATCAGGCAGTGTTTAAGCCACCAACCAAGGCCTTGCCTCCAGTTGGCATGTAATGCGGTGATCTGCACAAATACCAGCTCTGTACGGAAACATAACTACCTGTCAATTTCCTGCCCAGTTCACCCAATGAGTGTCAAATATCATCTGCATCATTGTTTTCAGCTCTGCTGAGCTGAGGTTGCAGAGCTTATAACATCGCTCATGTCCGTCCATTTATAGATGACCTGTGTGCTTTAAACAATGGAGATGAAACAAAGGGAAACTGGAAAAAAATATATCCCAAAGAACTAATGTAAAATCTGGAAAATGAAAGTGATACAAAAGCTACTTTCCTTGATCTGTATATAGAAATAAAGAACAACCAGTATGTAACAAAAATATTTGACACGAGAGACCAGTTCAAATTTGATATGATATCCTACCCTTGTTTGACAGGAAAGTTTAACATTCCAGAGAGACAAGCATATGGAGTTTGTATTGGACAACTGATACGTATTGCTAGAAACACCACACTTTTTAGTGATTTTGTCAACAGAGTCAGAACTTTGTTGCAAAAATTACAATGCAAAGGTTATGAAAAACTGCTTCACAAAACTCTGTCAGGTATGACCAAATACCTAAAAAATACAACACTAACTCAAGAACATTAGTCGAACAATGTCAAGATGGAGCTTGAAATGACAAATTGTAGTCCTGAAAGTGTTTAGAGTGGTAAGAGGGAAAGTCCCCGGAGTAAAGTATACTTAACCCACCTAGAGAATTTTCTATAGTTTGTCTTAAGTCGGAAAAGCATGATCATACTCACTTTTTGCAGGATTTCTTTCATTTCAACCATCATCCAGTGTAGTGGAAGAGGTGGCTTCCAGCTAATACCTTAGTACCCTTTACCTCATAACACCTCTAGTCAACTTTATGGTGCTAAAAATTGTATTTAATCTACTATTTACCTGTTTATGCCGCTGTCGGTATGGTGGAATAGTGTATGAAGCTTGTAAGTTTCAAAGGAGGCGTCTGTCATTCTGTGCGTCCGTCTGTCCATAAATTTTCGGTTTGTGAGCGTGATAACTTTAAAAGTTTTGATGTTAGCCAAATATAGTTTTCAGGACTTATATGATGTATGAAAATCTGGGTTCCTTTCGATATTGGTGGCGCCACCTACAATATAATGTGAACAATCTAGCATCCTTAATTTTTTTTGGATCTTCACCAAATTTGTTGGGATTTTGCGGGAGACCAAAGTCTAAATTATTAGTGATACTAGTGGTGCCACCTATAATTTGACAGAAATTATGAGCTAAAATTAGATTTAAGACATAAAATTCCATATCTTGAAAAGTAACTGGATTAGACTTGCCAAATTTCTAGGATGTATAAACAATGTCCAAAGCTAAAATTTGATATATGTATAATATCAGTGACCTTGATAGTCTGTCCAAAGGTAACTGATCACATTAAGTTAAGGACTTACTCATTGTTGTCTTGGCATATGCAACAATATCCATCACAGGAATTGCACAAATAAGTTATGATTACATATGGAGCAAAGTGCCATCTGATGGACTTTTTAAACTATAGTTGTTTTGAAACTTAGCGAATATGTAGCTTGTAGAAGAGATGAAAAAGTTGTTCACTAAGTAGTGATACTCTGGATCCATGATATTTTTACCCTATCTGACGTGTCAGTGTGCTGATCATGAGGTGGTGGTTAAGCATCCATTGTCCATCTGTCTGTCCAGCATCATTCACAATCAATTTTTTTCAAAAACAGTCAGCCAAATTTACTTCATATGCACTTGGCTGGAATATACCTTGAGTGGGTCTCTAGGAAATTTGTTGAAGTGGTCATGCACCAGTGATTTTTGGATTGTTAATGAATTTTTTGGTTACTTTTCTTGGCAAAAATCTTAAATCTTCTCCAAATGCATGAAGCCAATTGCTTTGAAATTGGATAGGGACACCGCTGGAGACTTCAAGAACCTACATGTATATAGTTTTTTTCCTATTTTTGACTTCTCCAAAACTGTCACTCAGATTGTTCTGAAACTTGATGGAAAGGCAAGTTGTGAGAGGAGTAAACAAAGCTGTTCACTAGATGATAATACTCTGGATCCCTGGTTTTAACAAATTTTTCAATTTGGGTATTGGTCAGTTAATGCATGTGTTCATATTGATTACCATGTATAAAGTCAATGGGGATTGCAATGAGAATTCACATTTTTGACTTCTCCAAATGTGTAAACCAGATTCACTTGAATCTTGGAGGGTAAGTGTCTACCAAGTTTTTCAAATGGTCACGCTCCATTGTTTTTGAGATTTTTGTAGATTTGTTTTGTTCAATTATTTGGCAAAATCTTAAGAAATCTTCTCCGCAACCACTCAGCCAATATTGCTGTGAGCTTGCATGGGGACACTTCTGGTAATCCCCAGATTTAGATTTGTTCAACAGATGGTGCCGCAATATTTTATTATTTTTTAAACAGATTTTTGTGTGTTTTCATCATTTTCAACTGTATTCTACAAAACCTCAGATTGGTTAATGCGTGCATTCCTATTTAGTGCCATGTATGTCAGTGGGGATTGCAATGGGAACTCACATTTTTACTTCCTCTACAAAGTCCTCATCACCTTAAGTAGAGTGGGACTTGCTATGGGTTGAATGTCAAGGTCAGCTGAGGATGGGCTGTTCACACAACCCTCTTTGTCTTCAATTTCTCATTGATTGGAAAATACTGAATGAGAGATCTACAGGTTTTCAGGATAACATATATCACCGATCCATGGCTGTCTTCAATGCAGGATCTCGGCTCAGCATGTTCTGAAGAAAGCTGTTAACCCAATATCACTCTGAGCAGGAAATTGTTACTTTTGTAATAACCATGTAAACATTTTGTTGTCTCCTGCACGTTTCTTTACATCCTGTCCCCTCCCCTCCAATCACCTGGCAGGAAATATGATTTTAACTCTTTTCCCCTCCACCTTGAAGTAAGGCCGAGTCAGCAGGGTGCTGAACCCAATGTGTTCCAAGGAAAGCTATAGACCTGAGGTCTGCTCGTCTGATGAAGTACAGCTACAATTATCAAATTTATTCAGTAAGCACTAATTATCATGTCCTTCAAGCACATGATATTTTCCCTCCAACTGGTTCTGCATGGTTTAAGCTTGGAAGACCGAACTGGCCAAAAGTGGCTGTTGTCAAATGTCGTCTGCTTCAATGTCTTTTTACCTGTGCTGACCAAAGGTCGCAGTGCTTTAAGCTCCTTCTGTAAACTGTTTGCTTGTGAAGGTGATGCAGTCCACAGTTTTCAGTTAGGCCCACATACATGTAACTCTCAGAACTCATCCAGTGTATGAAAATGTAGGTTTAGTTTGATAATGGTGGAGCCACCTACAGTATCAGGAAAAAAATCAGAATGTGAAAATCTTTTGAACACTTTGGCATCTTAAATTTTCGGTTGATGTTTCTGAAATTTAGTGAGATTATGGAGGAATCCAAATCTCGATTGCTTATGGATACCAGGGAGGTCCCATTATGAAGAAGGTCACCTAAACAGGTCCCAGCATATGTCATTGAATGTACCTATTTGCACGACAGCACAGCACTAGGCTCAGGGGCCTCTTCTTGACTAATTTCTACAGCAATAAAGAAAGAACATGAAAGAAAATTATATTATTGATGAGACCTATCAAGATAACATGCCAGATCAACAGTTTGCCTAGGTCTTCCCAATCCATGCCAAGGAAAAGTTGTTGACTCAGTCTTAAACTCAGGGGAAAGGGACAAAGAAAAAAGAATGTTTGTGTCTTCTTATGAGAGGGCAAAACAGAACTGCATTGATGATTTTTGTAAAGGTCTGAAGCATTTCTTGTGACATATTCTGTTGTAGAGCTCAGCATCATTTACTGCCAAGGATGAGACAGCAGAGAATCAGTGAACAAAGCTTCAAGATGGGCTAGAAAATGATGTGCTCAGCTTGATGCAAACAAGAGGAAACATCAGCACACAGAGGATACTTGAATGGATTCAAAAAGCCTTTGTTTGTTTGTTCTTCATGAAGACAGCCGGGCATATCACTGTGTTTACAGTGCATGTAAAACACTGACTGTTCTATTTTCTTGTCAAGTTCTGCCTTTTCTTTTTCGAGAACAAACAGAAGAGCTGTAACGTGGCATCCATAGCTTATTCCGCGACTCCCTGCGTAATAGTGTTACTCAGGAGAAAGAGGTTAATTGACAGATGCAGTCACTAGCAGACTGGCCAGTTGCAGAGATGGGATGTGCACTTTTCAGGAAAATTTGATGTTGTCAAGGCACAGAAATTACAGTCAGAGTGAAGGTCGTTATCAAAAGTTTTATAATGAACATTGATTTTATGCTAATCTTGTCAGGTTTCTTTTTCAAAGTTAGCAACTAACATGCATTCAATATAATATACCCACATCATGGGGAAAAAAAAAGTTATTCATCAGGCACCAGACAGTGGATGTGAAGGTGCTTTATTATGGAATACATCATACCAAACTTGATATTACTCTGATGCTTCTCCGTACATGTATATTGTTGTATTCATGACGGCACAATGAAATCCAAAATCTTTATGTGTATTTCCCCATCTTTTGTGTCCTTTACCTGCAAAGACTTGCAACTTCTATTTGACCCTCATAATGGATGTTGTTGGTTGTCATGAGAATCACAGATTTTCATTAAGTGTATTCAAGAAGGGTTATATCAAGTTGCTGATTCCTGTGTAGGAAAATATTAAACCTTTCTCCGATGAAATGAGTAGGGATAGGTACAAAGCACCCAGCTTGCATCAGTGACAGCTATCGATTTAGGCCACGATATTTTCACCGGCTTCATGTACATTTTTTAAGATATTGTCATATCACAAAAATGAAGAAAAAATCAGAAAAAAGGACAGAATAAAAAAAGCTTTGAAGCAGCCAGTTCTGGGTGTTTTAAAGGGGAAAAGAGTTGAGAGATACTTTGAATCCAATGTTGCCCAGTCACAGAGTAAAATTGACATTGAAATAAACTTGATAACCAAATTGCAGCTTCTCCAGAACAAGTTGCCTTTTTTGGGATGTACATACAATGGTAATGTTATTATGCTTGAATTTTTACTGGTCTCTCAAGACAAGATATCTCTTAGTTGATTGGTCTTACAAGATGGATTCTAGTGTACATGTATGTGCAAATATATTCAGTTGGTAGTTGTACATGTAATTATATTCACTTCAGTTATTGGTAGTATATGTACTTACATTCTGATTACTTTTTTTAAGTTGTTTAAATTTGTTGCTTAAATGATAGAAACATACATCTTTACATGCAGAGAAAATGTCCTAGCTGCATGTTATATACAGTTGTTAGCTATATAGTGTACCAATATATAATGAGTCTACGGTTGATGAAGATGTTGCACGCTAGCCTTTGGCCTCTGTGACCTTGGTATCAGGTTCAGCCAGAGGTGTAAGTGGAGCCCGTTCCTGCCACTCTGTGTGGGGTGGTTCACAGTCCTTCAGTCTGACGCAACAAGTCAATACTGGACTCCATGTAGATGGAATAATTGACCTGCACTGCTATACAGGAAAACCTGTCTTGAAAGACCACCCCAAGGGAGGACCTCATTGTGGTCCAACATGACAGGTGTCTCTCATCATGCTCATAGCAGCTAGGTACCAAGAACATGAAAAGTTCTAAGTGAAGATCTTGAAAAGGTGGTCATTTAAGGCAGGTGTTGCTCATTGTAGAATGGTCTGTCAAGCCCAGAACCACTAGTCGTACTAAATACATTAAATTTCAAAGTGAAATAATGACTGAGGCCTGTCTCTTTAAGACCACAGCAATTACCACATATAGATGTAATACTGTCCTTTATAACTGGTACATGTCCATCAGAAATTAGCTGTTAGACCACAATTAAATAATTATGTATGTAGAAATGGGAGGTCACTCAATCTAGCAAGTCATTTCACAAAAAAATCTCTTCTCATATACCTGTATAGAGCTGAGCATACGCTCTCCTTGCAAAGCCTGAGCTGTATAGACAGAACCGTTCCATTCAAGTAGGACTATCATAATACTGGATATAAATTGCTAGCAGCAACATATGATCATGCTGTGGTGCCATGGCAGTGTATTGCCTGTAGTTAGATAATTCTGAGGTAGCTATAGTTAAAGTCTGACAGTCGATCTTGCCACTTTTCTTCCATAGGGTTAAACCAGGGACATAGTTATATATATGTGTAACTGTATTGTTGACTGGCCAGCACAAGTTTCATGCCTTCATATTTTATTAGCTGCATGTAAGTCTCCTTAATCTTTCAGTCAGCTTGCTGACATGTAAACAGCCCCAGGCCTTGGCAGAGACTTAATACATGGTCATGAAGCAAGCTTAAAGATGCAGGCAGAGTCATACATGGCCAGACAGTCAGGATTTGAGTGCAGTTCTGATCAACTGCCAGCAAAATGGTGTGCTGTACATGATAAATTTTATGAGCATCGGGGGGGGGGGGGGGGAGGGGCGGGGAAAAAATTACACACTGGAAACAGCTGTGTAGTTTACTAAAAGTAAAGGAGTCATGTACAATCATAGTCCTTCCATTGAAAGATCACCCCTGAGGCGGGGCCAAAAGTGGTCCCATGATAGGTGATACCTCTGTGTAGATCAAATAACATGGGGAAGATGGCACATCTGTGACCTAAAAAACATGGCCTTAAAAGGCAAAAGGTTGCCTTTTATTGGAGTGGTCTCTGAAACGTGAGGCTTCATATATTGTACATGAAGATCATAATTGTATTTGTGTCTTTTTGTCCAGAACCACTTCCTAGTAGTCAGTACCTTATTCAGCAGTCCAAACTCTTTACTCTCCATAAGATAACCTGTCACTGTCTAACCTATATGTGTATATACATATGGAAGTACTATTGTCCATATTGCACACGTTCCTCTGTAAAATTTTGACATAGGCTGTATTAGCCCAAATAAATTAAAGAATCTTCAGCGGGTAACTACTCGGAACATGTTTAGGAGCCTATTAATAAAAATTATGACCAATGCATTACCAGCTATATTCTGTTCACCTTGCTGTGTCGTGCTTGCATGTTGTATATGTAGGTCGTAGTCTCTTGTCTGTAAAGCCCTCCAGTACTGTTAGCCAATTACTGTAAAGCACTTTATTTTTGCAGTATATTGAACTTCACCTTTTGGCAGATTTGTTAAATCTGCAAGTTCAAATTACCACAGATATTTCATAGGTCAATTATGGCCCAATGATCTTGACTTAAGAAAACCATGAATTTAAGACAATGTAAATCTGTCAATTTATAAAGAAAGTGATAATATATGTATATATGAAAATAAAGTGATTTTCAGTACATGTAGCCAAATGCTAATATTTCTGGAGTTTTGCGAAAGGAATGTGAAAATGGCCAAAATATTCTTTATGTCAGTTAGTGAAGTCTATCCCGAAGGTTTCCAGTAACTTTGCTTTCATGTTTCAATTTGGTTGAAGGGGAAAAAATTAAACTCCAGATGGTCCCCATATCTTAATTATATACATGAGATTAACACTCACGAATGCAACATTGGTTACTGTACAGTATCCTATGAGTGGCGTAGTCTTTTGGCATTCATTTTAAGCAGAGATTTGGCATTCATTTTAAGGCCATCGCTTGGGAAGAGCATCAAAGCAGATCACATTCATGCCTTAATTTGGTAGCTTGAACAGAAAATAAAGGACAAAAAGTTGTGAAACATTTTGTCCACCGTGCAAGAGTGGTGGTTCAGCATGGATCCCTGCATTTGCAGCTGTGTTACCATCCTTATAAGCAGGTGTGGATTGTAAGTACATGTATATGTACCTGTCTGTCATATCTTCTTTAATACAAGAGTAAAACTGGGTCACTGTACTTGAATCTTTGAAAAAAATTTTCCCTGATTAGTTTGTTGTGTCTCTCTGTCATGTTTTTGTATGTGTTTATTGTGTCAGTAAATATTTGGTTTTAACGAATAATTTGAATCCAGCAATATATATTAGTTTATTGCAGCAAACTACTTAGTGTTGACTTACACTAACTGACCACTTTTTTATTTCAACCACAGCAATATCACTTACTCAGCTGTATGTTAACTAGTATTTATGTACCAAATATTCAAATGATGTATGAGGGATGTGTTAGGATCAGCAGCAAAATTTTATCATTTTTTACAAAAAGAAAAAAAAATGTTGATCCTTTTGCACTGCACATTTTTACATTGTACCATTACAAATCAAAATGAAATCAATAAGTGTGTCTACATTTTTATTATTGTGGTACAATTTTTACTCTCAGGTGTTCTGAAGGGAAAGGTAATATATATATATATATATATATATATATATATATATATATATATATATATATATATATATATATATATATATATATATATATATATATATATATATATATATATATATATACATATATATACATATATGTATATATGTATATATATGTGTATATATATATATATATATATATATATATATATATATATATATATATATATATATATATATATATATACATGTACATATATATGTATATACATACATACACACACACACACACACATGTGCAGGTCAGGAAGCCAGTACTGTAGGTCTGCATTCTAAAACTGGCCAGATTAGACTCCATTATACTTACCACATTAGCACCCAGGTGGCACCACATGTTTGCTGCATTTTTTTATTTAATTGTAGTCACTGTTGTGTCACAGATGCTAAAGCAGACAAACATGCTATTCAGAGCCGACCAGCTCGCAGACTGAATACAACAATGACAGTTTATTATGAGAGCAGAATATATGGTGCAAAACAGATGATGTGAATATAATTATATTTGCACATCACATATAAGATACAAAAGTTACAGAATATGCTGGACAATAATGAAGCTTTGTGTATAACGGATGACACAGAGGGCTCTGTGGTTACAGAGCTTGTCATATGCAATGGCTCAGACCTGACAGTATTAACAGAGATTTAATGGTGCATGCACCAATGTAATCTGAAATAATCAATACACTGATTAAAAGACTTATAATTAACAGAATGAATTACATGTATACCAAAAGTTCTTTACCATTTAAGTATTTTGTCAAATTTGTTGTGACAAATATATTTTTTGTATTTTGTCCTTCTGTTCCCATTATATTATGGTATAGTATATGGCAATTAATGTGATTTTTATTGTCTTTATCACTTTTTATAAGTGAAAAAAATCTGCAATTATCACGAGAATTCTTTTACTGCAGTGACTACAAGCTTAATCATAATTATCATTTGTAATAAAGGGCATGATCAGCTGTCAATTCAGTCAGTTATTTTTAAATTTGATCTTTATTGATAGTTTAGTTGTTATTAAGTTTTAGTAAAGCTGTATAATAGTGTAACTGTATGTAATGGTTTCATGGCAAGCCAAGCTGAGGAGACCCCCCCCCCTCCACCCGTCCACCTCAAAAATTTTATACATTATTATATATTTTAAGATCATGAAATCCAGTTTGTATAAATTGTGGAATTACAAAATTATACCTTGTTTCCTTCTATATTCAATGTTATTCTTACTCTTAAATTTAAGTCTATTGGAGCGAGAAAAATTGTTCTGAAATTACTTATCTGTAGGACAATTGACACAAGATTTTCACTTCTCCTCCCTCATAATATCACTTAATAGTGCTGAGGAAGTGTACCTACCTTTTGGTTAAAAAATTCATGTTTTAACAGAAATCATTGTCATAAAGTGAGTATACATGTATCTGTTATGCCAACAAAATTTGAAAATTAACAGATTGTGAATTTTGCCAATAAAAAGTGTTGTCCATAGGACAAGTGAAATTTGAAAGTCACTTGTCCCAGACAATAGGAACATAGGAATTTTGGCACCTGGTCTATACTTCCTTATATGATACTGTATTCTCATTAACTTAATTGGTTGTATAATGTCTATGTGACTTCTGTCTGTAAAATCAAATATTGTTCTGGCTGGTGGTGTCAATTTGGCCCGAGAGACCTATTTTTTTTTATGAATTATTGCACGCAGTGTGGCGTGTGGAATATTACATATGTGTAAGTGAGTACCAGCAAGCTGCCTTGGGTCATCAGCTGGAGTTGATTTATCATTTCGTTGACTCCTTTGTAATGACACAAGAAGTACCACACACTCACAATGTTCTACCTTACTTTGTTTCTGATACTGGTCTGCTTGGCACATTATCTGAGACGTGTCGCCTCCAGCCGCCAGTGTTGCCAGGCTTGACATATGGAGAAAGGAGTCTCGGTTACCATGGTTACAGCAGTGGTCTCTGCAGCTTTTCCAGAGGGCGGAGCAACTTGCATGTAAAAGGGTGCATGGGAACAGGGAACAGGAAGTGAAAGGAGCACCCACACAATTGAAAGTGCGGATCTGAAGCATTTCTACATCAAGAAATAAAGGAAATATTTGGAAAGTTAACTAAATGAAAGCTAGTCTGTGGCTTTATGCATGGGGAAGAGGAGCATTTGTTTCATTTACATAGAAATGTAAATTATGTCTCACACAGGCACACACATGCAGAAAATGGTTGAGGGCCAAAATAAAAAAAGAAAGAAAATCAAAAGGCTGGGCATATTTGCCCTGTCTGGAGCTGCTGAGAGCCCTGTCAGTGGTTAACACTTTGCAGTCTGAGTCCGCATATATGCGGACTCACACAGATGATATAATATCATTATAACGATTTCATGTTTGTATTCCTCATGAAAAGACATTTCCAACAAATACCAACATGTCATATCTTCCATTGGCGCTTAGTCAACAGCTTTCCTAGGCGCGCTCTGGGCGCAAAGTGCCCAGAGCGCGCCGAGGAAAGCTGTTGACTCAGACTGGAAAGTGTTAATGTATGGTATCATGATCAATTTTTTTTTTTTTTTTGGCACAAACACTGATATTTCTGATGTGTGCGTCTTGGTTGCCAGCATGTTTGACCTCAATATTTACAAATTCTGTGGAAGAGCGAAGCTGTGCAAAGCCAGTGTACCTTTTGGTTTTACATTATTGAGAGAGATCACAATTTCATGCAAACACTTGATCCATATGTCTGTATTTTTGTGGTAATATAGTCCTGAAGACACACGAGTGGTGATGCACCTTCTTTAACATTGCACAGCAGCTGAAGCAGAATGTCTTGCACCTTGCTATCAAATTATTCCTGATTATAATGAGCTACTGCAAGAACGTGTCCACCCATACCGTATTCATCTTAATAAGCGCACACTCCCTAATAAGTGCACCCCCATTTTTTTTTCAAAGAAAGGACCTCCAAAATATCCCATAGTTTTCAAGCAAGTGATAGAATTTATTATTACATTTACAATCTACATTTTTTTTCAGCTTTTGTGAATGAAATTTTTTCATAGTGCACTGTGCGCTTATTAAGATGAATACGGTACTTTCTGAGAAAGAATTTCAGATAATGACTGCTGCAGGATTACTTCAGGTCACATGCTCAGGTAGTGCTCATTGTTAGGCTCAAATTCAGACCAATTTAATGAATATCATATCACTACTGTTGCATAATAATGGTCCAAATTTACAGTATTTATGTAATTTTTGGGGTCATAAAATGGAAGAGACACCTAAATGGCCAGTGGCATCAAGCAATATGGTAGTAGCCCGTAGATTTTAACATGATTCCTCATTTATGCAGAAAATGCTCCAACTAGTTATCCCAGAATTGTTGTCTGCTAAACAGCTGTTCACGTGCAAGATTATTGCCTACAGGGTGAGTTGTTTGGTGGTGGGGGGGGGGGGGGGGGGGAGGGTGTTACTCTGAAACTTATTTGTTAAATAAGCATGTGATCAAAAGCGAGGTATTTCTGTAAATTTTGATTACTGTATAGGTCCTAATCGTGATGGCATAAACCATGGCAACAAAAGAATTTTGGTTTTTGTGATCAAGACCGTGGCCGCATAGAAAAGCAGTGGTCCCTGTCTCGAGAGACTTTCCCATGGGCAGGGCCAAAAGTGGTCTGTCAATTAAGACAGGTAGGTGGTCTCTCGTCAGAGATGCAATAACAGGGAAAAAAAGGAGCACCAGACCCGCTAAATGTGTTCTTTCAAGGCAGGTGATCTCATTGGAGTGGTCTCTCAAGACGGACTACTGTACAACACTGTGGTAATAAGTTGGTATCTAGTATGTTTCAGACCTACCCATCACAGGTAAACATTATGGTCAGATTTAATTTGCCTGCAGAGCAGACCAAGCTCCATTGTATTGTCTGCTATATTGATTAAATGACATGAAGATTGAAAGCATGGAATCCGGTGGATTGAGGAAAAAAAAGAAATTAATCCATCAAAGTAATAGGGGAGAGCAAGAACAGAAGCTTCTAATGCTCTGCTGTAGAGGGCATTTCAGTCATTCAGGGCTAACTTTAAAATCACTCATTGCAGAAGCAGCAAAACTGTGTGATAAAATTATGTACATAGCTGAAACATTCACATAAATTTTGTTCTTGCAACTTTAAAAGTAGTCTTTTAATTTGAGGTTAATTTAACATGCAATCCAATGGGAATACACATCTCTAGCCTTGAAGAATACTGTGTATTGAATTGTGAATTCAGCTGAATACACAGATAACTGGTAATTATGACCTCTCCTATTAGTAGTTTTATGTATATTTGGCTGAATACACAACCCAATACACAAAAATTTTGTGGACTAGAGGTCTGTATTCCCATAAAATTCTATGTTAAAGTAACATTGAATACTTTAAGCAGTTCTGCTGCAAAAATTGCCAAATTGTGAGGAGTATTTTAACTGCATACAACAATTTGGTGTTTCAAGGTAGAGTGGTTTTAAAGTTACATAGGTGCAAATTACAATGGAATCTACTGGAAATACACATACCTAGCCTGCCTCACTACAGAGTCCTCTACTGAGAACCCACATGAACCAATTGATCTTGATCTTGCCTATTATAACTAAGGCAGCCAGCAAATAGGAGAGACCAGTTGGTAAGTTTTGTAGGACTAGTGTTCAGTGGACTATCAAAACATAGTCTGCTTGGGGTTGGAAGCAAACATGTTTGCATTGTGCCAGCCTGGTTTTTAGAATTGCTTACAAATGTCTGTATAATACAAAATTTAATTTGCTGCTCAGGTTTTTGATGTACACATGCAGTCTTTTGGGCAAGATTGTAAACTGCTTCCTCAGAATTGCAATGTACATTGTATATCAGAGTTCAGATTTTGTCAATATTTTGTACATTTAATATGTCTAGATTGCCATATTCCAGAATGTCCCTAGTTACTGTGAGTTAATAAGTAAATATATATATAAATATAAACACACATATATATGTATATTTACATGTATTTGTATATATATATGGACATAATATATTGTAAATAAAGCATTGAAATATTTTTAAATGTTCTTTGTACATGTATGTCTTATACAGTAATTCTTTTAACACACTGATACATTCACTGTGCTGGTTTGGTGCTGGCCATAAGCCAATTAGCCACAGGCTTATTGAAGGATCTGGCTAAAATATATACTGACTTACAACCAGACTGGACAAGAAATTCATATTCTAATATTTCAACCTTTTGATGAATGAAACATTGAGAGTTGGTTTTGCCAAAGAAACCAAAATTTAGCAAATATATGAGTCATTTTACCTCTTTTATTTTGTCAGTGTATTGTACAGTGTGACATTATTTCCATGTATTTTCTTGGTGGCACTCATGGTAGGGACAGTCATTGTCTTGGTGACAGTCTGCCTGACCAAGCAGTAGCCTCTGCTCTTATACTCTGTACTACAAATAATGTCAGACCAAAGTGATTAAGTCTTGAATCTTTTATGGTACCCAGTAATGAAAAGGGTGAAAGGGGTTGCACTGTTTCATGTCACTAGTAAAGTGTGATATATTTGCGTTATTTAATCCCAGAAATTGAGGTATGACAAAGTGAATGTTTATTACCACTTCTATAAAAACACGCCAGTACTTTGGGACCTGTATCCTCTATCGGGGCAACTTAGCTTCTCCATTGAGTTTCGTCTTTGACGGAGTGGGGTGCTTGGCACACCACCTATTGCTGACCCTTATTTCATTGCCTCAATGCGACTTCACTGTCTGATACAAAATCCTAATTCTGGGGCCTACAACTGGTCATTATTTGTTGTATTTACATTTTCAGGTAATACTCACTCTGGAAAAGTCCCATTATATATTGTACATTACATTCATTTGACAAATTAGCCTTCCCTTAACACTAATCACACATATATTTTGGACCCTACCTCTTCAAAATAGACAATTTGACTTGGCTGCAATCGTGAAAATAGTGAGTTCCGCACCCAATTCCAATGGTTTGTAAATGAGCATTAGGACGGTCTCAGGAAACAGCAAAAACAAGCGGAAACGTGAGCAACAAAGCAAAAACAAGAGAAACCAAGAGGAAACAAAAGAAACCAAGCGAAAGCAAGTTCATTTATTTTATTTACATTACCTAGACATGACAAGACAAGTGCCACCTGCTAAAATAAGCTGCCTTAATTCTAGCAAATTAAATACCAAAATGCCGAAAAATACTACAAAATACAACTAGCGATACCTCATTGTTTAGCAAGAGTAGCCATACCAACCGGCCAAATGAAGTAACAACTATTCAGACGTCACGGAAGATGTATTAGGACAATCTTACCGAGTGGGGGTGAGAAGAGGGTTATAATATATGAAACCAAAAGTATATATTTTGCAATTATTTCAGAGCATCAATAATGATATAAATGCTGTGGCCATGATTCACTTTGATATCCAAATCAAGTGTACTTTTGTGAGACTGTCCCGCAATTAATGCATTAATTGCGCAATGTTCAAAATGGTCTTTGAGTGTGCCGTGTGGCATTTGGATTTGTAATTAACAATGATAACTACTTCAGACACAACCGAGTGGGCAGATTAAAGTTAAGATAGTAAGTCATGTTTTAAAAGTACTTTAACGACCGTTTGCCCTGTTTAAAATGGCGCTCAACATGTGTGCATGCATGCCTTCGTGATGCATTTGGGTTTATAACTAAAGATGATAACTGCTTCAGACACAACCGAGCGGGCAGATTAAAGTTAAGGTTGTCAGTCATCTTTTAAAAATGCGTTGACGACCGTTTGCTCTGGTAACTCGGAGAACGGACACCTGAAACCTAGGGATACTAGATACTGATACCATACCCATCATTGCTAGATGCAGCAGCTATGCTTTTTCCCGGGCCCGAGTTAACCAGCCAGACAACTTGAAATAAAATGTTGTGTTTGAGTTGACTCTACTGCAAAATAACGGCACACGTTGTCCAGCTTTTCTGTTAACTTTGTCTTACGACTTGGTTACAGCTGATTTGAACGACATTATGTTTTAAGGGTGGTTGTTTGTGGGGGTGATTTTGCTGGTCTGTCTTGTGTTGCAGCTGGTCTGAGCTAGCTGTCCAACTGGAGTATTGTAGTAAAATTTTGCACCACAGTTCTTGAAAAATGCTACAGAATTTATCCAAAATAAGTTTTTCTCATGTGAAGAAGTTTATTGAGAAAATGATCTAGGGAATGTAACTTTGCTGCTGCAATTGGACAGCATCTTGGTCTTGCACGTCAGGTCATTTAACATTGCAAAAGCGCCCGTGATGAGGAAATCTGGTCGTTTTGGCCAGGTGGGGACTGGGGTCGGCAATTGCAGGTACTACTGTACCATGATTATACCTATTCCAATACAGAACCTGCCAGGGTTAATCACAGAGAGTGAATGTAAGAACATTTTCAAAAATAAGGTGAAATCATTCTTGATGCATAAGATGGGAGTACTGGAGAGGGACCCCTTAAAATATTTATAGTTTCAGTATTTTAGTGTTATCAGGGACCTGCAATTAATATATATGTAGCAGGTCCCTGGAGTTATAAAAATTACTCATTTCTGATTATATTTATTTATATATTAATTTATTGAAAATTTAGATCAATCTTTTAATTCATAAGTGATTAAAGCATTTCAGCTACAAACATGTGCAAAGCAACTTAATATTTTTTCGATTTGATACTTGCATTTCTGCTATTTCCATGTTGTGGTCCAACATGGAAATAAGCCAAGGCAAGATTCCCCAGGCATTTGGTACTCCCATTCCATGCATCATAGTTTGATGTGCTTTCAGCTATTATATTGCACCATCCTGGCATAGGTGTGCATAAAATATTATCAATCAACATTCAGTGATAAAATTTAAGTACATTCAGGCATAGTGATTATCTTAATGTGCTTTTTCTTGTTGCTTTTGAAGAGAAAATACACAACTTACTAATTGAGGGATAACTTATCTGTTAATTTTCCCGAAATTAATAAACATAATATGTATGCAAAAATTCTCTAAAGCCTCACATGTAGGAATGCAAAATTTGTCTTATCTTAATTGATAACATGGCGATGTGTATTTTAAAAAAATATTTTTTCACTAATTTTTGCTAATTTTCATCAGATTTTTGTGACATCTGAGGGAAAATAGCCAAATCAGTACAATAATGACTAAAATGTTGTGCTTCGTCAACCATGTGAAGGAAGGCAAGTTACGCCTAACTCCCCAGAATACCCCATTTTGCATGCTCAAATTCAAAATGTTTCGTGGGCGGGGGGAGGGGATCCCCCAGATTCCCCCCAGAATATCTTCGACCCTTTTGGCCGTGTAGGTCACATTTAGGCCACTGAATAAAATTATGGACTTTTTTTGGGCCACTTGGGTCTCTGACTGAGTTTGTAGCACAGGCCTGGGTCGATCAGTATTTATTAGGGAAGGTCGGCTTAAAAGTACTTTTTTGGGGGTTCCATTACTTTTAGGGTTGGGCCTTTTTAGCAGGGCCTGTCAGGTTACCGAAAAAGCACATATTTAATTTTGTTAGGCCTTGGGTAATTTGGACATTTGTTGAAACATGTTGAAAATGGATGTTCTTTCCCCTTTTACACATTACCTCTATTGACGTCAGTTTAATTTGTTACCTGGGCACAGCCGAAGGCACTTATAAAATATAAAAAGTCATAATTGTAGGTGTATGGCAAAGTGAATGTTTAAAAGGTATAAAAAGTCATAATTATACGAGTTTATAACTTCAAGGTACTTCTACACTCATGTGAATTTGAGCAGTGCAATGTTCTGTTAATAATGAAAAATACAGATTTTGGCTCATCTCTACTGTTGGGGTTCGAAAATATGATTATTATATTTTTGTTGCATTACGATTTAGGAACGGCAGCTTGCAGAATAGCCACCCTAGTTGAAATGACAGGTAATAGGTCACACGTGTAAGCTCTGTTCGGGTTCATAGTACACATACCATCAAGGTTGGCGCAGTCGTCCTGCTTACTGTAACAACCCGCACTGATACACGAACATTCATTCATTCATTTTTGTTCATTCACAAATTTTATTCACTTTATTTGTTTATTTTATCCATTCATTTTTTTTGGTTCATTCATTTATTTTATCGGGGGTGTAGAATTTTCACATTTTAAAAATTTCTCCTGTCAATGAAAGTTGAAATTCACAAACGATATATATATATATATATATATATATATATATATATATATATATATATATATATATATATATATATATATATATATATATATGTATCGCATCCCAGTTCACTGACACCTGTGTGGACTTTCCCATATGAATGCAGGTCACCATTCGAGCTTATTCTAATTGTTCACAAAATCATGAGAGTTACCCCAACAAAGCAGGCCAACTCAGTGACTCTGCACACTCAATGAGTACAGTGGCATCTCCAAATCAAAAGAAGCATTACATCCATAACACACACCCTCCTTGGGAATAGAAAAATTGGACATACAAGGAAAGTTTTCCTTGCAATTATCAATGTCAACTTGTAGAGTATTCCAACTTACAATACACAGTGGTTTTTAGCAAGAAATATCTACTCTTTCTACAAAGTGCCATTAACATTTACATAGATTAATTAAAACATATCATAAATGTTTCACTGCAATAGACACAAACATGGCTCTAATTGACACAGTTGCACTGTTTATACATATGGAATCAAGCTGAGGAACAGTTTTGTTGTCAACAATACAAACTCCTCCAAATCAAAATAGGAATCATCTCCTGTTCGATCACTTAATTCTGTGCATATTTCATTGCAAATTTTTCTACATTTCAACTGAACTTTGAACATGGTTACATAAACAATATTATTGCCAATAATCTTATAATCTGAATACATTCATGTGAGTAATATGTATACAATTTTCACCCTACTTAGTGCATCGGCAACCACATTGTCCCTGCCACAGACATACTCAATTTTCAGATTATATCCTTGTAGATACAAACTCCACCTCAACAATCTCTGATTTTTGCCTCTGAACTTATCAAAAAACTTTAAGGGATTGTGATCAGAGTAGACCAGTACTGGATACAGACTTGAGGTGACAGATACTTCAAAATCCTGGAGTGTTAACAATAAAGCAAGTGCTTTTTTTCGATGGTGGAATATTTCCTTTGATGGATGTTAAATTGCTGGGAGAAATAACTCACAGGGTGTTCAAAACCATTAACACCATCCTGTATCAACAGATCACCTGCTGCCACATCACTTGCATCTACTGGAATCTTGAATGGCTTTTCAAAATCTGGGGCTGAAAGAACTGGTACATTGATGAGTTTAGCTTTCAGCTCTTGGAAGTCGCACTGACACTGATCACTCCAAATGAACTTTTCTTTCTTTTTTGACAGATTTGTTTAATGGTTCAATGATTTCTGCAAAATTCTTGCAGAATTTTCTGTAATATTCAGCCATGGCTAAAAACGTAATATTTCCTTTTTTGTTGTTGACTGAAAAAACAAAATTGTTTGATTTTTTGCTGTTTTTGGCAATACTTTTCCATTACCCAATTTATAGCCCAGTTATGTCACCACAGATTGACCTAGTTCACTGTTGTTTATTAAAGTCCACCACCAGACCAGAGGAAGTCAATCTTTCAAAGAATGCTCTTGTTCTTTCAAGATGTTCAGCCCAGGTTTTTGAGAAAATAAAGGTATCATCAATGTAGGTTACACATCTTTCTAAACCAGCTGTCACTGTGGTCATTAACTGGGGGAATGTCGTAGGTGCATTTTTCATTTCAAATGGCATCACTTGACATTGAAAAGGCCTTGAGGTGTTACAAAAGCTGATATTTCTTTGGCTTTTTTGTGAGTGGCAGCTGGCAATAACCTTTAATCAAGTCGTATTTGCTTACAAAACACTCATTTCCTATCTTATCAATAAAATCATCCACTTAAGGGATTGGATAGATGTCTGATTTAGTCACAGAATTCACCTTTCTATGGTCAATGCAAAATTGCATTGAACCATCAGGTTTTGGAACCAATACAATAGGACTACTCCAGCTACTCTGGCTTGGTTCTATAATATCGTTTTCCAGCATGTAATTTATTTCTTCTCAAACTGCAGCCAATCTCAGAAGATGCATCGGACAAGATTGCTGCTTTATTTGACCAGCATCACCTACATCTACATTATGACATAATATTGAGGTGCGACCAGGCTGGTCTGAGAATAAATGTTCAGTGCCGGCACTTTATACTTTTTCTTTTTGAAAGTATGATGCTTTATTTTCACTTTTTAACTTTTTGATCCTTTAATTTTACATTTTTTTCCGGAAATAATTTTTTTTTTTACTTTTTTTGGACAAATTTTCAAACTTTTGATTGGAATTCAGTTAGATATTAAGGATAGTGTTTTAAGCATTCCCACAGCCTTCCTGAGTGGCTGCTTAACAAGAAAGATGAACCATCTTTCCAGTGAGTGACAAGCCTGGATCCATGTCAGTGTTATGTTGGGAATTTTGTCAGAGGGTCCCAACTTGAGAGTCAAATTTTATGCTATCCTTTGAAAAATTGACCCGAAAAAAGCAGGAATTTGGGACCCTTTGAAGTTTGCTGAGGGGGGATTTCATGATTTGAAAGGGTAATATACCCCCATTGGGGTTAACAGATACCTTGCATGTTTTGGTGTCAGTCATCATGAGGGTCTTGACCATGGTACAGAGATACATGACGCATAGCCAAGGTCCTGGGTCCCCATCAGACACAGCCCAAAATGCACTCTAAGTGGTACAATTCAGCATGGAAGTCTGTTCTTTGTTCATTACAAGCAACTATGGGTGATTTTTAGTTCTGCTGACTAACAAGTCAGCTGAGCTTATGTGGTGGTTAGGCAGCCGTCGTCCATCTGTTAGTGTCCACAATTCACATTTTCAACTTGTTCTCCAAAATCACTGACCAGATTTACCTCAATCTTGGTGGAAATGACTCTGGGTCCCTACCACGTTTGTAGAAATGGTGATGGTCCATTGATTTGTGGAATTTCTTATAACTTTTTTGCTTTTTGTTGGGGGGGGGGGGAGGGGGCAAATCTTGAAAAAATCTTCTCCAAAACCGTTTTGCCAATTGCTTCAAAATTGCTTAGGGAGACTTCTCGGGACCCTTAAACCCTTATTTGTTCAACAGGTGGAGCAGTGATTTTTTAAAATATTTTTTATGTAAAAAATGTGTTTTTGCTATTTTTGACTTTTCCAAAACCATCACTCAGATTATACTGGAACTTGGTGGAAATGTTCCTTTTAAAAGGGCCAAACAAAGGTGTTCCCATGGTGGCGATGCTTTTTTAAAGATTTTTTTGGAAATTCTTTTTAATTTTCTAGTGATTTATATTTTTTTTGCAGTGATTTGAGGTGTCCAAGAACAAGTGTATAATCTTGTGTGTTGTGATATTTAGAATGGACTGCATATTCAGGCCAAGTCCACTGTTACGTAATTATGATGTGATCTGGGGTAAGGGCACAGTGCCATCTTTTGAAAGATTAATGATAGTGTTGTCTATCCTAGAGTGTGGCACAGAAATCTTGACTGGAAAATAGAAGGACCTAAATGATGCATCAATAAAAAGGTACAAGGGGAAGGTCACCGTTAACAGAATTTTCGCCCAATGAACATCTCCAAATTATATGTAAATCATGATGTAACAAACATGTGCATAGCATACAAAGACTATTTTATATACAATTGATATAGATTATTAAGTACTGGTAGCAAAAATCTGTCTTTTTGAAATTATGTACTCAAAAGATGCTGGCTGTAAGTTTCATCACCCAGGCAATATTGTGCCTTGGGGATGAACAGGAATTGTAATCGATACATATATGGACTGTGGAATTAATAACCTGTCAAGTTTTTAAAGCGAAAATCTTTGTGTGAGAACTTCACACTACGAATCCCTGATTTTTGATATATATTTTTAATTCGGGTACTTAGCTGTTAATGCATACAGTGCTGTTGATTACCATGTACCATGATTATCTATTGCAATGGTTATTCACATTTGCGACTTTTTTTTCCCCAAAATCACTTATCAGATTCACTTAAAACGTGGTGGGAATGTACCCTGGGTGGTTCTCAGCTAAGTTTGTTCAATGGTCGTGCTCCAGTAATTTGATGGCTTTTTTATGATTTTTTTGGTTAATTTTTTGGCAAAATCTTAAAAAAATCTCCAAAGCTACTTCAAAATTGCAAAGGAAGAGTTGAGGGCATGACAGCGGGAGTTACCTAGTACATTGGTGACCTTGACCTCATTGTCAAGTTCACAGGGTCACTTAGGTGTATTTTACTCTTTAGATGATACTTTGAGAACTATTTGTTATACTATTATGTTTTACATGGTTTACATGGTTATGGGATACCCTCTGTGAGGGCTACACTTAGACAGTATATGAGTGACCTGTGACGAATCTCTAGGCCAGCTGGGCATGGACTTTTCATACAGCCCTCTTGTTACAGTTTAATTTTGCTGCAATACTGATTAGTTGCTGCAGATTTATACTTTTTTGTACTTTTTTTTCTGAAAATTGATACTTTTTAAAGTTAAATTGGATACTTTTTTGGTAATTAGGCAGTGGCAGCACTGAATGTTCAAACTCATGAATAAGTTTTGCTAAATCAGCTTGCAGTGCATGTTCCAAATGACTGATCTTGCTATCAAGATTTTGTATTTTAATGAATATGTCAGAGTTCTGCATTTTTACACTGGGAATAGAACTCGTCTTCATTTGAGAATGGTTCATTCTCATCCTGATCATTATCTTTTGCATCATTCTTCAAAATAGTGGCACCGACAATTCCTACTCATGTTCCTCTTTCATGGTATTCTTTTAACATGTTGATGTGACAAAGCAATTTAGCTTCCTCCTATCTGGTGTCAATATTACATTGTCTCTTGGTTTAAGACTTCTTATCCTTGCTTTCTTACCATACCATGTTTTCATCTTGTGCATTAATCAGATTTGATTGTGCCACGTCACAAGCCTTTTTCAACTCTTCTTGGACACATATTCCAAGATAGGTTCATTTTGTGTCTCCACCAACCTTTTTTCTTTCATAAGCTTTAGTGGATCTCTCACAGTATGTTTATATATTAGTTCAAATGGACTGAACTCCAGTGGCTCATTTGGTATCCCTCTGGTGGCAAATAATAACATGTGTGTACCTTTATCCCATTCTTTTTCATTTTTAAAACAATAGGTTCTCATTATGTTCTTCAGTGACTGATGATACCTTTCAAGAGCCCTTTGTGTTTCTGGGTGGTTGGCAAAAGATTTAATCTGTTTAATGCCTAACTGGTGGGCAACCTTCTGAAACTCTGTGGACAGGAAATTTGAACCTGAGTCACCTTGTACCTGCATCGACAGTCCTACTGTAGCAAAAGTTTCATTAAAGCATCAATGATAGTAGGAGCTTTAATGGTTTTCAATGGGATGGCCTCAAGATACCTAGTGTTTCCCACTTTTGTTTTCGGAAGTGGTCCCATAAAATCTATAATAACCCTGCTAAATGGTTCTTCAAGAACAGGGAAACTAATCAAAGGATCATGTTTTTTTCTGATTGGGTTTTCCGAACACTTGACATGTGTGACATGTCTTACAAAATGTTGCCACATCCTGATGTAATCTGGGCCTAAAGAAGTGTTGAAAAATTCTATCCTGGGTCTTCCTAATACCCAAGTGGCCCACCATAGGTAAATCATGAGTTGTTTTTAAGACTTCTGCTCTTTAAGATGGAGGAACCACTATTTGATGAATGATTCTCCATTCATCAGTGGAAGCCTCTGGAGGTCTCCATATCCTCATCAACATTCCTGACTTAGTATAACAACAGACTTGGTCTTTTTATGCCTCTTTTTTAAGTAAAGTTGTACTTGCTAATTTTCTGAACTGAGGGTCAGCGTTTTGCTTCCTAATGAGCCTATCTCGATTCAAATGAGGCATTTGACTCAGATAATCATTTTGGTTTACCAGGTCAAAGAGGTTACCATGGCTTACCTCTGGACTCAAGTTATCTTTATGGCTTACTTGGTCCTCCAAGTTACCAGCAAAGATTGTCTCTGCCAGCTGCAGACATTCATCATCATGTTCACTGGTTTCTTATTTAGAAGCTTCAGGAGCCATTGACCTTGTCACTACACAGGTAGGAAAAATGCCTAGAAATTCCTGCTCAAGATACTTTGTGACCTATCTCATGACTGGCTAATCAATTAAATATGGTGTACCAGCTTACCTTTCACATTATCCCCTCCTATTTCATTCTTTAGAAGGAAGGTCACACCTTCTATTGGGAAACTAGGTACAATATCTACAATTACAGGTCCAAATTTGAAATCAGCCTTTAGGTCAACTAAAGGGACTGTTATGTAATTTCCCTCAAGACACTGACTCTTTGATAAGTTTCATCCGACAATTGAAGTACATCTTCCAACAGTAAAGACTGGGCAGCGCTAGTGTCCCATAAGATCACAACTGCCTTCTGGTCAACAGCATTTTCTTTCTGTGACACCAGCCCTTCCAATTTGAAACTCTCATAGCCATCCAATATGGACTCAGGTAAACCAACATGTGGGTTTTATTTAGCATGGAGGTTATCAGAATGTGCATCACTAACACTTAGAGGTGAGCGCCCCGTAATGCTGGCTAAACCAACTTTTTTTCCAGTATTATTGGTCATTCTCTGGAGTAGAAAACACTCAGATTTCTCAGATTTCACATGACCCCTTTTATGGTAGTAACTGCAAGTGGGTCCACTAAAGAACTTCTGCCCTGTTTTCTGATCAGCAGGTTTATCAGATTGGGGAGAAGCATTGGGCTCCTGTTCTGATTTTTGACAGGGGGAGAGGTTGTCCATTCTCTCTGGTTTCTTTTCAAATTTAGAGCTGAACTGACCCTGTTTGGGTTTTCCAAAGAAGCTTTTATGTATCAACTCATAACCAAAACTGCAGCTTCATGTAATGTATCTGGCTTACATTCATCCAGGTAGGTCTTAATTTCCTTTGCACCACAACCTTTAAAATCTTCTGCCAAAACAAGTTCCCTTAATTTGTCAAAATCTATCTCCCTGGAGGCAAACCATCTATCAACCAGATTCTCTTTCTTTCTGGTAAATTCCACATAGGTTTCATCTGGTTCCTTTTGGCTGTCCCTGAATTTTTTCTGTAAGCCTTAGGTACTAACTCATATGCTTTCAGAACAGCATCTTTCAACACATCATACTCAGAACTTTGTTATATGGAGAGGGATGGATAAACTTCTTTTGCTTTTTGAATAAACACGTTTTGCAAAAGAAGAGGCAAAACCCTTCTCTGTCATTCTAAAGTTTCAGTTATTTTTTCGAAAGACAGAAAGAATTTTGACACTTCTTTTTTTTTTCAAATTTTGTTACTAACCATGCATTCTCGGCCACATCAAAATATCCTGACTGTGCTGAATCATCTGATCTAGAATGCCTAAGTTCAAGCTCCTTTAGCTTTAACTTGTGTTCTTTGACCTCTCTGGCTTCCTGTGCTTTTCTTTCATCCGCTTTTTTTCAGCCTGTGCTAATTTTAGCTCATGATCTCTGGCTTCTCTTGCAGCCTATACTTTCCTTTCATCAGCTCGTGCTGCCTCTCTTTCACTGAAGTTTTAATTTAGCTAATTCCAACTGAATTGCCAAACTTTTATCCTCTGATCTCTCATCCTCAAGGAAACCTTCTTTAACCAAATGAGAAATGATACTTTGTTTCAAAGGAATTTTCTTGATACCTGATGGTACTTCTAAATTTAAGTATTTGGCCACATTTTCCAGGTCTTCCTTTAACAATTTATCAAAATTTTTGAGTGTTAAGTCATCATTAGCCAGAAACACACTTGTATATTGACCACAACTATGTTTATTAATACCAGGTATCCTTTGTTGGATTCAAACTGTAACATTCAGTGTAAAGAAACTTCCGGAATTTTTCCCCTTATGTTCTTTTTGCAAAATAATTCAATGCTTTGTCTTAAATTTGATTCCGTTTGTCTTGGATTTGTCCTGGCTGGGCTCCCACAATTTGTTATGATGCCCACCTTCAGAATATCTAGATCGTAGGAGAACTCAACAAAAATGAAAACGATCATATAACTTAAACAATAACAATATATTGACAATCAAAATCAGTACAAAATAGGTAAATGAAATTATACACTTAGCTATATGCGGAGACTCAATTTGTAAAACAGTCTGTAGATGAATCCCAATCCCTGGTGACAGATTCTCCACAGGTACCATCCCACAGTTCCAAATCCTATGGCAGGTGCCAAATAGTCTGGTACAAATCCCACAGAGGTACTGTTTGGTTCCAATGTGATCCTCAAAGGTACAGTGCTAATCCAAATCCCACAGAGGTGCAGTTTGGTTCTAGGTGGTACACTTAACACCAAATAAACTAGTCCACTCAAAGACAGTGTTCACGCTCCACAGGTACAATGTATAAATGAGTATCTCCTTGGCAATAGCAATGGCTCACAGTCCCACTGGCTTGAAGTCACACAGCTCCTGTCAGATCTCTGAATTCTCCTCTCTCAGTTATGAAGGAGCTGCTTTATATATATAGACTTACAAATCTCACCACTATTCCAGAGTGTTCAAGTAGTCACACACCACAGCTCACTAACACCTGTGTGGACTTTCCCATATGAATGCAGGTCAACATTCTAGCTTATTCTAATTGTTTACAAAATCATGAGAGTCACCCCAATAAAGCAGGCCAACTCAGTGACTCTGCAAACACTTAATGAGTACAGTGACCTCTCCAAATCGAAACAAACATCACATCCATAACACCTGTTTATAAATTCATTTGGCTGTTGAAGCTTTGAATTTTTTACATTTTGAATCAAACGTGAAGATATTGATTAAATTATTCATAGGTTTAGACATGGACATAACTGGATTGGCTATGGAGCGTACAGAGGCTGGATATATATATATATATATATATATCAGCAGAATAAGGATGATGTAGCAGTTTGCTCTTGTTTGTATAATTGCATGTGCTATTTGCCGTTTTTTGCTGAAAGTGGCTCAATTGATTATGGAAACGAAATGACACTGACAGTCCTGTGTGTATGTGATCTTACATGGACAGACTGGTACAGGAGACTCAACTTTTTCCTTTCCTACCATGAGGCACCAGGGAACGAGAAACCTCTTCTGTAAATTCCTGTCAAATGTGTGATCTCTCCCTCCATGCGAAGAACAATGGATGCACTGGACAGAGTGGAACTATCATCAATTTATAAGAAAGGGACACCCAACAATCTGTTCAGGGTCACTTATTCATGATAGTGCAGCAAGGGAAACACATTGGCAAACACTGTGTACTGCACATATGGACACTGTCTGGCAAAGTATACTACAGGTCAGAGCAACCAATGCAAGCAGTGGACACAATTCTCCAAGAGGAAGTAACACTTCAAAAGTATTTCAAAGGGCTCATTACTTAGCCATATCCAAGCTCCTTAGATATGATGGGAAATCTGATTGGCACCCTTTTTGTTACAATTTGAATGCATAGCAATGGAAACAGGTTAGAATGAAGAAAAGATAGTGCTTTAGCAGCCATTTTAAGTGAAACGATTTGTCATTCTACAGCAACTTAAGCACACAGGTTGGGGATAGTTTTCATCTGGTCATAGACAAAATGGACAAGAGAATTGGAAGGAAGGACCCAGCAGCAACTTTGATTAGACAACTCTAGATCTACTTCTTGAAACAGAAACTACAGGAACCATAAGATGAGTTTACAGAAAGAACCAATAGAGTGGCTTTGGATGGGTTACCCAGCTCACGAGATGATACTATAGAAAGTTTGGCCATTGAAATATTTATGACTGGAACATCAAATGAAGTGGCTGGTGAAGAGGTAAGAGACACGGAACCAGCAACTATGGAGGAAGCCGTTAGATGTATGAAGGCTCCTACACAGAATGCTAACATTTTGAAGACAGGAAAGAAGGTTTTTCAGCAAAGGCAGTCCATTGTTAGCAGTGCTCAGGGCTTTAACACTTTAGCAAAGATCGTGCAAATAAAGGGTCCCCCAAGTTTCTTTCTGCACGATCATCTTCGATCAATCAAGCATCAAACAAGTAAGGGTTGTTCTGGCTGACCAAGAATAATCCTGCTCTGATTTAGATCAGATAGGGGAATCTGATGTAACATATCGTGCAAATATATTTGATGGTGAGAAGATAGATCAAAGTGATGCATATGTAGAGTGACAGGGGGAAAAATCTTTTCTTGGGAATGACAGCAGTGGAAAAGAGTTTGTTGGCATCAGCTGACAAAGGGAAATGCAGTAGTTTGTTGGCATCTGCCAACAATGAATCAAAGTTGATAGAGTCTGAGAGATCTTCCACACAGAATATTAGGGAAGTCTGTGTAGGTAGAGATACACTTGGTGTTAGTATGGCAGTACCTGTCAATATCTTGGGCAAACAAAATTCTGAAGTTATAGATGCTGCAGCTCAAGTTACAGCGATCAATGAGAATCTTTTTGGTAATCTGAAGAGGGGACAGAAGGTGAAGTTGAACTGTGCTGCTAAAGATATCTTCATACTAGTTACAGTGATAAAAATGTTAGCATTAGCATAGGAGGTAAGCCTTTTCACTGGGCTGTTTTCGCTGCCCCAATTTCTGGATTGGATTTTTCTCATAACTAACAATACCTAAGGTCCAAACTAGCTAATACCATTGGTAGCCACTAAAGTGCCAGGGTCATTTCCCCGTGCACCTTGTGGCAGGTTGGGTCATTTCAATATAGCAGCCATATTGCGCCATAGTTAGAGTACCGGGAAATGACATCACAAAGTTGATCGTTATTTTCCAACTTACTATGGAAGTATTTACAAGCTACAATGACAGTCTACAATTGCAAAGTTCCTGACTATTAGTCAGACACAAGAAAGCTGGGTAAATTGGATAAATACCCCTGGATGCAAGGGGTAGCTTTCCACAGTTTTTCTCCAAAGAAACATAGAAACAACAGCAGTGGCTGAATATGGTAAAATGACCAGAAGATTATGAACCACCAGGCAAATTTGACAGAATTTCTTAAAGATATTTTGTTGGGGGTAAAGGTCTGATACAAGAACACCCAGTGCCCACATTATTTGTGTATAAAAACTGGACAATTGCAGAAAAACAATGCACAACAAATCGATGGCAGAACCATGTGAGACGGCCGAGGATCAAGTGACCTACCCAGCAATGGAGAAAGGCCAGTTGCCAAGTAGAAAGTGGGGGTGCAATCACTGAGTTGCAGGGATAGCTCACAGTACTAGCTAATTTGGACCCAAGCTATTGCAATGTGGATTTTGAGAGAATTTGTCTCCCCATTGGGAGAGAGCCCATACATGCTCCTTTGAACAGAAATGGCTAAGAAGTATAGGTGGCTGGAGTTGTATTACAGAAAACAGTGGTAGTTCCTCCAAATTCTATGAGGCAAATAATAGGGTCAACTGAAGGACATTGTGATGGAAAATGTGTTGTTACACCTTAAACTGACTCACTAGGTTTAGTCATGCCATCAGTTCTGGTAAAAGGTGGTAGTTCCTCAATCAATTAGGAATTTAACTGATAGGTATATCACATTGAAATCAGGCTTTGTGGTTGGAACTGTAATGTCTGCCGAGAACATCATTTATGGTTTTACAGATGAGGTTACTGAGAATAAGGTGGATAATAGTTGTTCTAATGATGTTAAAGTAGGAAACTTTGATATCCATAAAATTGAAATTGACAACATTTTGTCACAAATACCAGAGCATCTACCAGATCTGTTTCAAAGGTCAATACACATCTAGACACAGAGCAAAGTTTACAACTTAAAACGTTTGATTGGGTTTGAGGATGTTTTTGCAAAAGGTGACCTGGATTTGGGATGTTCAAGGGAATTCAACACAACGTTTCTGCAGGAAATGCAGCTCCAATAAAGCAACACATGAGGACATGGAATAGGACTCGATTGGGCTTTGAGAGAAGAGGAGGGCCACTTGACGAAAATGCTCATGATCAAGGTTATTGAACCATCTAGTTCTGAATGGGCAGCCACCCCCAGTTCTCATAAGAAAAAAGATGGAAGCGCGAGATGATGCATTGATTAGCACAAACTCAAAAACGTTACCAGCAAGGATAAATTTTCTTTGCCTTTAATAGAAGAATGCTTTGATATCTTAAGTGGTTCTGTATTCTACAGCAGTTTAAATATGCCCCAGGGCTATTATCAGCTGGAGATTGCTCCAGAAGATAGCTATAAACGCGTTTTGAACATGTTCGAATTGCTTTTGGCTTGTGTGGAGTGCCACACGCCTTTTCAAAGAGCCATGAAGTTAGTACTGCATGGTGTAACAGGGAGGTCAGTTCTTGCCTACCTCGATGATGTACTTTTGCACAGTAAAAGCTATTACGACAATCAAAAAATGTTTAGGAAGGTGCTGGACCACCATAATCTCATTATGAAGCTGAAAAAAATGTAATCTATTCCAAAAAGAAGTAAGGTTTCTAGCAGGAGTGTTTCTAAAGAAGTGTTGCTGTAGAACCTGATAAAATTAATGTGGTACTAAAATTTGCCAATACCAAAGAAAGTAAAGGAAGTAGAGTCCTTTCAGGGGTTCATAAATTACTATGCAGTCCATTTGCAAGATTATGCAGAGTAACTGGCACGTCTCTATAGGTTAACTCATGTAAATGCAGTTTTAAATGGACTGATGTTCACCAAGTTGCTTTTGATGACCTGACATATGCTCTAGTCAATGCAACTGTCCTAGCATTCCCACAATAAGAAGGAATGTTCAAATGTTCATATTATATTGTGATGCTTATGATTTTTCGGTGGCAGCAGAGCTTTCTAGGTTCAAAATGGCATAGAATACCCAGTCTCTTATGTGTTAATGTCCACTCAACGGAAGTATTGCACAAGAAAAAAAACCTGGAAGCAGTAAGAATTATATACAGGTTTTGATATTTTCTGTTAAGCAGAAAAAATCTTATTATAACTGATGATAACAACCTTGATTGACTGATTAAATTCAAAAGAATTGGGGGTTAACGAGCTCATTGGCTCAAGGGGCTAGGTGAATATGACATGGAGATTTTACACCAAGCTAGTACGTTATGCACCATTGCTGATGGGTTGTCCCAGATCACAGATAACTTGCCATATTGTGACTGTTTCTATGCTGGTAGTGATGCAAAAAATCTCTCTTGTGACAGCTGTAAATACTGTGTGGCGGTTATGAACAATGGAGTAGATTCAAACAAGAGGTCAATGAAGTAATACCATTGGCAGTGTGTGAAGTTGTACAAAGTGATAATCCTCAGAATTGGAATTCTAGTTCATATTCGTTGGAGGGTTCTGACAAATCAGAGTCTGACAAAACGTTGAAGTATTCTAATGTGTCACAACATCAGACAGACATAGGGACGGTAGGGTAGAAAGTATATGCAATGCATTTTACTTAAATGTTTTCTCTTCGAATTTTCACATGCCTGCCCTCTTTATTGCTGCTTCGTCATAAACATTTAAATTTAGGATTTAGAATCTGTGTTTTGTCATGGACACTGGAAGTTGTCATAATGGACTATCCATGCAGACAAATAAGTGGTCACTTTTGACAGATATAGCAGGAAGAATTGTCTGTGTGTGTAACGGCTTAACATATGTGTAACAACGTTGTGTTTTGTAAAGGTTGTACAGGTCTGTTGCAGATCCTTAATGCAAATTGTCATAGGTTAGCAAACGTACACGTAAATTTAAATTAATTGCACTTAAGGAATACTTCAAAGGGTTGCAAACGAACCTTTTTTTGCATGGAAAATAAAGGTTAGTATTGAACAGTCACTCTATGTGTGTTGTTCAGAAAAACATCACGCATATTCATAAATTTGAACCCAACAACGACAGCAAAGAGATTCAGAACATCAGCATTCATCTTTCAATGCCAACATGAACAAACAAGTAGTTTTTTTGTAGTTTCAGTTGCACAAGCTACTGTGCAAGCTGCGGCAAGGTACAGCTGTTCTGGTCTATCCTTGCTGAATCTGATCATGAATGGTGATTTTGGAACTAATAATCAGGGTTGATATGTTTGTCTGCTAAACAGAAGAATAGCTATAGCTTCTCCGTTCTGGCCTAGCAAGGTCCACTGGGTATACTAAAGCAATGTTCTAATATATAGCCTGAGACTCATTTTTACACGTAATTTACACAACAATCTTCATTAATGCAGTACAGACCAGCAGTTTTACATCTCAGTGACACTGAAACGTAAACTTTATTTCTGTCGATGCATGAGTGAAATTAGGTTTGGTTCTACAAATCAGAATTAATTTCCTCCATCAGGTAATAGTATAGAACAACATTTCTTCTCAATATATTTGTGTCTTATGTTATGGTTCATTCTGTTTTTGGGATAATCATCTGCCCACCTCTGACTGCATCTGTACTTGTGTCCACATTTCTGCCTTTTGACATGATGTTTTATGACTTATAGGTCATCTGAAACTCATATTATCGGATTGGCCTTCATATCCTTTCTTCTTATTATTCATGTGACAACATACTAGTGAGCATGACTTCATTTTGAAGGTTACATAACCCAAGTGACTGCAGCGAGTCCATCAGCTACTGCTTTGGATGGTAGTGTCTCTCATGCATTTATTGCTGACTTCTTAACCATTAACTGTTTCACTGCTACATTTCTACACAGTTTAACCTCTGACCGCTAAATTTCTAAGCATATTTTCCCGACTATATTAACTAATTTGATTTTACATTTTGTATCCAAAAAGTTCTCATGGCATTTGCAACCTGTCAACACTAGCAATATACATCATGGTCTTTATTCTTCAAGGTCAGTTTGAAGGTCATAATGTCACTTTCAAGGTCAAAAGTCATAACATTTGACAGCTTTTTTGGAATTAAAGACCTAAAACACACAAATAAAGAGATGTATCTGATGCTGCCTTTTATTTCATCTAAAAATTGATCCATTTTTGTACCTTTGAATGAATCATATAAATTTATAGTAAATAAAATAAATAAAGGTAAACGATATTATTTAAGCATTGTTTTTCACATGGGTTACATGTGACTTTATGCCAACTTCGTCAGTTTGTACAGACAAGCTGCACGTTACAAACCCTTTCCTCATACAAAAACCAACAATTCATGTCTGAAATGTTCAAAAACAAATTTATTTCAAACAAAAAACTGCTTACGTACATCATGCACTTTCAATTAAGGTCACTTTCAGTGTTAGAAAGTCATTTTAAAGGTCAAATGTAACATAATTTGGCAGCCATCTTGGAATTTGACTGCAGTCGCATCCAGCAGCCTGTGGACAATTCTTCTCAGTCGCTTCTCGCAGTGAAAGAATTAATGTTATATGTGACTTTATGAATAAGTGTGTTATTACAGCCATCTCGTGAAAGGAACAGAAACTTGAATAAACAGTAGTGGGGGTCACACTAAACATACTAATAAGTATAAAGAACTTCTGGCCAAATGTTCCCTTAGCTTTTGATTGTAAGTTCTCAGTAAGTTTGAATGTAAGTTAAAAATTATTATCATCATCAACATCATCATCATCATCATCAACATTATCATTATTAGTCGGGAATATGCAAAATCTCGAAACTATGAAGACAGCAAGTAATCTGTAAAGTACAGAGAATAGACAAATAAGTCAAGCTACAATGTTTTGAGGATGATGGGAAAAACTCTGCATGTACATGCCGCATTAATAAGTGACACTCTACAATACAATATTCATGTGCGGGAGTTAAATTTCTGTTACAAAAGTGGTTGTCCATGGGAATTCAGAACCCTGGCCCTGGCTCTTGGGCAGGTAAAACTAATCAGACATTGCTGTGCGCTTGGACTTCCATAGTGCATGTTGATGATTTTCTTTAATCATTTCACACATAGACCCAGCTTACTTACTTTGAACAAAAAAAACCCCCTAATATTCACCTGTTTTGCTTAAAATCCGAGATTCTACTTACCAAAATACTCAATCAACTGTCTGAAGCTGTGATATTTGTAATCAGTCTCAAAGGCCACAATCTAAAAAATAAGACAAAACAAAGTCCTTTCATCTGATCAGGCTGGACACTTACAGTGTGAAGGATGGGTTACCATATCTCAACTCGTTTATAACAGTATACAGAACAAAAGGTGAAACACATTTTTGAAGGCTATATTCACGGCATGTGTTGAAATATTTAATGAATGTAGATTACCCGTGGGTTCATGAAAAACACGAAAAGCTAAATTCCTGCTGCGCTGAACTGCACGTAACCATGATAGTGAGTGTAACACTGGCTAAGAAATTAAGGCGACGTGTTCCAGTACGGAATCTGCAATCGTAAAAATACGTGGGTTGTTTGCTAAATCAAATAGCAAGGTGAATTGCATGCTTTGTGGATATCTTTCTCATGAATGTCAGAGAATACCGCCGTACTATAGAATTCATGGGGCAGTGCTACCAAGTGAGATTCATTTTCTTTTATTTTATTAGAAAATCTACCCCCTGATAATGCTAGCACCAAATGGGTGGGGTTATTACATGCTAAGTCCATGATATTTGCAACTATTTTAACCAACATGATGTTAAATATTAATCAGCTTTTCGTGCAGTTAATAGAAATTCAGGTTAGAACCACACATGAATAAATCTTCGGATGGTATTTCATGCTGACATTTTTATGTATGACAGGTTATAAACTTCAATATCATTACTAATTTTACCTTTTATGTCCGTCACACAGCTGCATTAACTTAAACAGCAAAGCAAGTGTGATCATTGAGCATAAACGTTATATATATATATATATATATATATATGAACAGCGATACCCAGATAAGGTAGTATACCTGATTGTGCCTTTCTATTTTGCAAAATATTTGAAAGGTTTATATCCTCTATCATTATATGTTAAGTTCATGAAATCCTGTTTTGGTATTTCCTTCTAAATAGTTGCAGGTTTAAAAAGTCTATGGTAAGATACATCCCTAACAATGTGATATCAAATCTTATCAAACTGTTTTTTCAAAGATAATTTTGTAACACCTTCTTGCAAGTTGTGAAACGGTGCCAGAGGAATTTCATGAAGTGTAGACCTAACAAGATGAAGACCATTAGGTTGACTAAATACATCCTTTAGAAAGGTAGGTGAAACATGAGAGTGTTCAAATGTATTAGAATGTTTACGATGAGCAAGTGAACGATCTTGCCTTGTCCATAGATCTCCCAGAAACAAAGTTTTATGCTTGTTACCCTTCAGAAAATGTATGCTCTTTTTAACCCCCCCCCCCCCCCGTATAAACTTACAGCTATACGATATAAGTCTGTTGTCAATTTTGTTCTTTTTCGTTTGTTTGTTTGTTTTTTTTTTTTTTTTTTTTTTGTTTTGTTTTTGTTTCTTTTTTTGTTTTTGGGTTTTTTTTTTTATTTTGTTTTTTGTTTTTTTGCTTTTTTTTATTTTTTGAGTTATTTGATTCTTTTGTTTTGTTTTTGTTTTTTTTTTTGTTTTGTTTGTTTTTTTTTTTTTTTTTTTTTTTTTGGTTCTTGGTTAACAGATGAGGAATCCATTGTCAACCAAGACCAAAGGACGTGGTTGGTCGCTAGCATCAGGCAAACATTTATTTTTTTGAACTGAAAGTCTTACTACTACCAATCGGATAACTTCACTCTGACTTGAAGTGCAAGAAAATGTCATGTTGCACAACAGAACGAGGAAACATGGTCATGGAAGACTTGGTGGACGGGTGGTCAACATGCTTTTTTATAGGTGATTCAGTTACGTTGACATTGATTTTTACTGGGCATGCAACCATGCCAGACAAATTAAGTTATTTGCACATGACATTGATGTCACATGTTTGACCTCTGCAATCACAGTAGACGTAGTAGTCCCTGGTGTTTTGGACATGGTTGACGAGCACTCTGAGAAGGCAAGATGGCCAATGTTTCAGCAGATATCAAACCAGGACGTGCTTCCCAAGCAACGTCACTTCAGCTGGCTTGAGGACATTCAGGATTTGTCACGATATGTGCCATAGCTGCACACATTAGCTTGTTTTGTTTTTGTTTGTTTTTTTGTTTTTGTTTTGTTTTGTTTTGTTTTGTTTCTGTTTGTTTTTTGTTTTGTTTTTGTTTTTTTGGTTTTTTTCTGAGATGGTGAATTGTACCAATGAATACATTTATAAACGCACCCCAAAAAGTAAGTCTCCACTTAGAAAAGTCCACATAAAAAACAAATAAACACACATTTTGGTAATATTTCATATTTTTATATGCGTTATACACCTTACATTTGGTTTCAGACACAAGTGGAGAACAAATGAATCTACGCTTCACCGCACAACACTTGAAAACAAACAAGGTCTGTATCACAGGTGCGCAAGATAGTCCATATGGCAATAGCATTCAATGTGAACTGAATGGGGCACTGTAGTGGGTATCACAGACTGTGCTTAAGTTTTAAAATTTCAAATTTTTACAGGAAGGAAAGAATTAAATTGGTCAGTAGAATGTCTGATGACTTGATGACTGTATATAGTTGACTTTCGGTCAACAGGATGTGTATCCACCGTGATTGTTGACACACTGCTGGCAGCGCTTTCTCATGCTGTGGATCAACTTCTGATCAGTCTCTGGGGTTTATTGTCCCACTCCTTCAAAAGATAGCGTCTTAGGTCTTCAAAGTTTGACTCAGGACCCATCCTCTGGTATACATTTCGCTTGAGATGGCTCCACAGGTGGTCAATACGAATAAGGTCAGGGGAGCAAGCTCGCCAATCCATTGCCTCCAGACCTTCCCTTGACAAGAATTCACTAACTTCAGCCGCAACATGAGGCCTTGCATTGTCCTGCATGAGGATAAAATTTTCGCCAATGGTACAAGCATATGGCACAATATGCAGTTGCAGGATCTCTGTGACAGCGTCTGGCAGTCATGGTATCATTCATGACAAGGTCTGTCTTCCTACGGCTCTTGCCCTGTCCACTTCAGATTACCGTGGCATCATGTCTTGACCACAGATGGACAAATCCATACCCGACCCTGGGTCCCCATGCTTTTATATCCATGCTTATCCCAGTTTCTGTCCATATTACACAGGTAAAGTTCACTAAAACAATGACCCACTGTGCCCAACAAGGACAGGATACCTCACTCAAAATAGCCTTTTTGCAAAGTGTGGTTTCTGAATTTGTCTCACATTTAGCACATATGCAGTCAAGCATGCACTTTCAATTTGCTGGTCTCGACACATGTTGCACCCTAGGGATTATTCTACACATACATATAAATACTTGTAAGGAAACTAGCCAAATATGAAACATATATCAAATTATAAAAGCGGAGACTTATTTTTGGGTTGAGTTTATGAATGTATATTCAAGTGTTCATTCTGCGCTTTAAGCTGGCGTTCATTCTCCCAGATACTTTTGCCTTGACAAGAAAGTAGGCCTACAAGGGTTAAAGCTGGTCAACATCTTTGTACTCCTCAGTGGGTCACACAAGTACAGGCTTGGTGTTGTTTGTCCACTGAGGGCAGAGTATGCGGAGGCTGAGGTGCTAACATCACTGGCATTCTAAAAAATTTAGTCATATTTGGGATGGGCTTAGAATTTAGAAGCAGCTCTTTCTGATTTGGCATTCCTGGTTGATGGGTAAGTACTTGAACTTACAAACAAAATATCCCCCTGCTTCCGAAGTGACCAACAGGAAATGAGTGGAAAAATTCCAATATTTGTCCACATCTTTTGTAAATGTTTTAAATATTGAGAAATGAACATGTTGCATCAGATGTATGCCAGCCTCCAAGAAGAGAACAGCAGTCGTTACATCTCGTAAGTGGTCTGAGAAACCAGCATATACATTATTTGGGTGAAATCTTGTATGCATAGACGGTGAGCTAAAAAGTGTCACAGTCGCATATAGTGATTATTTGCTTCTACAGATCTTAAAATTTAGAAGTCTTTTCCTGCTGTTGGTTCTAATTCTGTTTTCCTGTTTGTGCATAAGTCATGCATATATTTTATTTCCTTGATATTAAATCTAGAATGGTACAGGTCTATTGGCAAGTGTCATGTTTTCTGTTAAAGGCAAAAGAATAGAAATGTTGAGGATTTGGGGGTTTATTTCACACAGAAAGCCACTTTTTTAAAGTAACTAATCATGATTAACATATATGTGTATTACTCAAGCACGGAACAGTATAGCTGCATTTGTGTGCGAGTTTTTATGTTTACCTCACAAAGAGATGTACATGAACAAGCAAGATTAAATGGTTCAAATGTATTTCAGCTTCATATTACACACATGTACTACTTCTGCGGGGTTTCATCTAAAATGATGGTTAATTGCTGCACTGTGGCATGCAATAACCAGCCTGGTGTCTGGTATATAGGGATGAGAATACATGAGATTTATATTAAGTTATATAAATGGGTGTAATAAGTGCAAATATGTGCAAGTGGGTCACCAGTATAGGTGTTGCATTTAGAGTTTGTACATGTATATGTGCAGGAATGCCATTAAATGGATTGATTAAGCATTCATACATTTATTGTATATGGCATGGTAGTATCCTACTTGTATTGGTTAACTATGTATCTTTTACTGGTACGGATGTGTACATGTAAGTGAATCGTATGCATGACATAGTTTCACAATGGATTTTATATACCTACTTGGTAATTAATGCATGGAGAAAGTTAAAGGGAAATTTCTTAATCTGTGATTTTATTCGAAATGACTGGATGGCTAGTTAAAGATTTCTATTCATAGTAAAGAAATAGGGCCTATCTGTGGAATGATGAAAAAGTCATCAAAATGCACCATGCAAGTCCATATGCACCACACCCTGTGATTAATTTTATCTGCCCAAGTGCAGAAGCAAGGGGCTGTCTTCCCTAGGAGCAAGCGTTTTATTACAGCAAGAATTTCAATCATGTGCATAACTATTATAGTGGGGTGTTTAGATTTTTAATGAGTTACATGTATTCACAGTATCTTCTCATCATTCTGAAAGCAGCCTGGCTAAACCTTCTCGTCTAATTTTGACTCTCATAAGATTATGTACTTTGTTTCGTAATTTAAGCATTTGCGAATTCACTAATAATAATAATGATAATAATAATAATAATAATAACAACAACAACAACAACAACAACAACAACAATAATAATAATAATAATAATAATAATAATAATAACATGAATATGACTCTGAATAATTTCATTCAATTAACAACTAACATTTCAAGCCTTAGTGCCTATTTGATGAGAATCTATTTGTACTTATTCTGAAATAGGTTTTTTAGGGTGACTCCCACAGACTGAGATATAGAGTCATTATTCATTTTATGAGATTGCTTTATTCTTTCACTTATTCATAGTGTTGTTTATAGTCGTGAAAAAGAAGGAGTCGGCAAAAAACCAAACTTACATGGGGCGTGTGACCTTGGAAATTTAGTCAAGGTTTGTGCTATGTTTTCAACTAACATGGTGTGAATGTACCATGAGATAAATATGAATGGGGGTGGGTGTGATTAGTTTAAAAATGTCACGTTCATCAATAAATACTGAATGGGCGAAAAAACAGACAGAAGTATCGACGGGCCTGCGGGTGGAGAGAAGAACAACTGAAAAAAAAAGGTCTTCTTTGAGTGTTGACTGATAAAAATTGCCACCGAAGATTGCAAATTGTATAATATTGTAAACGCAGTTTCCTAAATAGCTGTGAATCCTTGTTTAACACATGACACAAAAATATTGGCGGAGAAGCGTTGCTTCATGCTGGTACCTATTGAAAGAAATATCCTTGATCTTGAAAACAGCTTTTTCACACATTGATGAGTTTTAGGCATTTCAATTTGAGGGACCAAACCTGATTTCGCTTATGCGTGAACAGCTATAGGGTGTGCAGCTAGTATGATTGGGTGTGACTGAGATTTGAAACTTTCTTGTCTATAATGCATTAGTGGTGATAGTTGCGTGAATTGAACTTATGATCAATCTTAGCTGATTTATTTAAATATAATTTTAGAAGACCGATTCAGCGTTTTGTCAATTATATTACTCTTTATCTGTTATAACTGGTGAGAATAGTCCAATTTGATAAATTTATCTTTAGTATATTACGAAAAAAGACACGAAGCAGGTTTCAGTCAATTTTGGCTGAGGCTCCAAATTTAACAAAAAAAATGTATGGAATGCATCTTTATTTGGTAATGTACAAAAAAGTCATTAGCTTCAAGACCTTTCATTATTGAGATCCTGTCAATTATAAATAGATTGCCTATTTAATCAACTAACCTTCATTTTCTCAATAAAAAGGTTGCTTTTGAAGCGTTTCTGCAGTACGTCAAAAGTAAATTTACTGGTAAATTTACTTGTACATTGAGCTAAATACTCTAAACTATGACATGCTGTGTTTACGATCGGCAACAGAGCATGGTAATCCTTTGAAAAGTGAAGCAGTCTTTTATGTAATATACAGATCTTCTCTCGTGCTCTGTCCATGGCACATCCCTGGACTCATCTCTGCAGTCTTTTGTGTTGTGTGTTGGAGGGAGGGGGGGGCGATACAATGCACACTGGTTTGCACTAACTTTTCCTGATATTGAATCACATTCGAGCTCACAGCTTTGGAAAAAGGGAAATATATCATTAGTCCCAAATGTAAGTTCAGTGTGCACACTTATTCCTTTCAAATTTGCTCGCTACAAAGGACCACTCATTTGATTTCATAGATATCCACTTATGAAAACGTCCATTGTTGATGACAATATGCAGATTTCCAGTCATACACATCAAAATAGAAAAGAGGCAGTAAAATAAGTGAGAATGAGATTATCCACATTCATACATTCCAACTTAACAATGAATGTTAGGTAAAGTATAACAAAAAGCAGCTACTCAAGAACTACCATCACATCAACATTTGGCTTCCAAATGCAATGTGACGAAACAAATTCCACTCTGACAAGAGACAAGCAGTCAGCCATAAAAGGTAAATGGTGATTTTAAGACAGTGCTCTCATCCCTTGGAAAACCAGTCGTAAACTACAAAATTTAGTTTTGCACTCTTTGCTGTTCCTGACGTGTCAGTTACTCTCAGTAACAGAAAGAAAAGTTGACCTAGATCGTTTTTGTGGCATTTAGGAGTCTGGAACATTAGAAAAACCTGTAGCTCCAGTGGAACTATGAGTCGGAGAATGCAACAAACAGAACAACATAACCAATAATGTATGTATAAAATATTTCTGAATCACATTACCCACATCCATAATTTCTTACCACAATGAGAGCAAATATGCGGGATTCATGAATTACCACAACATCAGAGAAAACATGATTCGTCAGTTGATCTAAGAAAAATCAAAATGTACGTCATCCATCTCTGTTTATAAGGATACTGTTCAAATTTGAAACAGATATATCTTTCGAGATATGTGGCTATACAGAGCGAGACTTTTTTATCAACTGTGTGGCTGCCTTCTACCATGTTAGTTAACAGGACACTTCGTGCATGTCACAGTAAATTTCTTTTTCAAAAAGGCCAAAGCTGTTACTCATGCGAAAAAGAAGTGCATTTTCTGAAAGTTAACTCATATTTCGTGATTTGAAATATGTAAGTATGCTTGTGTATTTGAACCTGATATAAATTCTCCTCAGATACCTCCGACTCTTGGATTTTTTACCCATTCTATGCATAAATATAACAATAAAATAAAACTATAATTTAATTGTCCCTTTCCATATATAATTATATATCAGACTTATCAAAATGTGTAATTGGTGACGTAGTAAATTGGATTGAATATATTTGTATCGTTGGAAGTCTTCCACAGAGTAATATTCCAAATCTTTCAACACTTCCAAAACGTCCTTTTAGCACAATGTTGAAAAAACATTTGCACTTATCGAGTTTACTTGGTTTGAGGAATTCCAACATACGCAAAGCAGACAACATAAACATTCACTGCATATCTTCGTGTGGTCGCAGAGCACCTGGCTGATGATAATGGCGCCGTCTTGTCACCCTAGGTCACCTTTATACCTCCACAATTAATGTACCTAATCCTTAAAAAGACTTTGGCAGCTAGCATTTGTATTTTGGTCGGACTTCCTAATGGGAGATGTGAATGTGGAGCCATTTCTAGTTATTGTTCATACCTACTCCCAGTACCATTTTTGAGCACATGTACTAACATAAATATCTAGCGTGTGCATGCCACATTTTCTATATAACAAATTCATACCAATGAATGTTTAGTGCCAGAACGGCACATATAAAAGGTAAGAGGTCAAATAGGTAAGCAAGGATATGCAGTAGATTTTATTATATGTGAACAATATTTTGTTTTTTGTATGTGAGAGAGAGAGAGAGAGAGTGTGTGTGTGTATGTGTGTGTGTGTGTGTGTGTGGGTTTGTTTGTGTGAGTGTGTGTGTTAGGGGTAATCTGACCAATAGTTTCAATTATATATTTTCAGTTAGGAAATTACCCCATAGCAAGGACATGAGCGTAATTTGTGCTGTGTATAAAACGGGAGCAAAATATTGAAATAAACTGTGTAAGGGAATAACAATCAATATTTGTTTGACAAACTTTATAAGGAAAATATTAAAATATACAAATATGCATGGGTTTTGGATGAGCCAGAGTGTTTTATATTAATTTTTGGCATATAGAATATACTGTAATTATGAATCATATCAAGAGAAAACATAATAAGATGATAAGAGTATTAATGGCGGTAACACGTTTCGATTATACACAGAAGTTAAAACGTGCTGAATATAAAAGGTATATGAGTATAATCACCACATACTTACAAAATGGTTCACTCTACCAGACAAAAACACCAAAAAAAGGAAAGATTTGGTAATTCTGCTCTGAATATAAATAAATATGATTTCCTAGCAGTAATTAAGGTCTATGTTCTCTCGCATCAATTGGTGCCAGATGCACTGTTAAACATACTCATGGTCATTTCATACACTTTCAGCTTCAAAATTGTACAAAAAAATAAGACTTATAAGAATAACAATATGACATAAAATGGGCTTCACATTTTATAGTCAGATAAATATATGAACAGGATAAATAAGTTTAATATAACTTTGGATATGTCGTAGGTAAATTTCTTTGAAATTATAACTTTTCACAATGTAAACGAAGAAAGCAGTATGAAGAATGCCAAGTATGAAGTGAATGTACTTGCGGGCAGAAAAGTTTGCTTACACCAATCTGATGTGCAATGTTTGTACACTATAAACGTTAGATGTATTTATCATTAATTCATTTGCAATTATGCAGGAGCAATAGTGAAAATGCAAACAACTGACATCTTTGGAGGAGCTGCATTAATGAATTAATATGTTGGTTAGTGCAGAATTAAGTAATACATAGGAAAGCGTAAATATGGATGGCATTGGTAGACATGAATCTAGAAATATGTTGTGCAGAAAATGCTCAATCAGCATCTGTTGACAGAGGTCATTGATTTGTATCTGGGCCAATAGAAGGCATATTATACAAGTAAAGAGTCTATTCTGTGCTATTCATATAACTTCTGCACATGTGATTTTTCAGGTTGTGCATATAAAATGAAGTGTCACTTTGCAGGGGGGAGGGTGGTATTTTCGAATGGAATAATGTAATTTATTTATTTCCGTTCATTTTATCTGTGACCTATATATACCTGGGATCACAAAGGACAGGAAAACCTAATTGCATTCAGCATTGTCTATAAAATATACTAATTCTACCCCTCAAAAGAGCATTTTTTTGGGAATGGATTTTATTCTATGGAATGTGTAAAAAATAAAGTATCTTCAAGTGTTATAGCTGGCATATTTGTAAGGTGTTTTTTATGTTTGAGTGACCCCCCCCCCCCCGGGGGGGGGGGGGCGGGGCTGGAAGTCATTTCATATGCACCAGAAGAAAATCACAGTTCTTTCACAAAATTGTACAATGCATCACTAAATACCCATTGGTATGGGTTTGCAGTATAGAAAACAATACACGCAGCACACACCTGCATATGTTAATCTAACTGTCATAATAAACCTACTGGGAGTATGTATTGACAAGGAACAGAAATGCCTGCACATGAACAAATCTCATTCTGAAGTCTGACCAAAATACAAATGTCCCTTGCCAAAATCTTTTGAATGAATACGTACATCAGGTGTGGATGTATAAAGGTAACCTAGGGTGGCAAGACTGGACCAGTGCCATCAGCAAGCTGCTCTACAACAACCCAAAAATCTCCAGTGAATATTCTTCCTGTATCTCAGATTTCCTCAAACCAATTAAACTCGGTAAGTACAGCCTTATCTATATGTTGTTTGCAAGTACTTATCATCTGGATTTTTCAAGAATGTTTGTGCTAGAAGGAAGTGATTGAGCTGTTGCAAGATTTGGAATATTTCCCTTTTGAAGACAGATGCAAATGTGTTCAAATAATGTACTACGTTACTAGCTACACATATGTGTACATTTGATATATACTAATACATGCTAAGGGATAAATTAAATTATAGTTTCAGTTAACTATTACACACATGCCTGAAATGGGTAAACTAAAATGTCAGGATCGGATGCTTTTGAAAATAATTAGTATCGGGCTAAAATAAGAAGTATGCTTACATATTTTAAGGACGATATGTGGGGTACCGAAAGTTATGTTGTACCCTTTTTGTGAGAAACTCCCATACATTCTTAGATAATCCATATACATTACGTTGTTCTGGCTTGTATACAGTTCCGAGTGAGGATAAATAATCACAGACAAAACAGAAGGATGTACTGATATAAATTTGGAAAAAGGAACACAGAAACAAAAACAAAAGACAAAAATATTGAAATGAACAAAAGCAAACTTTCCAAGAGACAAAAAGGATGGTTTACCATGCATTTCCTGGTTATATTTAGGTTTATGAATTTTATCCTACACTTGGTGCTTAAAAACGTGGTGACTTTGGAACATAAAGCTTTGTTAGATCAAGGTTACTCTCACAAAAGTCTATAAATGGGGCTCAGTGTGCTGATATGCGATTATGTCTCATTCCAGTCCCACTCATTCCGTACATAAAATATATATCCATTTGCTTAATGCTAATGGATTTAAATTCCCTACTCTGGAAATAAATGCCTACTCAGTGAATATACTGCATAACCGTGTTGATATGGCCTTCGCGCATAACTACCTCCATCGAACCATTCTTTTTAAGAATGTGGTTTTGGTCAAGTGGACATGTGCGTTTCCCATTTCAGCTAGGCGACTGGTCCCAGGGGTTGCAGGTTCGAGTCCTGTTCGTTCTGCAGATAAGAAATAAATCGTTTGTGCTCTTCTTCTAAAATATTGATCATGATTTTTTTATAGGCAAATAGATGTCAGGTCCTTTTTCTTTTGTATATTTTTGATGCCTTAGCACTGACGTGGAACATCAACTGCTTCTGTTCTAGAACACTTATGTGGAAAGAGCCATATTTCTTCTTCATTATCGTCTTCTTCATCATCTACTTCTGCTTTTCTTCTTCTTCTTCTTCTTCTTCTTCTTCTTCTTCTTCTTCTTCTTCTTCTTCTTCTTCTTCTCCTTCTTCTTCTTCTTCTTCTTCTCCTCCTCATTCTCCTTCTTCTTCTTCTTGCCACACATCCTCTTCTTTTACAAATGCACAATGACTGTATTGATGAAAAGGGAAATGAACTAGTGAAACATTTAAGCTAAAATTGTAAAGAGAAATTACTGCCAAAACATAGGGGAAAGGCTTGAGGGATGCACACATTGTGTCACATTTTTGCAAATATGTAGCTGCATATACCTGAATGAAAATTAGTATAGCTGATATTTTTGTTACAGTTCGTCAACAATGCATGTTAGGATGGTATTATTGCTGGTGGTAGTATTGGCAGTTCTTGCCATGACAGCCGAAGCTAGACCCGGTACAGGTATTGCGTTTGAAGGAGCTGATCAAGGCATCACGTTTGAAGGAGCAAATCAAGGTATCGAATTTGAAGGAGCACAGGAGTTGGACCCGTTTTTGCTTTTCGGGTGAAAATTCATCAAGGGAGCTTCCGCAATCAGGCAAAATCAAGAATAAGTTGAAAAAGTGCGCCTAGGAATGTTTGCACCTTTTGCGCAGCTGAGAAAATGAAATGTAAACAAGGACATTGAAGGGGCTTTGTGGGAAAAAAAGGTTTTTCACCTAGCTGGACAGTGCCTGTATTTAAAAAAAAAACTTCATTTAAGCCAACTCGAACAAAACTGCATGTTTGAAACAAGGAGAATGCTTAAATACTTTAACTGTAATTCCGATTTCAACACATAGCTTTTAGTGATTTCAAACTTGGAAAATCCATTTTCTACAAAGAAAATCTACAGTCGAAATTATAATGCGATACCTCAAGCCTTGTAATCTGCTAGTGGAATATAATTGACATTCCTGCTTGTCAGTAACTCTTGCAAGATTTCAACTAAGACTCATATTTTATTTGCAGATACTTTACTCCTCTTCAGTAAAAATTTACACACAATGGGAAACATCAAATGAGCCTTATCTGAGCTTTATATATATATTGTATTTGTTATTTGTGTCTTTTTGTCCAGAACCACTTATTAGTTGTCATTACCTTATTCAACTGCAGTCCGAACTTTACTCTCCATAAGCCAACCTGCACTGTCTAACCTATATACATATGGATGTACTATTGTCCATATTGCACACGTTCCTCCATAGAATTTTGATATAGGCTGTATTAGCCCAAATATATTAAAGGGTCTTCAGCAGGTAACTGCTTAGAACATGTTTCGGAGCCTTACCCGTACATGTCTCTGTGAGTAGGGGCTCCTTGTCTGAGCTATGTTTTCAGCAAAGACAACTCACATAATAATGAATAAATATGAACTTGGAAAATGATGAAATAGCTAATAGGTGAAGTTTTGCTCATAAATGCAGAACTTCAATATAAATGTATAATATGTATCAAACCAAACATAATTAGTAAATAATATAGAACAAGTTCAGATAAGAATAATGTGATTCACCCCTGAACTAGTATGTACCCTTTCTAGCTGGATGGGACACATTAGTCCAACCACTTGCCAGTGTATAACTGAAGTAGAAACAAACTGGGGTGTTATATATTCAATCCCAGTGATTACAAAATAAACAGTTACAGCCAGACACCTGTATAAACCTGGGAAGTGTTCTAACACGTACTGTAACAATGGACACCCTGTACCAGAAATGTAAAACAAACTCCCTAATGACATGTGCTCCTCACTATGAAAGATTCCGAGAAATCAAGTACTATTCAGTTGTAAACTCTTAGTTTCTGTTTCAAAAAATGAATCAAATTGGTAATAATTGAGTAAATACTGTCAATTTCTGGCTAAGTGCTTCGGACAGCCTATGACTTACTCCCGGCCCAGGAGTTAATGTTTTGAAAGAACTCAAGTTTGTGAAACTTGAGTAAATACTGCCAACTTCTGGCCAAGTACTCAGGACAGCCCATGACTGACTCCCAGCCCTGGCGTGGGACAGCCAAATTGAGTAATTAAATGTACACTTACATGTAAGTCTAAAATGTCATAAAAGTGAATATTAAAAAATGATGCCAAAAGGTTAAATTAGCTAACAAAATAGGCAAGTCTGAAATCTGTTGAAAATATTGAAACCAAATTTTTTAACAATCCATGCATATGTACAGCAAAATTTATAGAAGTATTTGATCAAAAACACATGTTTGAATATTCTTGACTCAAGGTTGTTGTAAATAAATTTGGTTCTTGATGCAAAGTCCTGAAATTTAGAAATATTACGACCAAATCTCAAAATGTGTGACTAAAATGTATTATATCCAATAGATTCTGCATATTAATGTCAGGGAAAGGATAATTGACTACTTCAAAGTTAAACTCATCACTTTTGTGATAGAATTAATGCAAAACCTATCAATTGAGACCTGAATATCCAAATCCTGGAACACAACTCTTAAATCTTCTGAATTGTAACTTTCTAGAGGGGTATCTTTGGGTAAATTTCTTTTGCAATTTCATAAAATTTTTCACATTTACAGAGGCACTGTCATCAATGTAGCTTGAATTGTTTGATAATTCTGTTGTCAAATGATAATATTTTTCATCCATGCACTTAAATTCGAGACAGTTCAAATATAAATCAGTGACTAACGAGGAGCAGATGCTACCCATTGATATGCCTTTTATTTGTTGAAAAACCAATGGTCCAAATTGAACAAAAGTGGTATCCAAAAGAAGTTTTACAGGATCTATCAAAGTTCAAACAGGGTAAGATTTAATTTTACGTTTTGAATATTCATTGTTCGACCAATATGCTTTCTTTGAATATTAATTGGTATTTGTGTATAGTTTACCATTATGTTTAAACTTTTGCTGATTAATTCTGAAAGAGACCTTTTGACTGCATCTATGGGTAGATTTGTGTACAGCGTAGAAAAATTTGAACTCTTGATACTTTTTTGCTTTCAAAATTTTTGATTTTAGATACAAACCTGGAAGAATTGTTTATACTTCAGAACGAATGATTTCACAGTTTCTATAAACTGCATAACAGTATTTACGGAAATGATTCCTAACTGCAGTGAAATAGTGTTACTTCCTTTGATAATTGTTTAGTTGTACATTTTGAAGCACCTGCTATAAATCGTGATTTAAATGGTGTTTATGTAATTTGGGTATCCAGAACAAAAGTGGTATAGAAGAGTCCTCTTCAGAAATTTTGATATTAAAATTTCTTTTCGACTCATCCTGATGTGTATCTCTCAAATTATGAATGGATTGTTTGTGTAATTTACATACATCATTTTGGCTTATGTATGAAGCGTATTTTATGCCAAGTATATTGTTCAAAACATCCAGATTATATTTTTTGTAAATGATCCCAAAATTGTTACTTGCCTTATCAATGTTAATGATTACAAATCTTTCTTCTAGTACTTTGACTGCTCTAGAAATTTTAAGCTGTTTAAAATTACCATATTGAAATTCTTAATGTGGGATTTGTAACACTAAATAACCATGCTTCCAATATCTGAAACTCTATTTTTCCTTTCTTTGCCCATTTCATACAGTAGGAATCAAATGCATTACTTGTATCCTGAAAAATACTGTCAATGTTCAACTTAGGTCATTTCCAAAATTATGAACCTTTTCATCATTTCTTTTGAAACTGAATTTTGTATTATATCCAAATTACCTGTAAATACACGTTTGTGGCATGTTTCAACTGAATTGGAATATTTATTGTCAAACATACAATCACAATCTTGATTCGCTGCAATATCCTCAAGAGTTATTGAAGCCAGAAATTTCTTATATTTCATGAAACATTGTCCAATATTATTGCCATATTTATAGGAAATAATGCGGGAATCTTTTATGGGTAATGTTGTAGCAATCACCACCCCAATGGTGGGAGGGGGGGAGGAGACTCGAAATCCTGGATTTGTAAGTATCAAGGAATGTGGGATCTGATTAACATCCTTGTTACAAAATAACTACTCAACTAAATAAAATATGTTTATATTCATATTTGTTTCATATAGTTCAAGCATCACACAGACTATTAAAGTAGGACAATAACAAATATAACATCACTCTCACTTAAGCTAATAAACGGAACATATTGTAGGTGATTGAAAAAGTCAAGAAATAATTTATAGTCCAATCATGAAAGAAAACACAAAGTTCCTTGACTTTAGGGGACAAAGACCACCAGAGTAATCCAACCACTTTTAGACCTTCTCCAAGTCCATCTGTAAGCTGTAACTGAATATAAGTAAAACTCCTTAACTCAGTATCCGTATCAGCCACATACAACTCATAATTGACAAGAAACTGTTCCACCACCTAACAGCTACACATCGACTCCAACATAGAAAATTTTATATCAGTCATCATGAACCAATTACTACATAATCTATCAACCTGACTCAATATAAAGACACAAGTCTGATCACAATCAGTATATGTTCATATTATTCTGTGAAATGAAAGAGAAGAGAAAATCACTTAAGCTGTTTCTATTTTAACAAAAATCCAAACCGGTAATTCACTTCAAGAAATAAGTTTGCAACGCGAAAATAAACTCATAGAAAGTTAAACAAATTACCAATAACAAGATATAAAACATTTTCCTTCTTTTCATTACAAATATCATTATTATAAACCTATTCAACACACGAGTTCAGTTCACAGAACAAGTAATCGATTTGAGCCTTATATTATCATGGTAAAACACATCAGCCTCACTTTAAGTTGACCTTACCTTTGACCTGACCTGACCTTCGAAAGGTCAATCTAAAGTTGCTAATTTATGCAGATCAAAACTCTCTCGTATCATTGAGCGTACAACGGAATTTTTGTCATGGTGCACATGCAGTTAATCACTTTGCAGACTTGGTCTGGTCACCAGCATAGAGATATACAAAGTTCACAGGTTGAAACTTTGGAATTTCACGCGAACCAAGGAAAAAATCCCGGGAAGAAAACCAGCACATGTTGGTTACCTATCGTAATTCAGAATAACGGAGAACACGTCAAAGTGACACAAAAATACATTGGCTGTCATAGAAAATATTACCAGACCCAGAAGCCCAGTCTATTCATGGAAGTCTGTGCAGAAAAATATTTCTTATCAGTGAAAGTGTTTTCTTGTTAATCAACGGCCAAAATCTGAATCTAAATGCGTAAGATTTCTGTTGTCTACCATTTAAAATGAAACATGCCTTGTATACATTTCTTAGGACACGAAACTGGTCACCTGAATGGATTATATAACCTGGCAGTTTTGACCAGCCGATCCTTGAAACCTATCAAAGCTTGTCGCAAAACATTTTACCTTGTAAAAGCTTGTGAAACGTTTTTTACCTCGGAATGCACTCCGAGACATTGCAAACAAGTCACCAAGAATAGCCTTTTGCTTTTGTTTAAGGTGGAAGGTCTGAAGCCGCACCTTTGGATAACCTCAAATCACTTTCTCATGTTTTTTGGATAGTCTGATACTTAAACTAAATGCTCCCAAACACTCAGATGCGCAAACATAAAATTTATATGAGATAACTGATCTCAAAATTTTTGTTTACAATGAAAAGTTTAAACAGTGCCGGACACATGGCTTTGTTTGCATGGGCATGATAATGAACCATGTCATTGTTTGCACAGTCATCAGTCCATGACCGCTGGAAACCAATTGAGCTATTGACAAGGGTCGCTCACAGGAAACCATTAGCCGTGGAAAGAAGAATGGGCCAGTTCAGACTAATCACTACCAGTGTTCTGATTACTTTGAAATTCTCTATTGATGTAAAAACAAATTAGCACAATTGACTTACTGGTCCCCAAATATGGAAAGCCGCATGTGAACCCACACCCAAACAAACCAAGTGTGGTGTTCCCAAGTTAAAAAAAGTGGGATATTTAAGCCACAAAATATACTTTTGTTTAATGACAACATCACAGAGGTAAAGGTACAACTGTATTTCACACAATAATTAAAACACAGGACAGAAGAAATGAGTATGTGTCATATTACAGCCATAAATGCGTAAGAATTGGCAACTTTTTCTTTCAATGCGATTTTCCCTGAAATGTTTTTTGCTCAACCTCTGCAATTTGTATCTCACCTCACAAACATACAAATTGCCCTATCACATTAAAATCAACGGACATTAAAAGAAAAATGTCATATCCAGGAACAGATCCCAGGATATTTTTTTCTGACAACCCCTTCTGTGACATTTGGAGCAATTTATAGAAGGAAAATGAACAGTCTGTCAGGACTAAATTTAAAATTTTATAACTTTTTATTTATGCTATTTCAGGACTAACCATTGAATTCGATCCTGGACATTGATATATATTTTAAATTTCTTCTGATTTCAACTGGAAAAAAAAAACAATTTTGTGTGACTTCTGCACGAAAAATGTGAAAATCCTACCAAGTCAGAAAGAATGCTATAAAATGTCAAAAAATTCCAATCCTGCAAAAAAACTCTATGGGTACAAATCTATGGATATGTAGTTATCAGAAAATATATAGGTTTAACATACTTGTGAAAAAATTAAATGGGTAATTGCGATCCAAAGTTGCCAGTCTCACTGCGCAGTAGCTTCACAGCTTCCACCTTAAGAGGAATGATACTATGCAGGAGCATTCCTTACCCCGTCTCCCTACTTTCCCAAAATTTAAACTAATTCACACTTACGTTGCATAACTTATTTTAACGTGGTTAACCTACACATGTGATTCAATTCATTTTTTGCAGATCTACAAACCTCTGATCTCGATGTTCTATATTACAGAAAGGATTTTGACTTAGGGAATGTCTTCTGTTCAATTTAACAGAACAATTTACAATAGCATGAGAGAAAACAAAGTACCCAACCCCCAATGCCTTTCAGAAAAAACTCATAGTTCCCCTAAAAACTTACAGATCACCAGACCATGACATTACGGAGGAGTCGGTGACCAACATTTCTCAGTTTAACAGCCAAGACAAAACAGAAAACCTCGAATCCACCATGAAGTTCCCAGCACAAACAATTAACTTACCTCCCTGGGAAAAAAAGAAAAACCCAAACTTCAGACAACTCTGTCACTGCATGTTGATGTCAAGATCCCAAATGCCAAAGCAAGTCAAAACAGAAAAAAAAGTCTACATCAATTCATCTGAACTCCTCAACGCAACTACGGAAATCTCTCCTCAGAAAACAGCAAATCAGAGCTGCACCTCAAAGCACCGGCTGAAAATAACGCCCAGGACCTCAATCGAGCGGAACCTGAAATATTTATACCCGGGTGCTAAAGCACTGCCGTCCAATAGAAATCCTTGCCCGGAGGTCAGGTAAAAACAAGGTAATACACTCGTCGGGAATAACCTTTTGAAAAGTAAATTTTTTTTACATATTGTGCAGATTTTGTGTCGTTATGTCATTCCACTTGACAGTACTTTCCCTAAACTCGTATGTGCAGTCGTTTGTGTTGTGTGTGTTTGTAGAGGGGGGATACAGTGTACACTGGCTTGCTGTCACTTTTTCTTACATTCAATCACATACATGCTCCCACCTTTCCAAGAGGGAAACTTATCATAATATGCCAGTTTGAATTCAGTGTACACACATATTACTTTCAGTTTTGCTTAACATCAGGGACCACCCATTCTATTCCATGCATACTCACTTATGACAACTTCCACTGTGTATGACGATATGCAGATTCCCAGCCCTGATAATCTAAACATATGAATAGGCAGCAAGTAGTTAGTTAAAAAACATAGCTCACATTCATAAATTCCAACACAACAATGCGAGCAAAGTGAAATACAACAAAACACAGAGATTCAATAATTACCACAACATCAACATTCAGCTTTGAATACCAATACGAGGATATGAATTGCACACTTACATGAGGGAGGCATCTTGAAACTGGTCCTGAGAATCTTTCAAATAACTTTCATTACTTGCAAACTTTAGTTTTGGTAATGTTGGTTTTTCCTGACTTGTCAGTCACCTGCGTTCAGGGCAACAGAAGAAAGTAGGACTACGTTGTTTTAGTGACTTATATGAATCTGGAACACAACAAAAACCCCATACCTCCATTATAACTATGAATCGAACAAATAGAGCTCATAGCACAACATAGCCAATATATTGTTCATCAGCTAGTTTAACAATCATACACTTACACCCAACAATGAAAGCTAAGTCAAATACGTCAAAATGCACAGATTCAAGAATTACGAAAATGTAAGAGTAGAACTGGTATATCAGAAAAGTGGATCTAAATAAGCAAACCATAGGCCATCTATCTCTGTATATGCAGATACTGTTTAAATTTCAAACCACTGTATCTTTGTATCTATGTGAATATACAGCAAAAGACCTTTGTATTGACAGTTGGGCTGCCTTGTACCGTGTCACTTAACACGAAACCTCCTGCATGTGCAAGTGTACTGTTCTTTGTCTTACAAATAGATTACAGGTGTGCATCACACAATGGTATCTGTACATCTGTAATCAGATTCTTCAAACCAACTTGGAGCAGAATATAAAATGAAATCATCTGTTTGCCGTACATTTCTGTATCACTACAAATATTATTCACACCCATAGTGTATTTTTTTCAATATGCCCACGGTATGGGAGATAATTAACACTGTTGCTGGCAGATAGGTTACGGGGGTGTCGCGGACACTTAATATGCATGTATTCAACATTAACTGTTGTTCTCGTTTGATAATTGACACCTAAGACATAAATTTTTATCTTAATAACTTGAGTCCTTACAACAAACAATGAAATTACTTGCTGTGTACATTTTAAAGACCAAGCATGTATTTTACTTGCAATATATTTGAAATAAAAGCAATGAATGATTGATATCAGATAAAATGATAAATATTATTCGTCGTTTTCATTCTCCTGTTTTATATATATATATATATATATATATATATATATATATATATATATATATATATATATATATATATATATATACATATATATACATATACATATATATACGTATATATATATACATACATATACATATATACGTACATATATATATATACATACATATATACATATACATATATACAAATATATGTATTTACATAATGAATATTTGGGTCTTATTCTGAACACACATTTCACCAAATTATTTGTGAAATTGTGCATGCTTACACAACTATTCTGAAACCAGAGTCTTATAAGAAAAAAATTGAATCGACTGTTTTGCAGCATTCCTTTCAAACACAAATTATTGGTTCACTGAACATTCAGTCCGTTTCAAATTGACAATTGCTCGCAAAATGCGGTAATAAACTGTAGTAGTTGTGAAAATTTCATATGTGATAAAAAAAAAATTCCCACTGCCACTGTAAAATGATTGATTGTACTTGTATTTGTTTAGCATTCATGACTATTGAGGATAGAAGAATTGGGGAAATGGTAGGTATTATGCGCACTTAACATTCTGTTTATTCTGGTACAGCTTCAACACTGATAGTTTGGACTCTGTAAAAAGTAAGAGTGTATTATTTTGTTGGAGAATCCACATGCCCAATTAAATGATGCTATATACACCCATCAAACGAAGAAGGCTTATTAATGCAACAGATCATTTGCATTCTGTTGTGGTGAATTTGGCGAAATCTGGAGCCACTGCCAAAATATCCTAGAACCTGCTCTATGTTTCCCTTTCAAATGTACTAAAGATAAATTTGTTAAATTAATTTTAGCAACTAGTCATGATAGACGGGAAATAAGACGCCTGCCTCTTTCATGATCTATTTGTAACTACAAGTGAATTTAAAGTATATACCATATCATCATTCACAATTTTCTGACGTTCTGTTCATTGAATATGAATCAGATAAATCTGCATCATTTTAAACAAATCTGTGAGTGTCCTTTGTCATCTTTGGCTTAACGAAAATTGTATTTCCTGTTCAAGTGACTAACCTCTGTAATTCCTCCATTCCTGTGTAGCAGAGATCTTCGAGTTCTTTTTCTGCATTGGAGGCAGCTAAATCTTTATAGTTGATACAACCGCTGAATTGACCTACTAAAATAATGTTTAGGTAAATCAGTTGAGACTGATCTCACGCGAAATTTACAGAACGATTATAATTAGTAGACTAAAGCCAAGAACGGTTCGAATCTCAGTGATACCAAAGTACTGGAGTAGCACATCTTTTTCTGTTCCTGCATGAGCAAAACTCATCAAAGGAAAAGGTTCATTATCAGTGCAATAATAAGCAAAACCAGGTTTGGTACTTCAAATCAGAATTACTAAATTCATCATTTTGTGAAAGAGCTGTTTAAAAATCGCAGATACGTTCTTCATCAGGTGACTGTATGGAGCAAACACTTTCCCCTGATTTTTTTTCTCCTTTTTTTCTTTCTTTCTTTTTTCTGCTTTTTTCTTTTTTTTTTTTTTTGTGTTATCCACTAGTCAACAATTAGATGTACAGTCATTTATACCAATGTGTTTAAAAATAATGGGATATTTGGTGGCAATTGTACTTTTATGACCAAGCTCTACGAGGACCCATTCTGCTTTTTTGTGTTGTTGCTCTCTCCACCCGAGGTTCCAAGCACAATTCTGTCTGTGTTTCCATTCATCCAGTTTTTATTTACGCAAATGACATTTCAAGACTTATCACCCATCTCAAATTATATCTGTCTTTTTGTACATTCACAGTAGTTTTCATATGACTAGCTGCCTGTGACCTTGCACTAATCTTCAAAGTCACTCACCACATATGAGTGTATTGGACCCATCAACCATTTTTCATATAGGAGTGTCTCTCATTCCTTTTTCGTAGAATTCCTTTCGATTAATACTAAATGCGACACTATGAATAATGGCGACAAGAAAACAATCTATAAAATTAATAATGACTTTTTAAATCAGTCTGTGACAGTCACCCTAAGAAGACTGTTTCAGTATAAGTATAGAGAATTTCTCGTCAAATTTGCACCAAAGTTTGAAATATAAGATGACTGAATTTGCATATTCTAAAATTAAGAAACAAATTAAATAATTGTTTAAGTGAGTTCCGCAAGGCTGTTGTCAGAATTACGGGAAAATACTGGGAATGGTTGTACCTAATGAATAAGTTAAACTGCCCAGTACAATAGTTATGCACCAGATTTGAATTCTTGTTAAAATAAACATGGTGCTCCAAGGGAAGGTAGTTCCTTGCTCGTAAACTTGGACAGATCAAAGTAATCAGAGTGTGTCTGATATAAAATAATCAGCAATGCTGTGGTGCATGATATAACCATGAACCCTGTATATGCCAGGAATATATCGGTATCATAAAAGCATGATGTAAAGCCCTCTCTTTGTAGCGAGAACTTCTGCTTCTTTTGCAAGCAACACTTCTTATCAGTCTATTCTCTTTGTCATGAGATGACTTTTTTCTAAAGGACGCTTCCGTGCTCTTTTTAAGAATTCATTGTTGTGCTTTTTGCGATATAACCTGGCATGTAGAGATTAACAAAGGAGGCCACACAAAAGGATACTCCACCCTGGCTATTTCGCCAGGTCGATCATCTTTGTGGTAATGGGATTAGTTGATAGTGATCTGATAACCAGACAGCAGTGGAACAATTATTCCATGCATGTGTATCATGCACGGAGGAATAAAGTAATTCATTCCTCAATGGCTACGCAATCCGGCCAACTTCGGGCTACTAATTTCGCACATGAATGACAATTATGCTTAACAACATCACCAAATTATATACCAGCCTTAAAACCTGAAAAACATATTTCATCTGAAATTTTAATGAATCGTTGGATTTGATATTTCAGCAGCATTTAAAGATTTATTCATATTTACACAGAAGTGGAGACTAGAAAAAGGAAGTAGGGCTCCTTTGCCTTTATTATACATTGAAGAAGACAAGAGAAGAAAAGAGATTGTTTTTGTTTTGCCTTTATTATGCATTCAAGATTTTATGTTGTTGATATGGCACTCGCACATAACTACCTTCATTGAACCATTCTTTTAAAGAATGGAGATTTGCTTGAGTGGATATGTGCGCTTCCCATTTCAGCTAGGCGACTGGTGCCAAAGGTTGCAGGGTCGAGTCTTGCTCGTTCCAAACATAAAATATATATTGTCGGCATTTCCTAAATGCTGGTGGATTTAGGTCCGAGATGCTGGACTCGGTAAATATACTGCATAACCGTGTTTATATGGCACTCGCACATAACTACCTCCATTGAACCATTCTTTTTAATAATGGGGATTTGCTTGAGTGGAAATGTGCGTTTCCCATTTCAGCTAGGCGACTGGTGCCAAAGGTTGCAGGTTCGATTCCCCCCGTTCCGAACATAAAATGCATGCTGGTGGATTTAAGTCCCCGAATCTGGAAAAAAATGCCGACTTAGTAAATATACTACACAATTGTGTTGATATGGCACTTGCACATAACTACCTCCGTTGAACCATTCTTTATAAGACTGGGGATTTGGTCGAGTGGTTATGTGCATTTCTCATTTCAGCTGTGCGACTGGTGCCAAAAGTTGCAGGTTCGAGTCCCATTCGTTCCAAACATAAAATATATATACTTATGGAAATATTTTAGGGAATGCTATATATGATGGATCCTGCTTTGGGAGTTATGTTAAAAATGAAGCGAAATTTGTTTGACATGACTTTTTTTATTCCAATACTCAACATTGACCCCTGTTGCATAGTGGTTGCACCAAATACAGAACAAAAGCAAGTCAAGTCAGTGAAGAAAATTTATCAGTCAATGCATCACAAGCAGCATATCACAGTCATGCATAACAGTGTCCTGTAAATCTTGCACATGATAACTTGGAGATGGGTGAATGTCTACAGATCAGTTTGTTGTGGCTGTAAAGCAGGCAAGCACCAGCGGATAGGTCTCCATCCCTGTATTTAGACATTAATCTTGAAACCATGAAACATTAAACTCTCGAGCAGCCTTGCTTGGGACCAGCCAGCATGGTTGCAAAGTCCCACAATTTGCCATTTTCTACCATCTTCTAAACGGTTGCGTGTGGTTTTCATGTTGGTTTGTGCCTACACTGGCCAGTGGAACACTTTTCCAATAATTTTGACACCACATCCTGGTCATTGAAATCAGTGCTCATGGCACAACAAAGGAAGACAATGATGCATGACATTCAAAACAAAAATAAAACCGATCAGGTAACACATCTAGGAACCTATCTTGCCCACTACTCATTGTCCCCCGCCACCGAAGGTGGCATAGGGGGACATAGAGTTAGTGAGGATAGGGGGCCTGCCATCCGTCTGTCCGTGCCTCCGTCCATGCGTCCGTGTGTCCGTCCGCTAGCATATCTTTAGAAACCTAAGATATAGAATAATGAAATTTATACCAGAGATGCATCATACCATGGGCATGTGCACTGTGTATTGTTTTTGACCTTGACATATTTTCAAGGTCACAGAGCCCAAGAACATATCATTTTCGTGTAGAGCCTAAGAACATATCCATTTACATGTGTCTGGCAGCATATCTCTAGAACCCTTAGAGATGGAATAATGAAATTTATACCAGAGATGCATCATACCAAGGACATATGTGCCATCTATTGTTTTTGACCTTGACCTATTTTCAAGGTCACAGGGCCCAAGAACATATCAATTTTTTATGCATCCAGACATGCTTTTTTATGGTATAGCTTACTTCTGTATTCTCATGCTTGATGGCATAGGGGGACATAGAGTTTGTGAAGATGGGGGGCCTGCCGTCGGTCCGTGCGTGCGTCCATCCGTGCGTCCGTCCATGCGTTGATATCATATATATAATTTTATGCCTAGGTGGTGCATCCTTTCAACAAGTGCAACCACTTTTGCAACTGTTTGCCCCACTTGATGTTATATTGTATAGGCCCTATGTGTGGCATTAAAAAATACTGTGGCGGGGGACATAGATCCTTTGGATCACAGTGCACTTGTTCCAATTAGGAATTATAGGCACATGTATATGGCATTCCTTAATATATTTCCATAAGTATATTTTCGGTATTTCCTTAATGCTGGTGGATTTAAGTCCGGAAATCTAAAAATAATTGCCCACTCAGTAAATATACTGCATAACCGTGTTGATATGGCACTCGCACATAACTACCTCCACTCAACCATTCTTTTTAAGAATGGGGATTTGGTCGAATGGACATGTGCATTTCCCATTTCAGCTAGGCGACCGGTGCCAAAAGTTGCAGGTTCAAGTCCCGCTCATTCCAAACATATAATATATATTTTCAGCATTTCGTTAATGCTGGTGGATTTAAGTCCCTTGCCTTTATTATACATTCAAACAGATAAAATGACGGATGGAGTATTGGAGGAGGAAGAAAGAAGTGGTCACCAGACTGTTTTTTCATTCAAACAATGGGAAATAAGACAGTGTTATCTGTGAATACCAGATATTCACCCCTCATAAAAATGTTATCCAGATCATACACCAGATCTGAATTCTGCATAAAATGTTCACTTCTAAATTGAAAGTCAAGGAGAAATAAAGCAAATCTAGAAGTACCAATCAGACATGTAATACTGGGTCAGTGTGAATTGGCTCGTATATATTTATATCTAATTTTTCTATTGTCAGGTCAAATGGACAGAAAAGATATTACAAAAGTTCAAATTTAAATGCTAATGGATAACAAATAGGATGAGGCAGTCAGATACAGATGATTTAAAATAATTTGTAAATAACACTGAATGACAGTACACTCCTAACTATCATAGCTTGTACACATATTTGAGCACAAATCATGCTAAATCCTTCTGTTCGTCCTTTGAAATAGGTAATTATTTCTTGAAATTACTTGCAGCCATTTTCTGAAATTCGACTTGTTATGATGCCCACCTTCTGAATATTCTGGATTCAAGCAGAACTCATCAAAGAATGATAAAAATGTTATACCTTTCATAATAACAATAAATAAACCATCATAAAGCAGTACAAGGCAGGTAAATGAAATTTTATGTTCCAGTATTGAAAGTTTGATCAAGCTCATGGTAAAACAATCTCAGCTACAACATTAAAATACATAAACATATTTCTATGTGTTTTACTGACACTCAGAAAATACCTTATTAATATGTTCATATAAATCAACATGATATTTCTGTAGAACATATTGATATTTATCTTTAAAGTTAAGAAAAACCTTTTTTAATCTTATTTTGGAAAACCCCTGTTTAATAAGTCTTCCAAAAAGTGATTTATGTCTATTAGCAAAATCTTTAAAATCAGTACAGTTTCTTGCGAAAGCAGTTAGTCTTGAGACATAGACACCATAAGCAGGATTGATAGGAATATTACTACTTATATATGGATAATTTACTATATCAAAATTGAAATCATCTCTTTTATCATACACTTTTGATTTTAATATACCATCATCATTGAATAGGAGTAGATCTAAAAATGAGCATGTTATGTTCGATTCAGTGGTTTCTTTTAGTTCCAGGTCACTAGGATAAATTGATGTTATGTAATCTTTTAAATGTTTGTTGTTGACACTTAATAAATCATCTATATATCTGAAAGTTAAATTAAATGATCTAGCATGGTAATTTTTATCTTTTGCCATTTTCATTAGAAAATTATACTCGTGATAAAATAAATAAAGATTAGCCAAAAGTGGCGCACAATTTGTACCCATGGGAATTCCTATGACCTGTCTAAAGACACTATCACCAAAACGAATGTAAATATTGTCTATCAAATATTCAAACAGTTTTATAAACTCATCATAGTCAAATGCATGTTGACCATTCTTAGCAGAATCTCCAAAGAAAGCATGTTTATGACCAATAATAATTTTCTGAAATTTATTTTTCTCAAAAACCTTAAAAACCAATGTTTGAATGCTACGTTTCAAATCTGCATGAGGTATTGTAGTATAGAGAGTAGAAAAATCCCAAGATGATATGTGTCTGTAAGGTGAAACATTATCTGTTTGTAAAGCATCAAGTAAACTTACAGAATTCTTTAATATCCAAAACCTATTAACTCCTGACGTTGATTCAATTCTTTTACAGTAATTAAACCAAAATTCCTGTACCTTTTCTAATCCTTTAGCTAGTAGAACTGACAATTCTTTAGCAGAACAGAACTTAGATCCAGCTATAAAACGGAATTTATATGGGTTTTTATGTAATTTTGGAATTGCAAAAATCCTTGGTAAGTTACGGAATTTATCACTGAAAGTTAAGTTGTACTTTTCTAAATATTTAAAGTGACCATCCACTAAATGTTCAACAGAAACGTTAACCTTTTCATAGGTAGTAGAGTTAACTGTAGAGTTGAGTAGCCCTAATTCTTTGACAATTACATCAAGATAGAACTGTTTACAAATGATAATAACATTATTGGCAGCCTTGTCAGCTGGAGCAAAAACATACTTTTCATGTAAATCATGTAGACATGCTTTAACATCAGGATTATGAAGGACAGGATCAGGTGGTTGTTTAGTTTTTTTCTTCAGTTTATCAATTTTTCTATCCACTATACTACCAATCTCGTTAATCCACTCAGATAAAACTGAAACATCACAATTTTCTTTTTTAGCCCATGTTTTAGCATAATTCTCTATAGCTTCCATTACTATTTGTTTATCCCTTTTCCATGATATTTTGTTCTGCTCTCTAAATTTAGGACCTTTTGAAATTAAATCTCTAAGTGCTTCATTGGAAATAATGGAAAGATTGCCTGTAAAGACATGACCATGATGAGTTGATAAAAATGGGGACTGACCACATTCACAGGGATATTCATTATGACAAAACCTATCAACCTCAAATTCTGACACTGTCTTCACGTGATTAAAAATAGAAGAAGAGATTGTTTTTGTGTATTTATAAGATATAGTGGGAACACTTGTGTCCAAATAGGGTGGGATAAGTGATTGAACCTTTTTGTTGTGAAGAATATTAGAAAGATTAATCAAGTCAATTCCTCTGTCTTTGTATAGCATTTTAATGAAAGTTCGTTTCTTACTATCATTAATAGTGGAAACTGGCTTAAAAAGTCGATGATTAGATATATCAGTCACAATGAGAAAAATAGGTTTTATAATCTCCTTTCTAATGAATAAAGCTGAAATATCATACTGTAATTTAGAGAGAAGATTAAGAGGTATGGAATAGAGTAGAGAGCGTAAAAGATGAAGGCCATCAGTTCTGCCATAAGTATCCTCAATAAGGTCGACAGTAACATAATCATGAAATGATTTATTGTGATGTTTACGGTGTCCATGGCTGCTATTGGGGCGGGTATGTGTATTAATCAATTGGGAGGAATTACCTATTTTTGAGTATTTCTTTGATACATTTCCAACACCTTTAATTCTATCATTTAGGCCAAATGGCCAAATGGTACCGAGTTCTTTCTGCCAAAAAAGTTCTCTTTCTTCTCTCCTTGCTGTGAAATCTGTGATTGTTTCACCCTGAACCGGAACCAAGCGTTCAATAATTTTAATGCGAAAATTGTGGCCTTCTTTTGCAAAATGTCTACCACGGACACCTTCTTTCTTACGAACAGTAGTACGGTGACCGTTGATCCTTTGATGCAACGGTCTACCAGTCTCACCAATATACTGAAATCCACACTCTTGACATGAAAGTAAATAGATGATATTTCTCGATTTACAACCTAAAGGAGTCACTACATCAGGAGAGAATGTGTTGTATTCTCTGTGAGTCAGTGAAGATCTAAATTTAGTTTGAGTGTCCAGAATGGGACATGTTTTACACCTCAAACTACCACAATTCTGAACACGTAATTTTTTGTGTAGATGGCTGTTATTGATAAGGCAGTCATTCAGATTGATTGTGCAAGGTCTCAAGCGTGGTCTTGTAAGATGGTTAGCATTATTGGACTGTGGTGATTGAATTCTTTCTAAAACTACACTACAAGGTTGCAAGGCATTGCTGTATGGTGGTGCCTGATCATCAACAGGATTAACATGACCGGCACCCAGAGTCAAGTTTCTCCTGAGGCCCTTTAAAGGAGGCTGCCTATGTCCTCTATATGTTTGATCCGTTATGGTAAAAGTTATGTACCTCCAATATAATCTCCTGATCGGAGCATCTGCCCACATGCATCAAGAGACCAGAGGAGTATATCCAAATTAGACAGTGTCATTACCATATCCAAACCGTAGTCCTAACAAAACAAATCCAAGTCAATTCCGACCAAAGGCAATGTTCTTTGGTATGTATAGCTGAAACATATAAATTTATAGTTCGTATTTCCCCAAAAGAGACCAAAACGTAAGTGCAAAGGTCCATAGGGGGAAAAAACTTTATTTAGTTTTCACATGACAGAATGCTAAAAGTTTTGTTTGAAATTATAGGCCTATTTCAGTAAATTGGCTTGAACATTTGCATCATTCATGCATATACAGGACCATACAATTTATGAAAAGGGACCAAAATTTGCAGCACATCAGAGAATTTGTAAGTGGAGGTTCTTAACTTGTTGAAAATGTCAATAAAATTCAGTATTAAAAAGGTACTACTTGCAACCACAATCTCAACAATGATCATCATCCATACAAGTCCACAAAGCGACACCAACACCAACATCAATCCATCAGAAAAGCCCTCTAGGCCTAAAATGACCATCAATAAGAATCTAAACAACATGATTATATAATTCGATGTGTTTTAGGCATGTAGTTAAAGACATGATGTTGTTTTAAAGGAGATAAACTAAGAGTATTTCAAAAGGAAAAGTGTTTGAATTTCCAAATATAGTAAATACATTGGTTCAAATGTTTAACATTAGCCAGAAGTAAGTGACATTAGGCCTCAAATCATTAAAACGTCATCAAAAATGCATTACAATAGTCAAAATTTGTAAGGATAGCAGTCACGTTTCAAGTTGGTTTCCAGAAGTATTTTTGAAAGGACATTTAAATGTTCAAGGAAGCATATAATCCCACAAGTCGTCTAATAAGTCAATTATTAGGGTAATAATTTAGAATTCCAAAAATGTAGTATGCCATTGTAAGTCATCTGTAAGTCAGCCAAGCTTAATGTACATCTAACTCGTGGTTCTATAAAGTTCAAAGGGTCAAATTGTAAAACAGTCCTAATTATTGTAAAATTCTACTACATTTATCAGAGAAAGAATTCGGTATTATGAAGAGAGAGAGAGAGAGACAGAGAGACAGAGAGAGGGAGGGATCATTTGAAATTCCTAAAGGTAACTGTAAGTATAACTGTTTTCCTGTAACAGTTTTAAATTTTTTCATTTATAATCAGATGTAGTTCAACTTGTCAGTCAGTTGATTTATATGCTAATTATTTATACAAGAGAGAGACAGAGAAAGAGTACATTAAACACTTTGAGCCAACCTGACATGACTTTCACAATAACAAACTACATTCATCGGACAATTATAAAAACAACATCAGTTTCACTACACTTGGAACACTTACTGCACTGTAATGTGTGCAGAAAATGCCTGATTGTTCAAATTGTTACCAAACATATAAGGGTTCCATGAAAAGAGAAGTGGATAACAGTTTTCAATGATAGTGATGAGACCAAACCGAATACCAGTTTAACCTTATCAGATCCAGGATCATTTACGAAATAGTAAGACATGCTAGTGTTCGTCGTCAGAAGAATCCATGACCAACAGTAATGATATTTAAACGAATGAGAGTATCTTCTACCTGACTTGGAACAGGCTACCAACGTATTGGCAGTGGGTTAAACCAGTTTTACGGGATCCCAATCCTCCCACTTTGGAAAACACTCACATTCATTTAAAGTAGGCCTAAAACAAATTTAGCCCTTAATGTTAATGTACAGTTATAAAAGGTAATTACTTGACCATAGTTCACAGACATCATCCCAACAATGACAGGACAATTAAGAATTTTAAGTCAGACTACTATATTTACATTAGAATTGCGTAACATGACAAAATTTGAATTTAAACACCAAAAAAAGTTTCCACGTGAACACAGGATAACTAAACTTGATGCTAATATTATATTTATTATGAAACATGGTTAAGTTCTTCCATGTTCCATTATCACTAGAAAAAACAGCACAATAGGCCTAAAATTCGTTACAAAAATATTACTCACATCAGCTGAGTAAGTTTTCCTTACATTTTGTCACAATATTCAAAAGGATGAGAAAATAGAAGGCCTGTATTGTTCAACATGATGCCTGAGAACTTAAATGGTCCTTATTTCATTTTATGTTTGTTGTAATTATACTAAATTTTATGTTCCAGTATTGAAAGTTTGATCAAGCTCATGGTAAAACAATCTCAGCTACAACATTAAAATACATAAACATATTTCTATGTGTTTTACTGACACTCAGAAAATACCTTATTAATATGTTCATATAAATCAACATGATATTTCTGTAGAACATATTGATATTTATCTTTAAAGTTAAGAAAAACCTTTTTTAATCTTATTTTGGAAAACCCCTGTTTAATGAGTCTTCCAAAAAGTGATTTATGTCTATTAGCAAAATCTTTAAAATCAGTACAGTTTCTTGCGAAAGCAGTTAGTCTTGAAAGGTGCGATGCTGATCCCAATCCTACAGAGGTGCAGTTTGGTTCCAATGTGATTGAATTAACACCAAATATACCAGTCAACTCAAAGACATTGTCCACAGTCCACAGCTACAATGTATAATTGGGTAACACCAAATATACTAGTCCACTCAAGACACTGTCCACACTCCACAGGTACAACGTACTAATGAGTATATCCTTGGTAATAACAATGGCTCACAGTCCCACTGGCTTAAAGTCACACAGCTTCTGTCAAATCTCAGAATTCTCCTTCCCCCAGTTTTGAAAGTAGCTGCGTTATGCATCTAGACAGAGAATTATCACCATTATTCCAGAGTTTTCCATTTAGTCACACTCCATACCTTTCTCTGATCTTTTTAGATAACCTCCGAAATGTGTACAGACAGTACAATGAAATGAGTCATATAAATGTAGGTCATCACTTTGTTCACAAGCTGCTTCAGAGTCACCCAACCAAAGCAGGCTAACTCTGTGACGTGGTGCACACTCAATGAGTACAGTGACCTCTCCAAATCAAAACAAACAGGCAGAACCACATTCATACCACATCCCCCTCCTTGGGGAAAGAAAAGTTGGACATATGAGGGAATTTTTTTCCCAACAGTCAATGTCAACTTTATAAGTATCCTAACCTACAACACAGAGTGAATTCTAATAAAAAATATCTACTCTTTCTACAAAATGGCATTCACATTCACCTGGATTAATTATACCATATCTTCATCTGTTTCACTGTAATAAACATACACAGGGCTCTAATTGACACAGTTGCACTGTCCTTACAAATCTCATTGAACTGAGAACCAGTTTTACTGTTAGCAATACAGACTCCTCCAAATCAAAATGTAAATTATCTCCTGTTCAATCACCTAAAACATTAATTCTGTACATATTTCAATACAAATTTTCTTCATTTCAAGTAAACTTTTGACATGGTTAGATAAACAATATTACTGCCAATAATCTTATAATCTGCCCACATTCATGTGAGTAATATTTATACAATTTTCACCCTAGTTAGTGAAACCATATTGTCCCTGCCACGGATATGCTCAATTTTCAGATTAAATCCTTGTAGGTATAAACTCCATCTCAACAATCTCTGTTTTTTTTGTATTTGAACTTATCTAAAAACTTTGAGGGATTGTGATCAGGGTAGACCAGAACTGGATAAAGACCTGACGTAACATAAACTTCAAAATGCTGAAGTGCTAACGATAAAGCAAGTACTTCTTTTTTTGATTGTGGAATGTTTCCTTTGATGGATGTGAAATTTCGTGGAGAATCTCGTAGGGTGTTCAAAACCATCAATACCATCCTGTATTAACAGAGCACCTGCTGCCACATCACTTGCATTTACTGGAATCTTGAATGGCTTTTAAAAATCTGGGGTGAAAGAACGTTTGCATTGGTGAGTTTAGCTTTCAGCTCTTGGAATGCACATGGGCACTAATCATTCCAAATGAACTTTTCTTTCTTTTTAAACAGTTTTGCTAGATGGTACAGTTATTTCTGAAAAAAAATTCTTACAGACTTTCACGTAATATCTAGCCATGCCTAAAAAATGTAGTAGTTCCTCTTTTTTGTTGTTGGCTGAGGAAAATCCAAAATTGTTTGAATTTTTGCTGTTATTGGCAATAATTTTCCATTACTCACTTTATAGCCCAGGTATGACACTTCATATTGACCAAGTTCACTTTTGTTTAAGTTCACCATCAGACCAGAGGAAGTCAATCTTTCAAAGAATGCTTTATTTATTTCAAGTTGTTCAGCCCAGGTTTTTGAGAAAATACAGGTACCATCAATGTAGGCTACAAATCATTCTAAAGCAGCTGTCACCATGCTCATTAACTAGGTGAATGTCGCAGGTGCATCTTTCATTCCAAATGGCATTATTTTAAATTGAACAAATGTTGAAACTCATGAATAAGTTTGCTAAAGCAGCTTGCTGTGCAGACTCCAAATGACTGATCTTGCTACAAATATTTTGTAACATGTCAGAGTTCTGCATTTTAACACTGGAAATAGAACTGACGTCTTCATCACAGAATAGATCATTCTCATCCTCATCATTATCTTTTCCATCATTCTTCAAAATAGTGGCACTGAAAATTCCTACTGATGTTCCTCTTTCATGGTATTCTTCTGGCATGTTGATGTGACAAAGCTGTCTAGCTTTCCTCCTATCTGGTGTCGATATTATATAATCAACATCATTCAACTTTCTTTCAACCAGGTAAGGACCATTAAATTTTGCCTGAATTAGGTGCCCTTGCATAGGCAAAAGTACCAACACTTGGTCCCCTGGTTTAAAACTTCTTTTCCTTGCTTTCGTATCATACCATGTTTTCATCTTACCTTGTGCATTAATCAGATTTGATTGTGCCACCTCACAAGCTTTTTTCAACTTTTTTTTTAATTTGGACACATACTCCGAGACAGGTTCATCTTATGTCTCCACCAACCATATTCTTTCATAAACTTTAGTGGACCTCTCACAATATGTCCCTATATTAGTTCAAATGGACTGAAACCCAGTGACTCATTTAGTATCTCTCTGGAGGCAAATAATAATATATGTATGCCTTTATCCCGCTCTTTTTCATTTTCAAAACAATAGGATCTCATCATCTTCTTCAGGGTTTGATCATACCTATCTAGAGCCCCCATTTGGTGTCTCTCCTGTGGCATATAATAACATATTTACACCTTTATCCCGCTCTTTTTCATCTTCAAAACAGCAGGATCTGATCACATTCTTCTGTGTTTCATGATACCTTTCTAGAGCTCCCTGTGTTTCTGGGTGGTAGGCTGAAGATTTTATTTGCTTACTGCCTAACTGGTGGGCAACCTCCTGAAACACTGCAGACATGAAATTTAAACGTAGGTCACTTTTTATCTGTATCAGCAGTCCTACTCTAGGGAATTATCTCATTAAAGAATCAATGATTGAGCTTTTATGTTTTTTAATAGGAAGACCTCAGGATACCTAGTGGCTGAATCCATGATAGTAAGGTGAAACTTATTTTCCACTTTCGGTTTTGAAACTTCGGCCACACAAACTGAAAAACACTGCTAAATGGGTTTTCAAGAACAGGAATAACAATCAAAGGAGTAGGTTTGATTTTCTGATTGTGTTTTCTGGCCACTTGATATGTATGACATGTCTTTTAAAATTCTGCCACTTCCAAATGTAGTCTGAACCAAAAGAAGTGTTGTAATATTCCATCCTAAGTCCTCGTAATACCCAAGTGGCCCGCCATAAGCAAATCGTGTGCTGTTTTTAAAATTCCAGCTCTATGTGATGTAGGAGGCACTACGTGATAACTATTCTCCATTCTTCATCAGTGAAATCATCTGGAGGTCTCCATTTCCTCATCAACACTCCTGACTTAATATAATAAAAGACCAGGTGTTTTTGTGCCTCTTCCTCAGTTAAAGCTGTACTTGCCAATTTTCTTAACTGAGGGCTGGCTTTTTGCTTCTTAATCAGCCTATCTCGATTCAAATGAGGCGTTTGACTCAGATAATCATTTTGGTTTACCTGGTGAGAGAGGTTACCATCATGGCCTACCTCTGAACTCAAGTTACCTTCATGGCTTACCTGGTCCTCCAAGTTACCAGTAAAGAATGTCTCTGCCAGCCCTACACATTCATTATCCTTTACACTAGTTTCTTGTTTAGAAGTTTCAATAGCCATTGACCTTGACACAACACAGGCGGGAAAATTGTCAGGTAATTTCCCTCAACAACCTGAAGTAATACACGTTTTTTTAAAGTTTTATCTGAAAAAGAAAGTACTTCCAACAGTAAAGACTGGGCAGTTCCAGTGTTCATTAGGATCACAACTATCTTCTGATCAACAGCATTTTCTTTCTGACACCAGCACTTCTGATTAATAACTCTCATAGGCATTCACTATGGACTCAGCTACCCCAACATGTGTGTTTTCAAGTGTAGCATGGAGATTATTAGAATGTCCATCAGACATTTTCAAAGGTGAGCACCCCTTAATGCTGGCTAAACCAACTGGTTTCCCAGTATTATTGGTCCTTCTCTGGGGTTGAAAACACTCAGATTTCACATGATCCCTTTTATGGCAGTAACTGCATGTGGGTCCACTAAAGAATATCTGCCCTGTTTTGTGATAAGCAGGTTTATCAGATTGCGGAGAATTATTGGGCTTTTGTTTTTCTGACTTTTGAAAGGGAAGGGAGGTTCCCCATTCCCTCTGGTTTCTTTCCAAATTTAGATCTGAACTGACCCTGTTTGGGTTTTCCAAAGAAGCTCTTATGTATCAATTCATAGTCATCAGCCAAAACTGCAGCTCCATGTAATTTATCTACCTTGTGTTCATCCAGGTAGGTCTTAATTTCTTTCTTGTTCAACCAAATGGGAAATTATCTTCTGTTTCAAAGGAGTTTACCTGATACCTGATACCATTTGGCCATGCTTTCCAGGTCTTCCTTTAACAATTTATTAAAATCGTTGACTGTTATATCCTCATAAGCCAGAAACACATGGATCTATAGATATGTTGTTCTGTTGTCTGTATATTGACCAACAACTATGTTTATAAATACCAGATATGCTTGGTTGAGTTCAAACTGTAAGATGCAGTGTTTTAAAAGAAATCTCTGGAAATTTCCGGATCATTCAACCGTTATGTGCTTATTGAACAATAACCCAATGTTTTGGTTTGAATTTGATCCTGTTTGTTTTGGATTGATCCTGGACGAGCCCCCACAATTTTTGTTACGATACCCACCTTCTGAATAGTCTGGATGACAGCAGAATTTCAACAAAGAATGACAACAATAATATAACTTTAACAATAACAAAATATTAATAATAATAAAGAAGCACAAAGAAGGTAAATGAAATTATACCCTTATCTAAGCGGAGACTTTATTTTAAAAACAGTCTTAAGATAAACCCTAATCGCTGGTGAGAGATTATCCATAGGTACTGTCCCACTCAAATGTGCGGTGCTGACTCAAATCCTACAGAGGTGCAGTTTGGTTCCAATGTGGTCCAATTAACACCAAATATACCAGTCCACTCAAAGACACTGTCCACACTCCACACGTACAATGTATAATTGGGTAACACCAAATATACCAGTTCATGCAAGACACTGTCCACACTCCACAGGTACAAAGTACAAATGAGTATCTCGTTGGTAATAACAATGGCTCACAGTCACACAGCTTCTGTCAAATCTCAGAATTCTCCTTCCACCAGTTATGAAAGTAGCTGCTTTATATATCTAGACAGAGAATTATCACCGTTATTCCAGAGTTTTCCAATTAGTCACACACCAAACCTTTCTCTGATCTTTCTAGATAACCTCCGAAATGTGTATAGACAGTACAATGAAATGAGTCATATATTTATAGGTCAACACTTTGTTTGCAAGCTGCCTGAGAGTCACGCCAACAAAGCAGGCTAACTCTGTGACCTGGTAAACACTTTATAAGTAGAGTGACCTCTCCAAATCAAAACAAATCAATGGAAATAACGTTGAGCTTTTGGAATAAATGCACATGTACAGCTCCCACTCTCTTCTGGTGTATGTCACTTCACAACTGGATGCTCCATGAGCCTCTTTCCAGTCACCACACATGCCCTACGAGATGTGTCTTGAAGCCATGATCAGCTGCACTCCTTGTCAAGTCACAGTAGTAAGCCCACTTTAATTAGGCTCCACAAAGTATAGTAATTGGTTCTCTTTGAAGGCAGACACCTCTCTTGTTTGAAATGGGAGTGGACTCTCTTTTCCTGTAGCCTCAATTAACTTACCGCTCTTTCTAAAATAATTCCTTATTCTTTGATAAAGGAAAAATAAATAAATAAATAAATAAATCAATCAATCAATCAATCAATCAATCAATAAATAAATGAATAATAATAATAATGATAATAATAATAATAATAATAATAATAATAATAATAATAATAATAATAATAATAATAATAATAATAATAATAAATGTTGACATCCAATGTATTCAACTGTATTATCCAGTGATGATCTTTGAATCTGCAGTCCATTGTTTCAACCAATCAGCCATGGACAGTAAGTAAAACCCCTTGCGACAACTGTCATCTTAAACCATCACAGGAACTATAGATCAAGCATGTAGGGTCACTGGGCTTTAACAACGACACAAAACAATATCACGGTTTTCACTTAGTTTCCAAAAATGCAGTCCTTTTTATTTATTTATGACTATCAAATTGTAATTGCAGTACCTTGAAGTTTAGGTTTGTTAACTGGGATATCGATCTGTTTTTGCCAGAAAGAGCAGCAACCTTTGGCTCCTACGTTTTTTCAAAGAGAGGCATTTGTGGATGTTAACTACACAATACTCTTAGTCATGTTTCAATACTTTAAAAAAAGGGTAGCTATAGATTTAATCTGTATATTCTTGATATCCAATTACAGCAAAATTATCAAAAAAAGTGTAACTTTGTGACCAGATGCAGGATATGCACAATACACTGCCTATATGACAGAAAGTAGCATGCTGGACTGTGTCATTTAGGTAAGATAGATAGATAGATAGATAGATAGATAGATAGATAGATAGATAGATAGATAGATAGATAGACACACAGACAGGCAGGTAGACACACAGACATACAGGCAGACAGACGCACAGACAGACATATAGATAGATCGATAGATAGATGGATGGATGGATAGATAGATAGATAGATAGATAGATAGATAGACACACAGACAGGCAGATAGACACACAGACATACAGGCAGACAGACGCACAGACAGACATATAGATAGATCGATAGATAGATGGATGGATGGATAGATAGATAGATAGATAGATAGATAGATAGACACACAGACAGGCAGGTAGACACACAGACATACAGGCAGACAGACGCACAGACAGACATATAGAAAGATCGATAGATAGATGGATGGATGGATGGATAGATAGATAGATAGATAGATAGATAGATAGATAGATAGATAGATAGATAGATAGATAGATAGATAGATAGATAGATAGATAGATAGATAGATAGATAGATAGATAGATAGATAGATAGATAGATAGATAGATTTCTGCTAAGGGGCAGCCAATAAAGTACACTTTCTTTTAAGGTTAATATAAACTAGGCAAAATTAATAACCCTCCACTGAAAGCAATTCTTATATAAAAACAACACACACATATTTTGAATATATTCAATGTTTCTTTTATTCTGTATATACTTTAGAGTAGATCTGTGGAGGAAATTCTGATCAAATGAAGTTACGCTTCATTGCACAGTGTCAATAAGCAGACAAAGTCTGAATCACAAGTTCGCAAATGTACATGTAGAGCGCTCAAACATGCCTATGAACTGAGTGCAGAGTCCCATCAGAAGTCATCACAAATGGTGCTTGGTTGCATCAAAAGTTATCACAGACTGTACTTAAAGTTAAGGCCTTTTCTGAGTTCAATACAGCAGAAATTGACTCATCACTGTGTCACATAAAGCACCTTTAAATGTCCATTCAATAGGATGTGTAGCCACCATGGTTGTCAATGCACTGTTGGCAGCATTTTCACATCCTGTAGACGAGCTTTCTCACAAGTTCCTGAGGTATACTGTCCCACTCCTCCAGAAGATAACGCCGTAGATCTGGGAAGTCTGAGTTAGGACCCATCTTCTGGTACACATTTCTTTTCATATGGCTCCACAGGTGCTCATTTGGGTTGAGGTCAGGTGAGGATGCTGGCCACTCCATCACCTCAACCTCTCACTATCCAGGTAATCACGAACCACAGCTGCAACATGTGGCCTGCCATTGTTGTGCATCAGCATGAAGTTGTCTCCAATGGCACCCACATATGGCATAACATGGGGTTCCAGGACATCTGTTATGTACCGTCTGCTTATCATTGTTCCTTCCATGATGACGAGGTCTGTCTTGCCATTAGCAGAGATGCCCGCCCAGACCATGATGCTGCCCCCTCCGTATGCAACTGTGGGCTGAACAGAACAAGCAACATGTCTCTCCCCTCGCTGTCTCCATGCATGAACACATCCATCATTTCTGTGGAGGGAAAAGTGACACTCATCAGTGAACAGAATGTTGCTCCATCCTGCATGTGTTGTACGGACATGTTCTCTTGTCCACTGCAACCAAGCAACCTTGTGAAGTGGGGTAAGAAGCGGCTTTCTCACCATGCTCTGGGACCTTAAACCAGCAGAATGCAGTCTGTTATGAACAGTCTGGGTGGACATGCATCTTTGGTGAGGATTGGCTCTCTCCATCTGGCTCTGAATATCAGGACCTGTGCGGCTCCTACTCCTCAGTGCTGCATTGACGATGAAATGGTCTTGTTGCCTGGTGGTCAGCTTTGGCCTTCCAGGGCATGGTAAATCTGCAACATCATTTGTGTTTCGGTATTTTCTCAACAACTCATTGATGGATTTGTGATTCACACCCATTGCCCGTGCGACAGCTCTGCAGCTTTCACCGGCTTCAATGCGACCTATGGCTCTCGCCCTGTCCATTTTGGATAGCCTTGGCATGGTGATGTTCACAGTTTGACTAGTGATGGCAAATCCACAACTGACAGAAAAAACCCCATGCCTTTATACCCATGATTGGCACAGTTTCTGGCCACATTACACAGGTATGGTGAGAAAAATCAATGGTCAGGAGGGTCCTAACAGGGACAGGAAAGACCACTCATGATCCTTTCTGCGAAGTGCACTTTTTTACTTTGTCACATTCAGCCCATGTGCAGTCAAGCATGGGCTCCAACTCAGCTCATCTTTACACGATGTAATCAAAGGATTATGCTACACATACATGTGCGTATCTTTAAATTACCTAAAAAATATGGGTACACCATTAAATTATTTAAGTGGAGGGTTATTAATTTTGCCTAGTTTATTATCTGATGACGTGACTTGCCTCAATCTCCAAATTAGTTCTGTTGATCATACGTTGATTGGTACCGGGTCATCTCAGGTGATGCAAAGAGTTGATCAAATTGTATCATATGAAAAAGTGTAATTATATAATTGCTTTACCAGACATTTTCACTCCAGATGCGGTGTGTAGTCCCAGTGTAAGATTCTGTATGTGTAGACCAAGCACTTCAAAGCACAAATTGATAGGATTGGTCTGTGTGTGATTGAGGGCAAAGTCCAATTCCTTCTTTTAGCATTTTGTTGAATCAAAATCTTGTTGATGACCCCAACTGTACCTTAATACAGTGACATAAATTTGCCAGACATTTTTTGCCTCTTTACTCTCTTCAGGCAATAGAAATGTCTCTGCTTGTTAAACTTTTTCAAAATTCTATACAAGCAACAATAAATAAAATATTGTCTAGATGTCTTTCTGCTACCAAAGAAAAAATAACATCGTGTTCGATGATGAAAATTTTATCCTGTCAACTACATTTTTATTTTTGGAAACAATTCACCAAGCTGAGTCATCTTAAGACTTACATCAAGAGTCAATATACGTAGTTCATTTGTAGAGCCCTATTACACATAGAATGCCACTTTAATTCATTAACCTGTATTTCCTTAACACAAATCGTTAGTTTGCAACCTTTTGAGGCATATCTTGGGTTCATTGAACTTAAATTCACATGTATGTTTATCATGACGTTTTAGAAAAGGAAAGCTGTCTACCGTCATACACATATCAAACATATTTTTGTTTGTATGTGCTCATGGCACCTGATTCAACTGTTTCTAATTTTTGTCTAAACAGTCTTTTGTTTTGTGTGTGTTTTTTGGGTTAGATGGCTCGTACAGTGCACACTGTTTCACTGTTATTTTTTTTACATTTTGCACCACGGACATCCTGTCATGACATTCAAGTCGCAATTCAGGGCACACACTTATATTCATGTCAGTTATATTTGTCACAAGGCACAACTGATTCGATATCATTGATAGTCCCTATTTTCTTATGACTTCTGCCAGTGTAGACGATAATCTGCACAGATTTAGTCCTAAACGTCAAAATGTATGACGAGGCAGCAATATAAAAAATCACTCAAAGAACTGGAACTAGAAGTGGTCATACAGTATGGGACATTAAAATTAGTTGCTATGCTTCTTTGGCCCATAGCGCTCAACAGGAAATTACGTTCAGTTAGGAGTCGATCACTGTGGGATAGGCCAAATGTGTCCCTCTTGCCACAACGACTGAGTTGGAAATAGGTAACTGTCTAAAAATTCAGAGTCTTCTTTAAACCTCCACACAAGACATGATTGTAAAACATAGATCCCCCCTACTGTCATTATGTTTACCCTAATTAATCTGTTGAATGTACTAATTGGAACACTCCTGACCATGGGAAGTGAATGAAAGTCATCAATTTGCAAACTTGATGTAGTCCTTATAGAGGACTTTAATCTTAAGCAGTATGAAAGTCTTGACTGTAAATTTCTGTTGACAAGTTTATCAACCTAAAGATAAAAGCTGTGATGAGTTTGAAAATAAAAATAGTTTTCACACAGTAACTGTACAATGGTTTTACTAGTTTGCATGAACTTGTTTTAATTGGTAGAACCATTGATCCTCATAAGTAGGTTACCTTTCCCTTTCAGGTCAGAACTTAACCTAGCTCTTATAGAAGGCTATATTCCTGTACAATATAAAAGCCCTAGGTCAAAATCATCTTCAGCTATCATACAAAAACCAAGTTTACAAAGAGGACTCAAAGTGGTGACCTTGGGAATTTGATCAAGGTCATCCATCTTCTAAACTGACAAAGCCCTAATTTTGGACTATTATCATGTGCAATATTGAAGTAATACCTTCAATTCTCAGTTACGATGCAGAATCCAGTTTCACAGAAGTGACCTTGTGACCTTAGAATTTAGATCAAGGTCAGTCATCTTCAGCTTGACCCATCTGTGGGGCAGGACTATCCTCCGGTGCAATATACAGGTGCTATCATAAAATTTTTCCAGTTATCATGAGGAAACCAAACCTTACTATAATACCTCTGTGACCTTCAAAATAGGGTCAAGGTCAGCCATGTTCATTTTTCACCTTGCCCCTATATAGTAGTATATACATGGGCAACCATCAAAGTCCTATTCTAAAAACGTATTGAGTTATGGTGCGGAAACCAGTCTCTCTACGGGGGGGGGGGGGGAGCATGATAATGCGAGGTAGGCTTTTAGATTGTTTCCTGATGCTGAAAGATTGGTCAGATTTAAGCGATGTACGTATTATCATTCAAATGCGCCACTGGGAATTATATCTGTGCACTAATTCAGCAGCTACTTTAAACACAACGCCTTTTTGTGCATGCAACTGATGGCAAAGCTTGGTTACCCTACTACCCATCAGCGTACCCACAATGCATGCAGGGATCTGGAAAACATGTACAGCAGGGATAAAGGCGGGAGATTCTGTGCTGTGGCCAAGACTTCCAATTGCAAACAAGGCCAAGAACAGTATCCAAAGACGCATTCTTAATGTTCAGCTACAACAAACACATTTGGCTATACAAACTCCCATTGTATTTTACACAGGTGTGTGTTTGGTAAATACATTTAAATAAGGTTTAATTCCTGACCTATTTTGTTCAATAGCTCCATGTTATTTTCATTCATAATTTCAGCTTTATCTTCTTACCAGGTTATTTCTATTTTTGTTTGTGTAACTGCGCATTTGTCCCAGGAGTACAGTAGGGTGGAAACGAGAGGAGGAGGAGGAGGAGGAGGAGGAGGAGGAGGAGGAGGAGGAGAAGGAGGAGGAGGAGGAGGAGGAGGAAGAAAAATAAAAAAAGAAGAAGGAGGAAGAGGAGAAGAAGAAGAAGAAGAAGAAGAAGAAGACGAAGAAAAAGAAGAAAAGGAAAAAGAAAAAGAAGAAGAACCAGAAGAAGAAGCAGAAGAAGAAGAAAAAGAAAAAGAAGAAGAAGAAGAAGAAGACGAAGAAAAAGAAGAAAAGGAAAAAGAAAAAGAAGAAGAACCAGAAGAAGAAGCAGAAGAAGAAGAAAAAGAAAAAGAAGAAGAAGAAGAAGAAGAAGAAGAAGAAGAAGAAGAAAAAGAAGAAGAAGAAGAAGAAGAAGAAGAAAAAGAAGAAGAAATGAGGCCTTTTCCACATGGTTTGTAAAACAAAAACAACTGGCACAAATTTTCATTTTGTGGGGTTAATGGCCAAATGTGAAACAGGACTTCACATCTATCTTGCTTTAAAAAAAATGGAAAGTAACGATCATCATTTTGAAATATGAGCCTCAATAGCATTGAAAGATATTGTATAGTAACATACTGAGTCCCTTTTACAGGCAACACGTCAGGTTTAAATGGGTAGGACCGAATCTCGAGAAGTAAAACTTACATTTATAATGTGTTATAAAGTTATTTATCCTACCATGGATACTCTATTTAGATATTTCTCTTCAAATTTACATAAATATATGTCTCTGTCCTATTTATGTATATTCATCCCCATTTTTGTTGGGGGGATGCTTCATAACAAAGTGTATTTGTACGTGTATTTGTATCATTGGCAGTCTTCCATCGAGAAATAATCCAAATCTTCCAACAGTTCAAAAACTTCCTTACACAAATTTCTTGAACAATGCCGATAAAAAAAATCCAGATAATAAATGTTTACTGACAAAAATTTGGTACATCTGCACTTACCGAGTTGATCTGGTCTGAGGAACTCAAGTATACACGGGGAAGCCGATAAACATTCAATGCCAGTCTTTGTGTGGTCGCAGGGCACCTGGATGACGACAATAATCCAGTCTGATCAAACCAGATTACCTCCATATATCAACATCTAATGTTTGTAACCATTCAGAAAAAATTGGAAGCCAATATTTGTATTTGTAAAGAGGAATGTCGGTGTGCAGGTATTTCTTGTTATAATTCATACCCAATCCGAGTAGCAATTACTCAGAAGCACATGTATAAAAACACTTCATTTTTGACACATAAAATAGATACTTAGGGAGTCTAATCTGTAAAAGAAGCAGGTATTTTCTGCAAGCAGGAGGACGTTATATCATGTTGTAATGATATATTAATACAATTCTGGTATGTGCAAAGTTCATGGTTATGCCATAAACAACGACATTCGTGCTGTTATTATACAAGGCTAACCCTATGTCCCCTGATTTGGACAAGTATGAAGAGATGAAATAAAAAAGGTTTGCTATAATTCAACATTCAAACGGGTATTGAAATGTGAAGTGTCTTGGCTGGTGCTTAAGTGCAAAATAGTGTGTTATACGTTCGTGTCCGTTCTTCCTGTAAATTTTAGCATAGTCCTTTTGCAAACAGGCACTAATCATTTACAATGGAAATTGTCACTTTTGTCCAGATAAGGGCTGTAGTTTACACAAGCATTGTGTGTTTTCTAATTCTTTGTTGAAAGAAATACGTTTTAAGTTTTTTAAACGTCAACATTACCAGTCATTGACCACACTTTTCAGAGGACAGTCAGACCTCAGTTTGGAAGGAGCAACATATATAAAAATTTGTGTTTATTTTTCACCCACTTTTCCTGTGAGAACTCAAAATAGATTTTTCTGTACCAGGGCCCGATTTACAGGCCCCAGTGTTGACTCACTATTTGAAGCTTGATAATACTTCGTGTTGAGGGAAACAATATGTACATAAACTGTGATTTTTACTCTCAATGCGAACTAACTATGGTTTATATGCACAGTCACAAAATATATTCCTGAGGCGATATTGTCAACTTGTGGCCACGAGGACCTCTCAATGACCTATGTCATTATCCTTGCTTTTTCAGCAGACACTTGAGGCTAATGGGTACATCACTGGCTTGCTTTGACTATATATCCCATGCATAAACTGCACTAAGCATGACTCAAGATGAAAAAAATCGAAAACAATTATTGTTCTCATGCACCCTTTCATAGTAGCAGACTAATACATATTAATATCATTGTGAAACATCAGATGGAAAATGATACTTTGAGGATGTTTAAGGTGGAAGATATGAAGCCAGCACTTTTGGATAACCTCTAATTACTTTTTGATATTTTGGATAGTTTTTAACTTAAACTACATGCTCCCAAAAACTCAAATGTGTGAACATAAACTTAACATCATAAAATTGAGCTCAAAACTTTTGCTTACACTGGAAAGTTTCAGCAGTGCTGAGCACATGCGGGTTTTTTTTTGCATGGGCATGATAATGAACCATGCTGTTGTTTACACAGTCATTGGTCCATGACCCTTGGAAACCGATTGAGACACTAACAAGGGTCGCTCATAGGGAACAGGAAACCACTATCCATGGAGAGAAGAATGGGCAGTTCAAATTAATCACTTCCATTGTTTTGACTGCTTTCAAATTCTATATTGATGTAAAAACAAATTAGCACAATCCACTTACTGGGCTTCAAATGGAAAGCTGCATGTAAGCTCACACCCTAACAAGCCAAGTGTAATGTACCCAAGTTAAGAAAGTTGAGTTTTAAGCCACAAAATATACTTTTTTTTAATGAAAACGCCACAGAAGCAAAGCTACAACTTTACTTCCCACAAAAATAAAAACACAGGACAAAAAGAATGAGTACTTGTCATATTACAGCCATAAATGCACAAGAATTGGCAACATTTTCTTTCAATGCGAATTTCTCAGAACTGTTTTTTGCCCAACCTCTGCAATTTGTATCTTGTCTTACAAACATACAAATTGCCCTATCACATTAAAACCAAGGGCCATCAAAAGAAAAATAACATATCCAGGGGCAGTTCTATGATTTTTTTTTTATAAAAACCCCTTCCGTAACTTTTTGAGCGATTTATAGAAAGAAAATGAAAAACCTGTCAGGACTAACTTTTAAATTTTACCACTTTTTATGCTATTTCGGGACTCACCATTGAATTGAATCCTGGATATGGATATATATTTTCAATTTCTTCTAATTTGAATTTTAAAAAAAAAACAATTTTTTATGACTTCTGCACAAAAAATGTGAAAATCCTACAAAGTTGAAAAGAATGCTAAAAAATCCTCAAAAAATCCAACCCTGCAAAAAGACCCTATGGATACAAATATATGGATATGTAGTAATCAGAATATATATATATATATAGGTTTAATTTGCTTATGAAACAATTTTATGGGTTATATCTATTCAAGTGAAAAATACGATAAATTTGCCAGTCTCACTGCGTACCAGCTTCAGATCTTCCACCTTAAACGTTACAGTTTCTGCATATTCCTCTCATGATCCTTTCCAGCTTAAGACAGTCAGCTATGAAACAAAAGTTTGGAAGTATGCTAACACTCTAAGGTTACTGAGGAATTCTGTCCAAGCTACCAAGAGCTGTAGGTTCTATGTAGGTGAGGGAAAGTAGCATTTCGCATAATGTACATATATATATATATATATATATATATATATATATATATATATATATATATATATATATATATATATATATATATATATATATATATATATATATATATATATATATGTATATATATATATATGGGGGGGGGTGCGTGAGTGTCTGGCTGGCTGGCTGGCTGTATGTAACCTTAAAAGGTTACTGATATCATGGTATCTTCTATATTGCTGCTTTAAGTTATGCAGGGTGAGAGCCCCTACCCGCCATTGTAGTGGGATAAGACAAGTGAATTCAACTATAAACTGAACTGCAAATTTCCAAGGGGTTTGCTAAATCATACATGAAGCTAAGTCCCATGCTTTTTGGAAATATGTGTCATGAACATCAGGCAGTACCACTGCACTGTGAATTCATGGGGCAAGGTGGGCAATCGTAATTTATTATCCTCAAAAAAAGACCATATTACAATTTAAAATCACAATTTAGTTATAATAGGCAACTCATTTTTCAAAAACAAAGACAAGTGGTCAAGAACATCCTAGTATCAATTTCACTTTTTTGTCCATAGTTCCTATGATTATCTATTTCTTTATATATCTATTTTTAAGCGAACACATGGTGCCTGAATGATTCATTCCAGCCCACTTGCTTGCTGTCATGTAAGCAGTGCATTTTGATACCTTGCATCTGGTAGCAAAGTTATACTCCTTTTTGGATTGTTGTTCTGTAATTTAGTATCAAAAAAAAGGAATGTAGATTTAATGTATAACTATTTTTTTTTTTTTTGAAATATGATAAAAGAGTACAATATCCACGAATGCTTCTCTTAAAAAAAGCGTAGGGGCCACAGACTGGTGCTCCTTTTGTCAAATACAGATTGACATGTCATTTAAGAAACTTAAACTGCAAGGCATTGCAAATCTGTTATGATTTCATAGTCATGAATAATATGAAAAAAATACATTTCTGGAAAGCAGTGAAGATCGTGTTGTTGTCAAAGCTCCGTGACCCTGCATGATTAACTTGTTATTTCTATGTCGTTTTGAAGCCCTTTAATGTAGCCATAGGCTGTACTTACATTCCATGGCCAATTTGTTGAAGTTATGGACTAGAGATTCAACGATTATCACTGGATCAAGCAGTTAAATCCACAGGTCTTCAACATTTATTGTTCCCTGATTGAAGCATAAGGAAGTAATTTAGAAAACCCGTGAAGTTGATCTCTACATATCAGGTTAATTGATCCCAACCATACCAATAGAGTCTTTAAAATAAGAGGATGGAAGCTCCTTTCCGAAACATGACTTTCATGAAAAAGAAGTCAGCTTATGACAAAGAAAATAGACTCATGGTGAGTTGTTACTGACTGATCGGGTATTAAGTGGTTCGTCCAATACGTTTTGATCGAAAGTTATATTTGTAGGTAAGGAATAACATTTCAAAGCTTGAGAGGACCAGCTTAAAACCAGCAGTGACCTTTTATGGGTGACTGCTTCTCAAGTAAGGACAGAATTTTACTTCTTCACATTGGTATTGAAAGATGCATATTGGTGATTGGGTAACTCTGAAATTTCTGCTTTTTGCTGTATTTAAATTTGCTGTTTTTGTTGGATTTAAATTTTAAAATAGGGGTCATTTCTTTTTTTATCATTTGACAAATACTCCATTGGCTGTTTTGTTGTGTGGGCTGTGTTTTTCAACATATAGTTATAATAAAGGGAGAGGAATTTTGTAATTTCTCACATTCATAAATGTCAAAAAAAAAACAAAAAACCAATGAAGGCCTACTTTGTTCGTTTGCCGTCAACTCAGCTGACCGACATGTCAGGAACACCAAAAAGTGTCAGGCCAACCATGTCTCTATTTACCTTTGGTGCAAGTGATACCATTTGGGTTCTAAGTGGTTACGTAAATATGTTTTCGACAAAACTAAAGCGTGTCGTTACTGAAGAAGATTCCAAAGGTTCAGAAGACCCGGTCAAAACCACCAGTTGATTTTAAAGGGTGACTACTTGTCTCAATTCAGGAGTGAAATTTATTTCTTCATATTTTTATTGCATTATGCATACTGTTGCTGAGGTAATATCTGCCTTTTGCTGTACTTTACTTTGCTGTCATTGTTGGATTGAAATTAATGAAGATGTGTTCCTAAGCTATCATCTGCAAAAGAAGCAGAGGTGTCCTTTACAGGGCAGGGATTTTCCATCATGTTTTTATGATATTAATATATTGCTGGCATATAATATAGGGTTCATGGCTGTATCATGCAAAACTACCTTGCTGTTCATCACGTTTGAGACAATCCCCTTTGTTATTATAGCAAGTAAATGCATGTTTCTGATGGTACTCAAGTTATTAATATTGTGTTTTTTCACATATTGTGCCCCACTATGCACTTCAGTATACAGTTTTTGCAAGCAGACACTAAATAAGTTTGTTAAATGGGTCAAAGAATACTGCATGAAAAACAGATTTTTGAGGATGACGGATTCTATGCTGTAGCACAATCCCACAGATTCTTTGCAACTGTGGTACACGTTATGTTCTTGAAACATGGTTCAGTAAAATGTGCAATGCATCTTTTCTTTTCATTGGGGAAGTCATTGCACATTTGTACAGTATAGTATAAACTTACATGAAGATGTATTTGACCTTAATGCATTTTCCTTAATGCAGGGGCAATATTGTAAATGTAAGTAATTGGCATGGTCTTTCTACGCTATTCATAAAAATTTAGAACATGTGATTTCTATAGCTGTGCATGAGAAACAAAGTGCCACTTTGTGCGGGGGTCATTTTGGAACACAATGCTGTATTTTGTTGATTTCTGTTCATTTAACCGGAGAACCAGATATACATTTCACCAAAAAGGAGCGGGAAACATGAGAGTAGGTACCATCATCTTTAAAATATAATAAATCTACCCCAAAAGTGCATGATTAAGGGAATGGCTTTTTGTTTTATGGAATGTGTAGAAATTAATTGCTTCTTTGCACGTGTTAAAGCTGGTGTATTTGCATGGTGTTCTTGTATATTTCATTGGCCTTATCCTCCCCTGCTAAACAAAGAAAACGAAAATGCACCAAAAAAAAAGACAAAATACCGGCTGAACATCATTTTATATGCACCACAAAAAAATCACGATTATCTCACTCATATTGTGCCGTAATGGTGTCAATCAGTGAGTGGTATGGCTTCACCATATAGAAAACAAGGCACGCAATGCATACATGTATATTTTAATACAATTTCTTATAAAAATGCTACAGTTAGCAGGTATTCAGAATCAGAAATGCCTGCATATCGACAGCTCTCATTCCAAAGTCTGACAAAAATACAAATGTCAGCTGCCAAAATCTATTGAATAGTTACAAACATTACTATGGATGTATAAAGGTAACCTAGGGTGACCAGACCAGACTGGACTATTGTCATCCGCCTCGTGCTCTGCTATTACAGAGAGATCTGCAGGGACTGTCTGTTGTCTTTTTAGTGTATATTGTAGTTCTTCAGGAAGGTTCCTGATCGGTACAATGTAGCCCCGCAATTAATACGAAAGTCTTGTAGAGTATATTTGCATATCTACAAAGATACAGCAGTTTCAAATTGGAACACTATCCTTATAAATTGAGATGGGTGACTTACATTTTGCCTATTTAGATCCCCTTTTCTGATCAAGCAGTTCTTCTCTTATGTTTTCGTAATTGTTTAATTTCTACATTTTGGTGTATTTGACTTAGCTTTTATTGTTAAGTTCGAATATTTTAATGGCTCGGACTGAATTCAAACTGGAGTCTTATAACAAGTTCCTCTTATGAAAAGGTGGTGCGTGCATGTGATTCAATGTAAGAAAAGGGGAGAGCGAACCAGTGTACATTGTATCCCTCCCCCGTGCCCACAAATGCACACAACAAAGGCAACTGCACACACAAGTTCAGGTGAGATGGACACACAACGACAGGGCATCTGTGTAATGTATAAAACATTTTCTTTCCAAAGGTTAGTGTGCTCTGCTGCAGATCTTCAATACAGTATTTCATAGTTGACAGTTTGCAACTGAAGGAACAAGTAAATGTGAGTTCCACGTACAACAGAAATGTTTCCAAAAGTTCAAAATCTACTCTTTATACAGTCAAACCTGTTCTAATGAACATCACTGTTAGACGGACTGTTGTCCAAAATGGACATTCCCAAGTCCGCCCTTCTGTTTTTAAGCTTAACGAACCTCCATTGGCCAGAACCCTGTCCAACCTGTATGACGGACATCAGCCCAGGGCCCTAGTGGCCGGGTAACCTGGATAAAATTAATTCTATGGTCGAGGGTGACTGGTTTGACAGTGAAAGTGTCAAAGGTGATAGGAACAATGCCCTGTTAAAATAATGCAATGTAATACTCTAATGATCAGTCTTATTCCAAATCAGCTCTAGTGACTGCTATTAGGTCTGTAATGTGCCAAGCCCTCTTAAAACAATGCATTGGGTTAGATTACCAGGCATTAAAAATACCAGCAAGTCGCCAGAATGCTTCATCATCTCAGGCGCAACCATTCATCATTCAGCATATCAGTGAATATAATTTTTTTCCGCATTTTTAACTTCGTTTTCCCGTTTGCCATGGCGTCACCAAGTTGAGAAGCAAAAAAAAAAAAAAACTCTAACACTGGAAGAGAGGTACGATGCCATAAAATTGTATGAAGGTGGTAAGAGTGGATAACTTGATATAAATCTTATAGCTGAATAATTTGGTATGGGAAAAACACACGTTTTTATTTTACCTTTTCAAAAGTAAAAGTGATGTGGTGCACAATTATGAACAAAATCGTCCAAGTGATCGTTGTCACCAAATTAGAAAAACTGGAAACGAGCAAATAAATTAACTTTGTTGAACATGCTTCAATGATGCAACTGTTAGATTCATTAGTGTTGCCTGGCCATTGATTAAAATGCAAGCTTTGAAATTAGTGTTGTCTGGCCATTCATCAAAATGCAAGCATTGAAATTTGTGGCCAATCTGTGAAATATGGAGCTCAAAACCAGCAATGTGTGTCTTGAATCATTCCTTAAACGCAATAACAATGTGTTTGGAAAGAAGGCAGATGGAAGTGGAGGTGTTGACCAAACGGTGGTTTCCAATTGAATAGAAAGAATAGATTAATTGTGTGAAGGGTACTCAATAGACTACAGTTATAACATGGTCTAAACAATTCTTTTTTGTAGCACATATGTTTATAAGACATATAACGTGAAGGGAGTAAAATGTAATGGAGGCAAGCAGTCGAAAGAAAGAATAACTTTATGCTTTGTGCAACCGTCAGTGGAGAAAATGAAAAAAATATGTCATAGGCAAATCTGGAAACGTGTATTGTTTTACAAGCATCAAAAAACTTACGAGTTGATCTTCATGCAAATAAAAAATCCTGGATGATTTCAGCTTTGTTTATTGACTGGCTGAGGAAACCTGGCAGCAAAATTGGCCATGCAAGTAGAAAGGTGTTGTCATTATTCTTAGACAATGCGCCTTGTCATCCTAATATTAAACTGAATGTGAATACCTGTATAGAAAACCAACGACATGCACAGAGTTGTATGCCTATATCTCTTTATTGGATGTGAAGGCGACACACCTTGCACTCCATAGCATCATGCCATCATTCCATAAAGGTACAATCCAGATATAAAGTTACAACTATTATACCAACGTAAGTTTGTCAATAGCATGATACAAATCTTATCATTCAGATACACATTAATATAAATGTAACATTCAAGAAGTATGTCTATATTTACTAGATACTTCAGACTAACATTTTAATCCGTCCTCTTTTTAATTATAATGCGTTAATATATTTAAAATGAATGTGTACAAACGGTCAAGATTCAGAAATATGCATTTATGTGAACATTTGTATGTGTGTAACAAATTACGCTCAAAAACTTATTACAAATGCCTGCCAGGCTTGTAACAAATATCCGTCAAACCTATTACACATGTACCTGACTATTTTTAGGTACACACATGCAGGTGAAATATGACAATTCGAAAACTGATGTAGCAAAAGCAAACGTTTGGCACTAAAGCCATTGTAACACACTGTAACATTAATTTGATAGTTAGTGAACGTCCACTCCAATTATCTCGACACAAAAACACAGTACAGCAGATACGCTACCTTATATCATGCCAGTAAAGGTACTATGACAGCTGGACTGCAACCATTAATTTCTTCTGCACAATTAAACTGGGATGTGAGGAGAAACTACAACTGCATTTTCAGTAAACAGCGCGATACTATACAAATTACTGAGAATTTACGAGAAATGGTGGTGGCAACATTACCTTTTTCTTGAAAACCTTTTTAAAATAAAATGTTTAAAATTAAAAATGACAATTTTTTATGTGAAGCACATAGATGTTTAAGCTACAATCCCGTAAGAATCACTAAGTAGGTCTCAAGTTCATTATAAATGTTTATTATAAATGTTCCATGTAAGTTTCATTTGGTGATCTAGAAATTTATCTTGTACTGTTTGAATAGATTATTTGGAGAGCAAGACGAGACTCCAATTGTTTATCTGCTGTCAAACCTACTGAAGCAGGTAAGTACACATACGTACCTTTTATATAGCTCCCGAAATTAGATAAAGAAATAAAATTTAAGGCAAATGAAATAAGTTTTTCACAAGGTATCTAGATGGTATGCCACATTCAGCGCATAATTGATAGTTGTATATGTAGCAGGGAGGTGTTAAAAACAGGATGTAGTCAACAAATCCCCCACCCGTTCGAAAAATAAAATAAACAAATTAATTCAAACAAAATATTACTTATGAACATAGGAAAATAAATAAATGAATGAATTAGCAAATAAATTAATTAATACAAAATATTGTCCCTGTCTTGAGAGACTACCCCCAGAGCAGGCAAAAAGTGGTCTCTTAAAAAAGGTGGTCACTCTATAGATTCAATAACTTGGAAAAGATAGCACCGTGTCTCGATGGGGCGGTCGTACACAGATATGGGATGTCTCATTCGAGGGAGCTTTCAAAACAGGTATCATTATATTCAAGATGGTGGATTTTGCTTAGTTATTCATATAAATATGAATTTTGAAGAACGTTTGAACACACATGGTGCAGAATACTCCTGAGCAGATGGGAACATGTGGACCTTTGTATGGGTGCTGGGCATTTCCCTATGAGAGGAGGCGATGATGATTAATGCGACAAATAGTCAATAAAAAGAGGCAAGAAGCAACTGTCGTGGGAAAATACGTGGTATGACTTTGTTTATTAGATGTAACATAGAACAAGAGAAGTTTTGCGTGGAATGGGTTAGACTGCAGGTGGATACTTTTAGTAACGTGCCTAAGTGATGATCAAGCGGCATACAACTTTCATTTCAAAAAGAAGATAGAAAGGCTGCTCTGCGGGGAGATGGCCTTGAAGTGACTATGTCAAACACCAAAAAAATGCTTTAGAGCAAATCCATCTCTGTGTCTTAAAATTAATAAACTTTGAAATGTTTTAAACTTTTGTTTTACGTTACTGAAATGTGTGTCGACCACAACCTTTTGGAAAGTATCCCTTCATCCTAAATAGGTTTATATTATGAATATTAAAATCTTTCAAGCCTATGTCAGTAGCTTAATTTTCAAAATTTGTAACTTTCATTGTAATTCCATCAAATCTTATCAAATGTCATATTAGAATGTTAAAACAAGAGGAATGAGACAGTCCTGTGCTTAGCTGACATGTACATATACCCTGGCCATTTCAGATTTGCCCCCCAAAAAGGACAAAGAAAATTATAAAAAATCCAAAAAGCAATGGAGCATAACCATTTGAACAAATGTAATAGAGATTTACCCCAGGTACATTGCCACTTCATTTGAAGTCAATCTGGTTGAAGGTTTTTGAGGAGAAGTTAAAATGTGAACATTAGAATGCCCATTAGCTTACATAGTTATCAATAGGAAAGGTGCATTTACTGATAAGTACCAGGATTGAAAAAAACTCTTCAAACTTGAGAATCCACAGCATTGACACCTAGTGAACAACTTTGTTTGACCCTTCTACAAGGAACATATCAACCAAGTTTTAGCTTAATCTGAGTGACGGTTCTGCAGAGTAAGTCAAAAATAGCAAAAACGCACAAAAATCATTAAAAAAATTATGAAAAGTTGCAGCACCACTCGGTGAACAAATTAAGAACTAGGAGTGTTGCTGTGTGATAAAAAAAGTCGGTTGAGCGGTTTCATAGAATATTTTTTTAAAGATTTGTCCAAAAAGAAAAAAATCATAAAAACTCCAAATAAAACTACAGCGTGACCATTTGAACAAAGCTGGTAGACACGTACCCAAGGTACATTGCCACCAAGGTTGAAGTCAATCTAGACGACTGTTTGGGCGAAGAAGTCAAAAATGTGAATTAGCACTAAAATGTCCATTGACTTACATAGTAATCAATATGAAAGATGCATTTACTGATAAGTACCAGAATTGAAAAAATCGTTAATAATCAGGAATCCACATCATTGCCACCTAGTGAACAAGTGTGTTTGACCCTTCTACAAGAAACTTATCAACCAAGTTTCAATTTAATCTGGGTGACGGTTCTGGAGAAGTCAAAAGTAGCAAAAATACACACAAAAAAATACAAAAAATAGAAAAAATTTGAAGCGCTATCTGGTGAATAAATTATAAAGTAGGAGTCTCTAGAAATGTCGCTTTGTGATATCAAAGCAATCGGGTAAGCAGTTTCGGAGAAGATTTTTAGTTTGCCCAAAAAGAACAAACAAACAAACAAACAAACAAAAAACTCATGAATAAAAAAGTCACAGGAGCATGCCCATTTGTGCAAGCTTGGTAGAGACCCATTCAAGGTACACTGGCTCTAAGTTTGAAGTGAATCTGGCTGACAGTTTTGGAAAAAAGAAGTCGATTGTTGACGATGGAAGGCAGACGACGACGGACTAAGGACCACAAAATAAGCTCAGCTACTAAGAAGTCAGATGAGCTAAAAATCAATTGCGCAAGACTGTTTGAACAAATCTGGTTGAGACTCACCCAAGGTATATTGTAACCAAGTTTGAAGTCAATATGGTTAACGGCTTTGGAGAAGTACCTGAATTGAATAAATCCTCAATAATAAGGTATTCACAGCATTGCCACCCGGTGAACAACTTTGTTTGACCCTTAATTCCACAACGAACATATTAACCAAGAGCCAACTTAATCTGAACTGACTGTTCGAGAGGAAAAGTCGAAAATAGCAAAAACACACAAAAAATATATATATAAAAACTTGCAACAGCACCTGTTGAACAAAGTAAACACAAAGACTGCTAGGAGTGTTCCTGTGTGATATCAAAGCAATTGGATGAGGGTTTGCAAAGAAGAATGTTTAACATTTGCCCCAGAAAAGAACCCAAACAATCACTGGAGCGTGACCATTTGAACAAACTTGGTAGAAACCCACCCAAGGTACATTGCCACCAAGTTTGAAGTGAATCTGGCTGAAAGTTTTAGAGAAGTCAATTGTTGACTACGGACAAGAGACAATGAGGGATGAAGGACCCTAAGATAAGCTCATCTACTGATAAGTCACCTGAGCTTAAAAACGTATTGCTTCTGTAGCTACCCTTGTGGTAAATTTAGTATAAACTAGAATTACCTTCAAGACAAGCGTTGAATGAAGGGTGTGCCATTTGCTCTAATTAGGTCATACTGACAACAAAATCGAATCAGTTCATCTTGGCATGCTAGATAAGCATACTGCCAAATTTGAACAAAATACATTTGAGTATTCCGGAGATATTGCGGTATCGAGCATGAAATTAGGCTGCCATTTGCTTAAATTAAATTAGGTCCTGGTGACACCAAAGCCAAATCAGTTCATCTTGCCAGGTAAGGTAAGCATATTGCCAAATTTGATCAAAATTTATGGAGGCATTCTGTAGTTATCGTGGTAACGAGAATGTGCACATCCGGAAGGACACCCAGACAGACAGATGGATGACCGGACAACCCGAAAACAGAAAGGGTTCCCCCTATGAGGCGGACCCTTAAAAAACAACCAGTGTTTTATGCTTACGTAACTATTTTTAGCAGAATCTTGTTGATATAGTCTGCCGTCATGCTCAATGCCACTGGTATTGATATTGTTAATTGTATAAAGTGGGTTACCATAGCAAATAACTATAATACATAACTCCAAAATACTATACAGGTGCGACCATAGTTCAATATTATTGAAGATTTTGATCTAAGATATCAACGTCATCCCTTGCAATAAATGCTCTCTGTGGAAATGTACTTTTAATAATATTTTGAAACACATATGGAACCAACAAGTTTCCACGGCAACTTGAATGACATTACCAAAATGTCACATTTTGCAATTGTACAAGAACAGCAGGTCATTGTGACTGTTTCACAAGTATTTGATTATTTTTTATGTGGTTACCATAGCAAATAACTGCAATACTTGTATATTTGAACTCCAAGATACCATATACCGTTGCGACCATAGTTCAATATAAATTCATATTTCAAATTATCACGTTTATATAGGTAGAAGATAACAATAATCCATTTTGGTGAAATTGACAGAAAATGCATTTGTGTTTTACTTCACTAGGATACAAGTTACCACTTTCCAATTATATGTCAAAATATATGTACAAGGTAGCCTATCAAGGTGCTAAATGGGAAACAATTTCAAATAACCACTATCCACCATTGGCTGTCGTAGTTCCCGCTGAGGACCCGTTGTTACTTTTAGGCTGATATTGCCTACGTCAAAATTTTCATAGGAAAAGAGTAAAGTAGACAATAACATTTTCTCTTATTAAGTTGAGGGTAGAGAGTGAAAGGTTAGGATAAGGACTATAGAGGTTGAACTGTGAAATAAGTTATTGATCACTAGAAAGTGGTTCTAAACAAAAAGTCTCAAATGTAATAGAATCGTAAACAAAACAGTCTCTGCAAAGGGGACATTCAGAGAAAGCCCTAGACTAGTTGTCAAACCAACCTATAGGGGCAACATTTCCCCACTATGCTACGATAAAGTAGCAACGACACTGTTTGCACTCAAACAAAGATCACATCTGAGTTGATTCCTGTAAGATTGAATTTTGCCACAATAGTCCTTTTCAAATTTACATATTCAAAAATGTGCATCACTTTAAGACATTGTTACAGAATATGATAATTTTGGATAATATACTTCAATCCGCTAATGTAAAATGGTAATGTATCTGATGATATACAGTACAGCTAATATCACAAAAATGACAAAGCACCTGTGAGCACACAATTTCATTAAAGGTCGGATTTGATTCAACGGAACTTTTGCATCAGATATACCATATCCCCGCACATTAAAGAGCATGCTCGTATAAATGAAGAGGCTCATAGCGTATGAATATAGAGCACGCTCTTTTAAAATGGGCAACATTCTTTTAAAAACTTTGAAATACCTGATATATCTGTTCATATGCATATGAACAGCTGCTCAACATATATTAACTAATGGGTGGAATAATATTGAATTACAAGGCCTGTGTTGCCATGGAAACAACCAGAATAATTCACATTTCAGGCATCTATGTGGCTGTCCCGTTGTTCTGTTGTCAGGGAAACGGAAAAACCTGCTCGTCGTGTTCCGGCAGGCACAAGAATGTTGGGCTGCACTAAACTATGTTCGTTCTTTGATCTCTTTCGGATAGCATAACAACGGGTCTGGGTTGGTTGTTCAAATATGAATGATTAGGTAGGGGTAAAGGAAAATGCGATACCGTTTTACTCTATTGTTCATAAGTTAGTTATTATCAAAATCATAATTGCGGGCCCCAGTGTGCCATTGATAGTTACATTTTTTCAGTACCCTATCAAAACTGTCAACAACAGTAGGAAGTTATATATTTCTGAGGCACGGTTGCATAATTTATACAAGGTGAGTAGCTACTGCCAAAGTATTGCCAGCAATTTACCGCGTGTTGCTGACATTGTTTTTGAGGTGCAGTTTCTCCCACTCCCTTGAGGGGTCGGCATTGTTTTTTTAAAAACTGACAGTTAGTTGATTTCACTCATCGTTAAATGCTTTGTCAATGATAATTATAAGCTGTTGAGGATTTTTTTTTTCATTTGTTCTGCCACGGAATTCCAAATTTCAGGGCTTACCAAACATTTTTCAAACTGCTGCAGAAATGTGTTGGTTATGTTTGTGTTCAACTTTCCCATTTCTCTGTTGTCATGGATACAGTAAAACCTGCTCCTCGTGTCCCGGCATGTAGAAGGTGGTTGAACTGTGCTTAATTGTGTTGGGTCAGTATCCCTTTCTTGACAGCAGAACAACGGGTTTGCCTGATTCAAATGTGAAGGATTAGGTCATGGTAAATGCAATACGGTTTTACTCTAATGTTCATATATTCGTTGTAGTTAATCATAAGCACGGGATCCAGTGTGTCATTCATTGATCGCCTTTTACGCACACTGTGGAAATTTTCAACAGCATTGGGAGTTTATATATTTTCGAGGCACGCTTAATATTTTATGCAAGGTGAGTGGCTACTTCAAAAGCATATCGTCATCCTTGCCATCAGAATCCTCGAGTTTTCCCCATTGCAACAAACATGGTTGAAAACAATCTGATGTCATTTTAATGGGATTGTTTTTTTAAAGGATTGTTGTATGTAAATAAAATAAACATATAATTGGAATGTTGTATTTCTGATTTTTCCTTTTTTTTTTTTTTTTTTTTTTTGCTACCCCATCGATTTTCATGATGCAGTGTGAAAATTTCCTTCAAGAAACTCGACGAAAACCGGACGACAGTGACGCGGGTGGTAACCACTAACACCTTCAGTGTAAGATCTGTTCCTCGGTTTATATCGAGCAAATCTTACATAAATGCGGTAATTTATAATGGAAAGTATCAACTTTCTTCTTCTGCCTTGTCAGGTTGATAGGAGGAAAAAAAAACAATGACATGACACAAAATACAGGGGAATCCGGACTTGACTATAGGTTTGCCACACACACACACTCCCTGCTCTGGACACGATAGTAGTTTTTGTTAATTTTACCGAATGCCATATTTGAGAGTTATAGATTTACTTTCCACAAACGTCTTACTTACGAGTAGCATATAAATGTGTCACGTCATTATTTCGTCCTGACTGTGGTCACATTGAGTTTAAGATTCAGCGGTACACGAGCAACCCTGCCTCTCTGCATCAATATATACGGCAAATGTAGGTGTTCGGGTAATATCTTAATCATCAAATAACTGTAGAAACATCGCGACTTGCTACACAAATTAAGTAATTGCACTTACCATGCATAAATTTTGAAAATATAGGCATTATACATACAGGTTTACAAAAGTGGCAGAAGTACAGCAAACGGTCAATCACCAGGTGCAGGACAGATCTCAAATACAACCTGAATACATGAATTATGCAGGCTTTCGCATTCACCACGCCACTGGCCGCCAATGACCCATGACGCCATGGGAAATAAATACTGAGCCTGTCGTCACTTGTACAGTTTTCAATCAATGAATTTGAGTAACTCTTTTTCGCGGATATACCTTATATACATTAAAGAAATTTACAACTTTTCAACCTTTAATTAGTGGCATTTTCTTTTTTGAATTTTTCCTAATTGTGGACTGAATCAGCAGCTTCTCCTGGACGCTCTATGACGCGCTATATCCAAAGCGTGTCGAGGAATACTGTTGATCCGGACTATTATATGTTCTGGAACTATATGCATGTCGGTATGTAAAATTGAATAAAAGGTCTTTCCACAAGGAATTTGAGTCTAGTAATTTTTTATCATTCAGAGTAGTTGGTCTTTAGTAGTTCGACTTTAGACGCAGTGAACGAGTTAACTAAATAATTTGTGGTCATAAAGGAGTTTCGCTGGCACCCTGTTTGTCGCCAGTTTCAAAGCAACATACTAGCCACAGAAATGTCAAAATAAAGGTTTTGCGCCAACGTGTAACATGCAGTCATGTAAAACCTATCGCAAATCGAAGAAACCCTAACGTATTGTAATATTACAAAAGTATGTGAAAGAACAAAGAAAAAAGAGAGGCAGGAAGAAAGAAGGAAATAAAGAAAGATAGATAAAAAGAAAAACGAATGAAAGAAAGAAAAATGACAAAGATAGAAAGAAAGAAAGAAAGAAAGAGAAAGAAAGAAAGAAAGAAAGAAAGAAAGAAAGAGAGAAAGAAAGAAAGAAAGAAAGAAAGAAAGAAAGAAAGAAAGAAAGAAAGAAAGAAAGAAAGAAAGAAAGAAAGAAAGAAAGAAAGAAAGAAAGAAAGAAAGAAAGAAAGAAAGAAAGCACGTTGCCTTTCCCAAAGGCAATGCTTACATAGCGGGAAGCATGAATGATGCTCTGATGAGATTCAAAAAATAATCAATTCTATCTTACACGAAAACAAAGTACTTTTAACCTTCGCCTCCGGACGGTTCAAGTAACATAATTTTCCAATTGTGTTTACATCATGTTTACGTCATGTTTACGTCATGTTTACTGCGGGAAATATCGGACGTAAAGCCCGTGTGGTTTCCTTCCTATAAGGGAATTACGATCCCTGCCACGACTGGCCACAATGGTACAGCTTGTACAAGAATGGCATGATTTATTTGTGTCATGTTCTCCTGGGATCTTAAACCCATTTTACGCGTTAAGCTCTACTGATTGTGACCAGTGCAAAGCATACTCTCGAGACACACACTTCACTTTGACTTTCTTTTTGAGTTACATGTTGCATGTACGATTTTCCTTTCAATAAATACATTCAAACATATTTTTGAAGTATGTTGAACAATTCTTTACTGAGAGTTAAACAGCAACTTGTCCGTTCTAGTACCTACGTTTACTCCTTTCGAAATAAAGGCGGAACGCTTGCGTGTCACAGTTGCTTCAGGGCACACTTTCGAACAGCTTGCGGTAAAAAGTCACGGGAAAATACGAAGGTGACCCCCGAGAAGTGAGATATGTCACGGACGGAGAATTTCTTTATCTTATTATTAGCTGGGCTCTTCCGAACTGCACCACGTCAAGAGTTCCACACACGCTCGAAGAAGGCCATACATAATTCCCTTCTAACTGATGGTGATACTTTAATTCATAAATGCATCAGTTAAGGGAACTTATTTTGAGCTCCACGAGATTTAGTGTGTCAGTATAAATTAAAATACTACTATATTGAAAAACGGTATTCATTAATTTATTTTTTTATTAAAACATATTTATACTGGGTGGCCGATTCAGTTAAAAACTGTTATTCCATCGGGCCCATGTTACAATACACAATGTTTACAAACTATAGCACAATACAATTCAACATAGGTTAATACATAATATATACAAAAAAGAAATAAATAGAACAGATATGAAAATGCATGTTTAAATACAGATACCAAGACACACGGCTAAAAACATGAACATGTATGACTCTGGTTCTTATGCCTGGAAAAGGTCATTCGTTTTGAAGTCTAATATGTCATCGGCTTGCCTAGTGGATCTGGGGAGGCTATTCCAAATAAGCGGTCCTTTGTAACGAAGGGATTGCTTGAATTTTTCAGTGCTTGGTCGTGGGATTTGGAGATCGCAATTCAGGCTACTTCTGGTATTGAGGAAGTGAACTGTATTTCTCTTAATAAATTTGATTTGAAGGTAATTTTGAGCCATTTCGTTAAGTGATCTGTGCATTAAAGGTGAAATATGAAATTGGCGACGTTCAGCTAATTTGGCCCAGCCTAAGTTTTGAATAAGTAAAGTTGCACTGTGGATAAAATCAAAATCACCAATCCTAGCCGCTCTGTTTTGGAGACGCTGTAGAATTTGTTTTTGGGACTTGGAACAGTCTCCCCAGAGTGTATCACAGTAATCAAATAGAGGTTGTATTATGCTCTTATAGACGGTATTTAATAATGCGGGTGACAGTACATGCTTTAGGCGAGATAGGAGGGATACTTTTGGACTTATTATAGAGACCAAGCAAGTTACATGTTATTTCAAACATATTCATTTCACCTGGATTGCCAAGTAGTACAATAATACTAAATGAATGGCTCTGCAGACACAGAGAGACACACAATCATATATACAAAACTCACATGACAAAACGACATAACATAATATTCATCTCGTATCAACTCAAGGTATAAACCGTCTTGTATCTATAATAAAGTTTTAGACAGAATCAGAAATATCTACGTTGTCGCTTGACGAAAGATGGTCATTACCATGTGTCAGATAGGTAAGGACTATATCACCTGCTAAGTGAACAACTAGGTCTACAATGACTCCCGGTGCCACAATATTGCATACCGTTCGCAACAAGGATACTCTATGGTATGAAAACAGGGGGCATTTGAGGAAAAATGGTATGTACTCTCGTTGGGATATGAGCAATTACATGCAGCAGACAGAAGAATATTTAGTCTATGAAGATGAGAATTAAGACGATAACAATCCAAACGTAACTGTGCATGTATAATATCGGGAAATCTTTTGCATTGCGAGTAGCGACCTGGGACAAGATCAACGGACAAAAGAGTACTTTTTAGTTTAGATTTGAATTGAATTGAGCAAGTGAAGTAGATTGCCTTATACCGTCCGGAAAAGGTCATTCCAAAGTTTAAAAGCACAGGGAATGAAAGAATTACCAAAACGATTGGATGTAAACTTTATTTGTCTCAAACTCCGGCGGTTACGAAGATGGAAGTTTGCATGAACGGCATCAAGTGAGACCAGATCCGAAAGATAAGCGGGGGTCAGCCTGTTAACCATTTTGTAAAACAGAATCAGTTTATAGTATTGGCACCTTCTTCCCAAAGTTGGCCAATCTAATTCATTAAGAAGTAAATGTCGAGGAGTACGTTTAAGTGCACCCAAAAAATGCATGCTGCTTAATACTGAACAAATTCAAGTGAATTTGTCAGGTCCATCGTGCAATTATCAAATATGACGCATCCGTATTCCAGGATGGGGCGTATCATGGCTTTGTATAGTTTGGCTAAGGTGTCATGCGATAATCTATATTTAAGTCTAAAAAATAAATTTAGGCGTTTCCTCGCTTTGTCAATGATTCTAGTTACATGAGCATTCCATTTCAAATTATGAGAAAGGGTAATTCCAAGATGGGTATGATTCAAACCTTCCGGGATTAAAGATTCGCAAAGAAATAAAAGTGGATGATGAGGTTTGTTGTGTTGTGCTGAAAACAAGAGGGCTGGAGACTTAGTTCTATTAAATGTAACTTTCACTGTTTGCCCCAAACAAAGATTCTTTCAAGGTCAGCATTTATGCGCCTACCAGAAATGGCAGGGTCAAATATGATGTCTAATATGCTGGTGTCATCAGCAAACAGTTTGATGTCACAAGAGATGCCAACAGTAATATCATTTATGAAAACTAAGAACAGTAGGGGGCCCCAAGATAGAGCCCTGGGGCATCCCTGCCTCAATAGGAAGCATAGATGAAGTTTGGCCTCCGATTGCTACACACTGATAACGATTGGTTAGATAGCTACTGATTAGTTTCAGGAGCGGCTCCTCGACACCAAGCTGCCTTAACTTAAAAAGTAGACATACGTTGCAGACACGGTCGAACGCTTTACTGATATCAAGGAAAACGATCCTGGCTTCCTGGAGAAGTTGATTTATTGTTGAGTCGTATGACCGAAACCCGGAATTTCTAGAGGTCAATAGTTCATAACGCATGAAGTGCTCATACAAGGCATTATAAATTAAGCGTTCGAAAACTTAAGAGATATTGTAGAGCAATGAGATGGGCCCGTCATTGCTTTTTGTTTGCTTGTCGTTCTTTTTGAACACTGGACATACATTACACTTATTCCAAGAATCCGGAATGCAGGAAGTACGCAGGGAATGGTTAAATAGTTTTGTGAGGGAAGGGCTGATACTGGGAGCAGTATTCTTCAAAATCATGTTTCCAAAGCCATCAGGACCATTTGCAGAGCTGGTAATTCATGATTCTAAAACTTTCTTCACACTTATCTTGAAAAGAGTTTAGACGAGCCTCAGTTCGGTAGAACTAAGGCAATGGCATAGGATTATCTTCATGAGGTAATTTACATTGGTTGGCAAAATACTTATTGAAGATTTCACATGGGCACAGTTTGAGACAATAATTCAATAAACGTAGTGCGTTAAAGGTTAACAATGTATACTGCATTAGATACAAAAAGATAACATGTCCTCAGCAACGCACACACTAAAATAGCATATAACGTAAAGAGTACAAATAATAAACTGAGAGATAAGGATACCAGGTACATACTGGGAAAATGTTCTTGATAAACTAACTGAATAGATGTCAATAAATAATACAAGATTGTGGAGAAATTCGGCTGCTTAGTAAGAATAATAACCGAAGTTGCACTCGACAAGTGCTAAGTATTAGTGGCTTGATGCATATAGTTCAATTGCAATCCATCGCATGCATGTGCAAGGATAATTTGAACGAGTGAAAATGCGAAGAATAACATTTTGGTTTTCACATCTCTGGTTTCAAAACAACACGAGATAGAGATGTTTAATTAGAACCCACGATCAACACCGAGCTTGCATTGCTTGAAATAAGTGGATATGACATGTCTAGAAAGATACACAGTATATCTTTCTTGTCATTTGAATATGATCAGAGATGGTAAAATGATCAACTACTTTTAATCACATATTCATGTAGCAATGTAAATATGTTAGGCAAAAATCATTGACCGAAGACACAGTACAGGAAAAACATGAGTAAGCGGAAAACTAACAGCAATGTAATAAGCACGTATTGTATTTGTGTCTTTTTGCCCAGACCTACTTCCTAGTAGTCAATATCCTATTCCGCAGTCCGAACTCTTTACTCTCCATAAGCTAACCTGTCCCTGTCTAACCTATATACACACGGAAGTACTATTGTCCATATTGCACTCGTTCCACTGTAAAATTTTGACATAGGCTGTATTAGCGCAAATAAATTAAAGGGTCTTCAGCGGGTAACTACTCAACATGTTTTGGAGCCTTATGAAGAACCTTTTTTAAATAATAATGTGAAATCGGTTTTTAAACATATATGTACGCTTGCAGGTAGTGAACACGTTAGTGACAAATGTCAGTAAACCTTGTAAAGGTGGGGCGGTCCAGCTCTCAGGCTTGATAGGTAAAATGAACAGACAGGAACAAATGTGAATGAAACACAGTTCCTTACCAGAGTAGATTATTGTCAAGAACATGTACACGCTCGTTTAATTCTTTGACTATCAGTGGACTCGTCAGGCGAGAACTTCAGCTGAAGAAACACATGCGCATGTGAGTACAATGGATAGTAAGGTAGTTTAGCAATTTAATACAATCACTCTTACGCCTGTTGCTAACACAATGAAATACGATTTTGTACCTAACAGAGAAGAACAGACGAGGCCTTTTTTGGCCTGTGCAAGCTCTGGTTCAACGCGTTTTAAACAACATTGATGTAAACCATACTTGGCATACCCACATGCAGGGAATTCAGGCTAAGACAGGATTGTACCTGATGGCACATGTGCAGGCATTATTCTGGTGGTAGGCTCTGTACTGCAGCGAAGCACAGTCAATATGTATGAAAATTGCTAATAACGTTTTAGATGCCACATTTAAGTAAATTACAGCAAAACAAACAGAATACGAAGAATAGAAACTACATTCGAATATTTTGAAATATAGCCAGTGACCAGTCCTAATACACACGCGAGATATGACAATAATGGCTTTAAACACTTTAGTTCATTTGAAATATTCATTTAGGTCTTCTTTGTTATGTATTTGGGCAATGCTGCCTGGTGGCGATATGCAGCCCCATGCATTAAGTTCTCTTACATATAAGGGCCGGTCCTTCGACCAAGAAGAATGGATCAAGTTGTTTCGCTTCATCCCCCTTGCTATGAACATAATGTTGGCCCTCTTTCGTGGAAGGTCCTCGGACACAAAAACGTTGCTGTTCTTTTTCCTTGCTTCCTAAACCCTCTGTCTGGCTCTGTATGAAATTAATTTTGCTATAATGGCATGATGTTTACCATCACGCTTTTTTTCCTACTCTGTGGGAGCACCCAACCTCATACTTCTCCATTTTGACACCAAGGCTTTTAATGTGGTCCAGTACATTAGCGTCAGTATCCTCACCCTATGTCTTTCAACCAAAATCTCAGAGCATTTCTTCTACCATATTGTTGGAGCTCATCTAAGCCATTTTCTAGTTGGACAATACGTTTCTCGTTTTCCACAACTTTAAAGTCAGATACTGATGTAGACTTTACATCTTTCAATTCTCCTTCCAACTTCCTAACTTTTTCCTCTAAATCCTCAATTTTTTTAAGTGCTTGCTAACCTTGGTATTAACTGCTTCCCCTATAATATGCTTCAGCCAAGCTTCAATTCTGGGGCTTGTCAGCTTCTTGAAAAAGTCAATATCAGCATCGTCACCATCAACAGAATTGGCTGAGGGAATCTCCACCTCGCTGGGTAGAGACACTCCAGGACCAGACAGAATGTACGAATCCACATGTGGCGGAGAGAAACCAGTTGGTGAATTGTCAGCCGACGGGCGTTTGAGTCTCTGACCAGAACCAGAACCAGCAGGTGTCATGGCTTGTTTGGCAGAATTAGCACCATCTTGGCCAGCCTTTGTTTTGTGTGACATTATGCAGTCAGTATGGCGGGTAATTCAAACAAAGGACTGGCATGGAAAAAAAGTTGAAAATGAGCAGTCTGCCTAGTCCAGCCTGCCAGAAATCTCACAAAGTGGTCTTCACACCTTCATCACACCATAGGAGACAAAACCTCCAGTTAGAAATTCAAAAGGTAATGGGTAAACTGAAAAAAATAGCAGCAAACTCACAGGTCGAACTGCTGCGGCTGACCACGTAACCTCTATATGTTGAGACTAGTTTAATTTGTCATCAATTATTACACCCAGTAATTTTGTGGAAGTTTCTTGTGCAAGGACAGGATTATCAACAGATAAATTTGACATTTTCGCCTTGAGACTGATCAAAAGCCATGGCACATGATTTCGGGACATTGAGAGAAAGTCTGTTTCGAATGAACCAGTCAGATATATTATATAATTGAGCTTGCAGATTTAATTCTGCTTCTTTGAGTATTTTCCCTTAAGCATACACTCTTGTATCATTTGCAAATAAGTGACATACAGCTGATGATAAACATTGGGGAAAGTCATTTATGTATATTAGGAAGAAAATAGGTCCAAGTGAAGATCCTTGGGGGACACCAATATTTACGTTAAGTTAAGTAGACTAAGATACGGAACTCAACTATGTAGCTACAAAGAGTACAATTTCCTAACATTTACTCGCGATACAAGCAATGACATATCTGATGATAAAGACACGTATCTACATTTTAGTTTAATTTACTTTATTCAGTATATACACCAAGAAGAAAGCAAATTTGAAATCCCCCATTGAACCCTTAGGTTTTCTGTGATATCGAGACTATTGTGTAGTGAGAAGAATGTCGTATATTAAGGTCAATATATTTATATATATACACACACACACACATATACATACATATATACATATATATATTATACTTTATAGTTTACACATGTGAAATCAATTAAACAATCACACAGAAGACAAGTAAACCACAGAATAAAAGCCATATCCTGCGATACCCTAGCAACGGTGTTCTCAAAGAAGCACAGCCAAGATATAATTCATGAACATGAAAAGGACCATACTTACAATTTTCTTTTATGTTGAATATTCGCCATTTGGCTTATATGAGCTGGTTTGTTTTCCCATCCGCAGCATCAAAAGGAATTGATACAGTTCTTCATTTAGAAAAAGGCATATGTTGCCAAGGTTGTGACGGGAAAACACATGCAGGAGTGTGAAAGAGCGATAGAAGAGAAGAGCACATTAAGAGCTTACCAAGTACTGTATACGTCGGTAAGGGGAAGGTGTGCAGACAGAAGTAATGGTCCGAGGTATTTATTCTAAGGGAGAGCAGGAGAAATTAGCATCCCAAAGCAGAATTGAAGGGAAATGGTAAAAGTTTCCAAATATGATGAGAAGATGAAACTATGAATCACGTGGTTATTGGCTATTTAGAATATAATGACTTCAAAGAGAACGAGAGAGAGAGCCTCATTGAGGTTTGGAAACTGAAGGATGGGGCAAGCAGATATGTAAAACAAATTCGAACTAAGGCAGAAAGTGACAGATTAGCAGGGCTAATGGAATTGCAGGGAGAAATATGAGGCAATAGAGTAGGGGTAGGTTTATCAAAGGGCCTCTAGGTGAAATGCTGGGAAAGGAGGTGTAATGAGCTGGCTTTTAGGGAGATTAAGTCTAGAGTGGATACCTGAAGGGAAGGACAGGGGAAGGAGGCCTTTAAGGTGGAAGATCTGAGGCCTGCAGCACCTATGGATAACCTCTAATCACTTTTTTAATATTTTGGCATAGTTTAATACTTGCACTATATGCTCCCAAAGACTCAGATGTGTGAACATAATATTCATATAAGAAAATTGAGCTCAAAACTGTTGTTTACACTGAAGAGCTTCAGCAGTGCTGAGCACATGGGGTTTGTTTGCGTGGGCATGATAATGAACCATGTCCTTGTTTGCACAGTCTTTAGTCCATGACCCTTGGAAACCAATTGAGTCCCTGACAAAGGTTGTGCATAGGGAACAGAAAACTATTAGCCATAAAAAGAAATATGGGCCAGTCCAGACTTATCACTACCGTTGTTCTTACTTAATACTTTGAAATTCTCTATTGATATAAAAATAAATTGGCACAATCCACTTACTGGGCCCCAAATATGGAAAACCGCATGTGAACCCACACCAAAACAAGCCAAGTGTGATGTTCCCAAGTTGAAAAGGTGAGTTTTACAGAGCTGCAAGTTTATTTCACACAATAATAAAAACACAGGAAAGAAGAAATAGTATGTGTCATATTACAGCCATAAATGCATCAGAATTGGCAACATTTTCTTTCAACGCAATTTTCTCGAAACTGTTTTTTGCTTAACTTCTGCAATTTGTATCTCTCCTCATAAACATACGAATTGCCCTATCATTTTAAAATCAATGGACATCAAAAGAAATATATCATATCCAGGAGCGGTTCCCGGGATTTGTTTTTCTGACAACCCCTTCCGCGACATTTGGAGCAATTTATGGAAAGAAAATGAACAACCTGTCAAGACTAACTTAAACAATTTATAACTTTTTATCTATGCTATTTCAGGAGTCACTATTGAATTCGGTCATAACCTTGTGCGGCTATACATACCAAGGAACATTGCCTTTGGTTGGAATTGACTTGGATTTGTTTCATTAGGCCTACAGTTTGGATATGACAATGACAATGTCTAATTTGGGTATATATGTATAATTTCTTCTGATTTCAACTTTAAAAAAAATTGTGCGACTTATGTCAAAAAAAATGTGAAAATAATAAGAAGTCAGAACTGGACATGGATATATATTTTGAATTTCTTCTGATTTCAACTTGGAAAAAATTGTACTACATCTGCGAGAAAATCGTGAAAATCATACTAAGTCAGAAAGAATGCTATAAAATATAAAAAAATTCCAATCTTGTAAAAAAAACTTATGGATACAAATCTATGTATATGTAGCAATCAAAAAATATATAGATTCAATGTACTAGTGGAAAAATTAAATGGGTAATATACTTTAAACTTAGCCAGTCTCACTGCGCACTAGCCTCAGATCTTCCACGTTAAACAGGCTCACACGACTCTCCATGCATTCATGCCAAGTTAAAGATATCGTCGTGGGAAAGGATTTCTTTCTTGTTCTTTCTCTTTTTCGAGACGGCAGCATTAAAAAATTAATTATTCATTTATATCATAAATCACGTCTGTCGTCCGATGGTTAGGTAAGAATTCAAATTATGAATTGAATAATAATGTTCATATACACATACATGCGTAATAATATGCCACAGCATATTTGCATTTTCTCTCAAACGAATTTCCCTGATTATTCGTATGTATTTTTTTCCTCGGAGATGTGGTTTGTTACTGTGTTTTGTATTGTGCATGCCTATGGGTTATCTTCCAAACATTTTACTTTTGTTATTATTCTAATTGTGGTTTGAAAAGTTCACTCATTCACAACTTTGTAAACTCGACCATGAAGATTCCGTGGAACCCTGCGTTAGTCTGATTTGATGTACCGTAGTGATGAGACAGGAAGTCAATTCATAGATCCTGCCTTGTGCCGTATTTTGCCGTCACGGAAAAAGAGATATGCTGATTTATCATAGGACGTTGTACAAAAACAACGTCTGCTTCAATTACTTTGGTACATTTTGTTTTCTTTCTAGACTTTCTGAGTTAACAATTGTTGCCATATGAACATACTTTCCGCCAAATCATGTGGCCAAATAGACTTAACATGGTGATTAGAATAATCGATTTATATTGCGATTAAAATTGCAAAATGTTCCATTGATAGCCTCAGGGTGTTTCACTGTCACTGGAGCTAAGTCATCCTTGTGTATTCAATTTACACACATTGTTGCCTCTTTAATATACTCTCCTACATGTATCACCTTTAATTTACAAGTACAATTTCGACAGTATACTGCATAGGTGATAATATACCACTGGGGTGAGAGTATACTACTGAAAAGAATATGTTGAATATATTTAGTGCATTAAGCCATTGTAGACTAGATTGTCTTTATTTGCCAACACTGTACTAAACCCTTGTGAAGTATCGGGATCAAAGATAAATTAAGGCTAAAAAGAGTGGATGAAGTGATTCGTTGAGAGTAAACATAATAAAACACAAGTTTTAAACAATCTGTCTTTGGTCCTTACACCGTCTTCTCCAGAAAAAACAAAAAAACCAAAAAAGACAAAGAAGCATCGAAACTATGGAGATGCTACAATACAACAAATTATATGCACTGAAATGCGATAACAAGGTTGTTATAACCTTACAGTCTTTAATCATTTTGATTATTAGATTATAAACGTAAGTTAAAAAAATAAGTTGCGTAATAAGTGAACAATCAGAAATGGGAGCAGAAGCATTTCCCGAAATTTGCGTATACAAAAATGACAATGTTTCAGTGAAAATGGAGTTAATAATATTTGGAAGAACAAGAAATCTATATAAATGTAAGTATACAACTGTATTCTTGTGTTGGTTTTTAGTACACAGGATAGATATTTCATGCTCGGAAATATATTCTGATAGTTACTCACTGAAACCCAGTTAAAATCCTTCAAGGCTTAAAAACAAAGATATTTGATAATTGAAAGTCAGGAACAAGTGCTTCAATGCTTTTGAATTAATTACTTATACATGTGGAGTGCACCAGACGGCCATGGAGAGCATAGAACTGGAGTAGCAGATTCTGGGCATTGGTGATATGGATGCGCTGAAGGATATCAGAGAGAAATACATATATTTAGTACTTTTCTGGTTATTCAGAAGGACAACTCTGTGCCCTTCCCATATCATTTATATGGACAGCGCTCACTCTTTTGCTGATAATTAGGAATATCTAACAGCACGTGTGTCATTTGTCGAGGATATTTATTGTTCAGTGAGATGTGGAATGACTCTTCTGCAAGTAAAAAGACAGATATATTTAAACACATCTGTATGTCAATCGTATCTGTACAAAACGAATGCAATTCTAGGCATTTTCATATATGTACATCTTCGTTGTCAAATTTACAGATTAAATTTTGTCTTCTATTTAAGACTTTTAGAGTGCAATGCGTGATTAGAGGTTTCCATCGGAGCTGACAAAGCTCTACATTATATGCGCCACACTTGGTCTGTCCCGGCCCAAGATAGCTATATTTTATTTCATTAAAGGCAGCAAATGCACTATCGCCGTTTGCATTGATTAATAAATAACTGAGGAAGTCAATCACTATCAACTTTCCATTAGCATTATGTTTGCCTTGATATCCCAAGATTGTCACTGAGCTAACCAATATAGTCATGTTGAAAGTTTAATCACTTTTCTGGCGCTAATACTCCATGTAACGTAGCCAATGGGCAGACCTTGTAAGTCGGAGAATACATGAATGTGGATCTGTTTAGCAGGCATGACCAGGATGGCCAAAAAATTAATATGATCTGTACCTTCTACACCTGTGTTGGTGAAGGGATACAGTGTCATACATGTGCTGTGTGTCTGTCTCTTCAAGCAAAATATATTTTTAGAGAACTTAATCTGAGGCGGTTGGAAATTGAAGGGGAATATCCAAGTAATAAATCAAAACGTATAACTCAATTACAATTTCTGTAATTGTGCATGTATGACCTTTCAATATATGTATAAATGTCCTTGATGCTAAAATTAGGTTTTAACTTCGAAATTATGTCTCCCGGTGGAAGCCGGGGGACATATTGTTTCAGTGCCCGTTTCTTCTTCTTCTTCTTCTTCTTCTTCTTCTTCTTCTTCTTCTTCTTCTTCTGCTTCTGCTTCTTCTTCTTCTTCTTCTTCTTCTTCTTCTTCTTCTTCTTCCTCTTCTTGTTCAGGTTCTTCAACACTTGGTTTCTGTGCAATAAGTCATGAAGAACAGGATGGAATTTAATGAAACTTGGTAGGGTTATGTATCTTGGCAAGACCTAGGTTGGGATTGTATTTGGATGACCTTGAGCGAATTTTCAAGGTCACAGGGTCACTTCTGTGAAATTGGTTTCCGTGCGATCAGTCTTGAAGAACTTGATGGAATTTGATGAAACTTGTTAGGGTTATGTATCTAGGTAAGACCTAGGTTGGGATTGTATTTGGATCACCTTGACCTAATTTTAAAGGTCACAGGGTCACTAATGTGAAATTGGTTTCCATTCGATAAGTCATGAAGAACTTTATAGAATTTGATGAAACTTGGTAGGATTATGTATCTTGGCAAAACCTAGGTTGGGATTGTATTTGGATGACCTTGATTGAATTCTCAAGGTCACAGGGTCACTTATGTGAAATTGGTTTCCGTGCAATCAGTCTTGAACTTGATGGAATTTGATGAAACTTGGTAGGATTATGTATCTAGGCATGACCTAGGTTGGGATTGTATTTGGATGACCTTGAGCAAATTCTCAAGGTCACAGGGTCACTTATGTGAAATTGGTTTCCGTTCGATAAGTCATGAAGAACTTTGTGGAATTTGATGAAACTTGGTAGGATTATGTATGAAGGTAAGACCAAGGTTGGGATTGTATTTGGATGACCTTGACCTAATTTTCAAGGTCACAGGGTCATTTATGTTAAATTGGTTTCTCTGCGATAAGTCTTGAAGAACTTGATGAAAATTGCTAGAGTAATGTATGTAGGTGATAGCTAAAATAGGATTGTAATTTTCAAGCAAACTTGGTCATTTGTAATTTGTAATCACCTGTAGCTCATTCAGAGACGTAAGTGTTTCACCGGGAGACATTTGATTTTCTGTTGGAAAATAAGTCTGTTCTAGTTAAAGCTGAGTTTGTATTTGTATGTTTTCTTATCTACATAAATTTTTCTTTCACTAATATTCTTTATTTAGGTCTTCTAGTACAGGAAGATCGTGTTTAACACGGATTGTGTCACCTCTCCTGTCATAAGATGTGTCATTAGGTATCTGCACGGTCAATTGCATGTATATGGCTTTTGATAAGTTCAATTGAATATTTGTATTTAACATTGTCAAAAACCTACAAAACAGTCCACTTATATATCTCATAAAAATTCCATTCCTGAGGCTGAACCGTTCCTAGAAGTGAAATACATTATGTATTATTCAAAGCTCTGGTACAAGCAAATGTTTTTATGTGCATGCACACGTATATACAATATGAATATACAATAAACCTGTATTGTATAGACACACCATATGGTGAGTTTAGCAGGGATTACACTCTTCAGGACCAAGGTTACATCAAGGTTTCACGAGGAGTATAAATTTGTCTTTTTCGTTTGAACTGTCGAAATTATATATTCTTACGGAGTGAAAAAGTGTGGATCGAATTGTGTCGTATATTTTGCACCTTGGATGAAGTTTTAATCATCTATTTATAGTAAGTGTACAAACCTTTCATCAAGTGACAAAAGTACACCAATTGTGCCAAATGTAAATCTGTATTGCATGGAACTGTCTTATAAAATTATCTTGTGTGTCCTGAGTATTTCCCTTGAAAGGTGTTTAAAACGTCAGAGAATATGGCATCATTGATATGTGGTTTTCCGAATGTCGATGGTTATAGGTGGATGTATGGTACATGATATCCCTATAAAGTTCCTTGATACTGGGATATTCACGTATAGATTGTCTCCTTTTGAGTTTTTTCTCTGAATAGCTGGGATGTGATAATATATAGAATCAGGTTAATTTAATGTGTTTAAAATATTCGGATAATTTTACTAAAATGTGCATGTGTTTCGAAATATGTGAATTTTACAGTCATTTATTGCAAACAAACTATTCTAGGGGTTTGCTGTTTGTTCTGAAAGCCTTTGTATTCTCCAAATGTCTGTATATTTATCAATTTATGGGAGATCCATTTACGTCACAGTTGATTGCATCGCGTGTGTCAGTTTCGACATTCCGCACACCCAGTAGAGACGCAACACTATGCTCGTGACGTACTGCATGGTACAACTATGTGGGCAAAACTAATTTTGACTGTTCATGCTAGCTTTTTCACTAGCCATAAGTAAAGTTAAAACAAAAGGGACAATATATGTGTAAAATGCGATATATACTGCTGAGGGAAAAAAGATGCCACCCCAGTGGTCAAACATTGGCTGTATTAACAACACCTTCATATGGAAAATATCGGTATCGCATAGAGTATTATGTAACATCAACAGGATAGCTTACGATTATGCCTGAGCATTCATACCCACAAAAAATGTCCTGAAAAAGAAGACTACCGCCAGAAAGGTGCGAAAAGTGTGTCTTGTATTGGGGTGCCTATGGGCTTTATGAGGGGGCCATGGCACCACCACCGGGATCAATGTGAAACAACAATGCCATGTTATACGGGTCACTCACAACTGTCTGAATTTGCCAGGTTGCCAAGACATTGGGGTGCTACAGACATTAGTAAAAAAGTGGCTGGATCTAAGCAAGCAATACTGTGAGATAAGACGGATGGCCATTACTTGATCGAGCATGTAAAGAGGTGCAGTATTCTTCCACTGAAATGTATCCTCAGCAGTGGCTGCAACATCGGCCTCTCCATCAATGTCTACCGTTAACGAGAGACTAGTGTCGGCCAAACTGAGGCTTCCATTTGCTTCCTTCTCCGTCCTGCACACAAGACACGACAGGAACATTTAGACTGCACTAGAAGTCAATGGAACAGTGTGAGGTGGACAGATGAATCGTTTGAGAAAGCCTTTTTGTTTTTGTAGATCCTAATGTTGTACTGGAGCTCTTACCTATCACAGTGCTCACTTCAGCTTCTGAATCATACCAATGCATATGCACATAAACGATGCATCTAAGCAAAGTTGATGAACTATCCACCATAACGCACGATTTGTTATAATGTATTCCCACATATGATACCACTGAAAACATTATACTACAGGTTAGTTTCGAAAGGTATTCAGATAATGAGAAATGTAAAGTCAGGAAGTGTTCATCACCAATCGTGTCTGCTTGATGTCTGTTACAGTGTTTAGAAATGAGGTCATTTTACCATACCATACCCTCGGGGTAATTCCGAGGAAATTTCCCTAAGAATGACGTATTCAGTGTCACGTGATGTTTGCAAATTTTAAATGAAATGGTGTCGTGATTTGTAAACGACAAGAATACAAGGCTGAATTAACAATTAATTGAAGAATATTCGTAAGGATGCTGTAAATAATGATGCGCAATATAAAGTAGGTAAACAAACATGCTGCTTGGATGTTTCCTGACACCTGATACATGTTACGCTTGCACTGGCCGATTACCGGTAATGCAATTTTAGGCACATCGTAAGTTCATAATAGGTAAGCATGAACAGAAATTTAATTTCACTAAATTACCATAATTTTACAGGTTAAACATTATCATATTGCTGATTACATGCGTCATTATCAGCTGGAATAGTATATTTACGAACAAAACTCTTGAACATTGAAAATTTTTATCACCCCCGAAGTAATAGCTCACAAGATAGTAACTCAGGTCATACTTTTTGGATACACCTATATAGAAATACATCATTACCTAGACTATATTAAAAGCTATCAAGCTTTTTCATATTTTCAGTGTTCCCTGGGTAATAGCTTATTTCATGTGGAAGTGCCAGAAGTTTATGCACTTGTCCATCATATTCCTGAGATATGACAGAACTGACGCTGGGTTGACATATAATTTGCCACATCTTGACTATTTCCATTGAGCTGCAGAGGATTACGTATGGGGCTTTAACCATGCCAAATTTGGATATGTGATGTATTTTTAAGAGGATCTAGATACAATGTGGTGGTAAAGAGCGAGAGAGCTAGTGAGAGAAAAAAAACAGACAACGAAAGTATTCCAAGAGAAACAAAAATGTGTATGAAGACATAAATATATAAATATATATATACATATATAATGAAACATTACACAACAACAGGTATTTCTTTAACTTTTTTTGTGTCCCATGGATACTGTAAAAACCGTAGAACAAACTAAAATGTCTTAAACACCAAATTGTACTTGTACATATACTTGAAAAGTCAATGGATATGCACATCCCCGTGCAACAGGCCTCAGCAGAACAGGCTGTTAAAGTCACACAATTCCTAAGGTTCGCCCATCTTTGCCCATGCGGCATAAACCTGCCAGGGGATAGTCAAGTTGCTCTGGCATATAGTCCTTTCCATCTGTGAGGCACGATATGTTGCTATGGTATGTAGCATCATTGTTACAGAGGAGGCTGCCCAACTTTGCGAATTTTAACCTATTACCATTATGTACATGTCATGACAACCATTTTGTTTTTGAGTTTTTACACTCTCCCCAGTCATGTGCTGGGCTTTCTCTGTTTTGATGGATATCCAGTAGCACCGTACTTTAATCCAATATATACATCAACATTAGCAATGCCACCCCCAATACTTTACATCGTTGCACGTATGCACTGTGTGTATAAAAATCACAACTAAATTATTGCAGAAAATTTTTAAACCATTTGATAACAATTCTTTTAGAGCATAAAACTCAAAACTTTCAACTATGATTCTAAACACCTTACAAATTTTTGGGAAATCTCATGTAAAGTGGCTGTAGTCGTGCCTGCATAGCAATCAATGCATCACTATGACTATAAGACCAAAACACAATGAAGCCTGAAAGTACATATTTAGACATATTAGATCATGTTCTCGTTACTATGTATTTATAATGTGTATATTCCCGATTACATCACTTACTTACAACTGGGATATAAAAAAAAGATTTTGTTGGCTTTCTCCCTTATCAGACTGTACACCCCATACCTCCAGTGCACACACAACATTGGCTTGTACTTATGTTACCTATAGAAAAGTGCAAGGTGCAGACCAACATAAACTATTGGTAGCTTACCGTTATGTTTACCAACAGGGATGAAAATACAGCTCGGGTTGGGCAAATCATACCTAGAATTAAATGAACGTAGCCGATGCTAAATGAATTGTTTCCATGTCATACACAGGCACACACACACACACACACATATATATATATATATATATATATATATATATATATATATATATATATATATATATATATATATATATATATATATATATATATATATATATATATATATATATATATATGTATATATATATAAGGTTGGTTGGCTGTTGCTCCATTTTTACTATTTCATGTAAATTCTTTTTATCAGCGGCTCTTACAGAGATTGGACTAATGGGAAGAGACGCATTTATATTCGAAGCCATCTGATGTTCAAGGCATGCCTGATTTGGGTGGAAAGATTGCTGACAATGTCAAAGAACCAGGAGGTGGAAAAGAAGTAGTCTGTGACAAGAAAGGGTACATCGTTGATTCTGAGTTGAAAGGGTAATTGGGGTATGGAGAGAACAGTATAAATCTTGGAGGCTACCTAGAAAGAAACAAAAAGGAAAATGATATAGAATTGACTGGAGGAGAGTACTCAGGGGTAAGCAGGACAAAGTGAATGGCATGAAGATAGTAGAGCAAAGCAAAATGAGGAACTGAGGCAAAGTTTAATGACAAGCGGGGCATGTTCTTCAGCCATATTGTGGAAACAGGTTCGGAGGAGGCAAACGCTTCAGTAACTAAACTGGCTCATTAAGGCACAGTAGTTGAATGGCAAATGGAGAAAATGTAAGCACTACTGGAAAACTGGGAAAAGTTGGATGTATCAGAACCACTAATTGCCTTGTTTCAGGTTATGCAAGATACATGGGAAGTGTGTAAGAGTGTAAGGATGGTTTAGGTAGAATTAGGAGTACATCATATAAAATTTTGGAAGTCTGCAAAACTAGATGGCACATCAAATGAGTTTATCTGGAAAGAACCGAAGAAATTGTAGGAAAGTATATGGTGGCTTTTTCAACAAAGCATTAGATACATGAGAATTACCAAAGGAGGGGACACAAATGAGGATAACGTATATTCTGAGGAAGAAGTTAATTGAGTATCTTGATCAGTGTCAAAGAATGACAATGACATAAAACAATAGAAAATTTCTGCGTGTGTTAGTACAGAGGATTGGTGACGGCAGTTGAAAGAAAAGGTATGATGAGGGAGATTTCGAAAGGGGTTTCCGTGCTGGCAGAAGAATTGTTCATCATGTTTTCATCTTGTCTCAAATAGTGGAAATTGCAAGAAAGAGGAGTCTTAAGGTGTGCGTGGCATTTTGGGATATTTGAAATGCACATGATACAGTGTGCAGCAATGCATTGCAGGGGATATTGTATTTATGGATGGCACAGAGCAAAAATTTGAAATTATTCTTGGGTAGCATGGGAGTATGGGGGGTGGGGGGGGGGGGAAGATGCTGGATTACTGTAAGAAAACGTGTAAGTCAATGGTTCTGAGTCGGAAACAGAGCCAGGGAGAGAAGTGTATATGTAGACAGTTTAAAGTCCCAGAAGGGCAAGAATAGGTAATTAAGGTATGTAGATGGTTATGAATCCTTGGATATCCCATAATAAAGCTACAAGTCAGGGAATGATTAGATAGCACTATCATATAATAAGGCAGAAAGGCAATGGAGCAAAAAGGATAATTACCCAAACCGCTGCAAATTGTTTCAATACAGAATTCACAGGGAGACTGCTATATACAAGGGTGGCAGACCCAGGCATGCTACATGTATTGGATGTAATATCAGTGCGTGGGGGAGATCTGGAATAGTTTTAAAAGGGACACAAAGTGATGGGGAAATGAACACTAGGGGATCACTGTGTTTAGCAGCAGCAGGAGTGTTAGAAGAACTTAGCCGGCTGAATGCCAGGGATAGATTGTAGAGGCTAAATTGAGCTTTTGAAACTGCTTCCAGGAACCAAACAAAACATTGACAAATTTCTCCCCAAAGGAAAAAAATACTTGTTGGTCTAAAACGTTATGCCGTCGACTATTAAGATTTCTTGGAACCCCGTTACAGTCTGATTTTTTATATGTTTAAACAGCAGATCAATCCTTAGGTTCCTCTCCTGTGACTGATTTTCCGTCGATGAAATTTCAATATGCTAATTCGTCATAGGGAGTTGTATTAAAATACGAAAGATGTGGTAAAATATGCATAGACTCAATCATGAAAATCTGGTAAGTTTTATTTTCTTTTTGTACACATTTTACATAATGATAGTTGTTATAAAAACATATGTTTCGGCAAGCTTATGAACCCAAAACGACTTTAAATAGCAGTAATAGAAAGATAAATTTGTGTTAAAGTTAAAAATTAACAATTTTTTATATTCCGTACTTGTCTGCCATTGGAGTCAGAATCAAGCTTGCGTATTCTATTCTACAATCATTGTTGCCTTTATAATACACTGTCGTATATTTATCAGCTTCAACTTACAAGATGAATTGCAACAGTATATTTTTAGGTCATAATATACTTCTGTGATAGAGTATGTTACTGAGGCAACAGTAAACGTTTGTAGTAGGTTTCGTATATATTTTTAGCGCATGTAATCACGGTGAATTAGATTATCCTTATGAAAGACACATTTTATAAATTCCACCAAAGTCAAATGAAGTAAGGGGGTCTAAGATGGTGTTTGGCTTATAAAGTGGATGAAACGTTTTCTTGAAAGTACATGTAACAGAAAAGTGAAGGCAGTTTTTGTAACGATCTGTGTTTGCTATTAACCCCCAGGAGAAATGACAAAAAGCATAATCCCGTAAAGGCTTTTTTTGTGACAATCTGTTTTTGCTATGACCCCATCTAACAGAAGAAACGACAACCATTATCACATGATCATGCCAAACACAACACATTATGTACATTGAAATAAATGACAAGTTTGGCATTCCGATTGAATCGTTTATTCATTTTAATTTTGATGTTGCAAAATTAAGTTAAAAATTTAGGATTCAGAATAAGCGAATGATAAAACTAAACAGCAAAAGATTTTTTTCCATATAGTGAAGATTAAAAACGAAATGGCACACATGTTACAGAGAAAATTGATTATATTGTATTTTCGTACTATTTGTCATTCAGTTCATTTTGTGCAATACATTAAGGCAAGACTAAAAACAATGAAAAACATACAAAATTTTGTTATCAAGAAAATAACATGTATATCTAATCATCTTGAACCTGAATACTATATTAGATATTTAATCAACCACACTTTTGGTACTTAAGAAGTACAGTTGTGAGCCGATATGCCATGTATATTGCGAAATATGTGATTTATATTTCTAACCAAACTGATGAATGACAACTAATACAAGTATTGCATCGGGTTAATAATATGTGGAGAAAAAAAAGAAATATTTGTTAATGTAGAGAGAGAATTGTACTCTAATGTTGCAGTCATATTCACAAAATAAATATTCCAGATTTTGACATTGGTGGCACGGACGTGTTGGAAGAATTGACAGAAATGGTCATGTGTGAAATACACATCTGGTGCTGAAGTTTGTTCACCATTTTAACCAATGCAGACTTGTTAAAAATTCAGTTGCTTTTTCTGTGCTAGTACAGTACATGGAGTTTGATCTGGTTAGCAGGAATGACTACAGTTGTGAATATTAGTATGTCTTGAATCTTCTATAGGGTGCAGCCAAAAAAAATGCAATACAATGTGTGCCTTTAACATCAGGCCAGTTTTGAAAATGGAGAATACACCATCAAATGCTAGTTGGATATCAGAGGGAATTTAGTTTTCCATTTAAGTATACCAGACATTTTATAACGTGTAACATAAATTAAAGTTGTTTGATTTTACATGTACAATCTTCCAATATATCTCACAATATATCAACATGAGTATCATTTGTTGTTAAATTGAGTGTTTCGTCCAGAAAGTAAAGGAGGATTTGTGTGTGTATTCATTGTTATCATGAATAAATTCATTTCTAACTGATTTTCTGCAGCAGGAACATATCTGACACAGAAGGCGCAGGCTCTGGCAGTGCAAGAGGGGTGACTGGATATGTGCACCATCAATTGCACGTGCACGTTGTGAGGAGCTGATTTGGATATTTGCACTTAATATTGGCAAACACATTCAATGAAACTCAGAACAGCACATTTATGTATCGCATGAAACTGCTATTATTGAGGTTACACTGCTCGTTAAGGAAAATACACGAGTAACTAATTTTTGAGTAGTGATACCCAGTTTTATTTTGTGCATGTATGCATACATACATACATACATACATACATACATACATACATACATACATGCATACATACATACATGCATGCATACATACATACATACATGCATGGATACATACATGCATGCATGCATACATACATACATACCTTTCATCACGTGAAAAATGTCTACCAATAATGCACAACGTTAATCTGTATTGCATGGAAGTGTCACAAAAGATTCTGTGTCCCTTGCTAGGGCACTACCCTTGAAAGGACTTCTAGCCTTCAGAGATATTATTGATATTCGTATTTCCCACACATTGATTATATATGTGGCTACGTGACACATGACATACCCATAGTGCTCTTTGATACTGGGATATGCACGATGTCGTATGTCTCTTTTTTAGTATTTTCACTGAATGGCCGGGATTTGATAATGAGAAAAATCAGGAAACTCATTTGTTAAGATTATTCCGATAATTTCTGTAAAAGGGATTCCTTTTAGAAGGGCGTTATTGTGGTTTGTATGTTAAGTGCTTCGCAATTTGGTGATGCTTTTGTCTCTCCACTGTATGTTGCAGTCTAAAGTAGGTCTTGTTGTCTATCTGCAGGAAGCATTTGCTTATAACGTATTTTATTTCCATACCTTTTGAAATTTAATGGTTTTCTCTTTTGTAAAATAAATAAGCATATCTAACACAATGCCACATGAGGCCATTGCGATTCAATATTGTAGCCATAGAAATAGACCCATGCTAGCGACTGTGAACAATATCTAACAAATGGATGCTGCTACGAATAACAGTTGTTTCTTCCTCCTCCTTGCAATTATAGTTTACCGTCTGGTAATTTCGCAGTCACGATAATAATGCTCGCTAATCAATATGCATGGGCATTTATATCTCGGAATAATGCTGAAAAGATTTGTTTATTATGTGGTCGTAAAATACAGAGAAAAGCTGTTTTGAATGAATCACATTAACCCACAGACACGGCTACTAGTATGACCTCTTTCTGATATACACTGTTGTGTTTACCATGTCTATATAGTTAGTTTTGTTTAATTGCTCTATTATTGAGTATTGCACAAGAAATTGACGTGATGGTGACTTTCTAAAACATTCAGTAATCCCTATGGCTCCTGTCCAAATATTCTTCCTTATTTGAAATCCTATATAAAATATCATTTTAAATTTGTCACTGCAAATCGTCAGTAATGCTTCATAATACGTAATGTCTGAAACATCAAACTGGCTCGGTATTGGCTTATATAAGACAAAAATGCAGCATATATTGACTAAGCTCAAAGTTTGCAACACAAATTCGGGGAAAAACGCTGACAAGATTCGTGTGTTATTAACCCACAGACATAGCTGCTAATATTACTCCTTTCTGATTTACAAACGTTTGTTTTGTTGACAATGTCTATATAGTTGGTTTTGTTTAATTGCTTTATTTCACTATGGACCCCGAATATTGCACAGGAAATTGATGTGATGGTTACTTTCTTAAACATTCAGTAATCCCTATGGCTCCTCTCTAAATATTCTTCCTTGTTTGAAATCCTATATATAATATTCTAAATTTTTCACTGCAAATCGTCAGTAATGCTTAGTAATACGTGATGTTTGAAACATCAAACAGGCTCAATATTGGCATAAATAAGGCAAAAGTGCAGCATGTATTGACTAAGTTCAAATTTTACAACAAAATCCAGGAAGAATGGTCTGTCAAATGTCGGTATCTAGTTTTCTGCGTGAAGAGCATGTCATGTACATGCTCCTTTATATGCACATAATATGCGTTTTGTCCTATGCACTGCATGTGATTGGAACTGTTTTAAGCTGTTCCATGTACCCTACATGGTGTCCGAGCATAAGCCCCAAATATAGAGAGCAAAACAACAAATAAAACCAGCAATCCTACTGATATGACACCCAACACCGCGTATGGAAATGTTCCTTAAAAAATGAATCAGGTTATCATTGCTTTGCTTGCGTTCAACGACTACCAGATCACGCTACGCCTTTCACGGTAACTTTGGTGGGTGTTTGTCGACTATGGCATGACACCAGGGCACCGCGGGCCATGGATTACTGCAGACCCAGGCCCGTTTTGCATAAGTGTCGTGCTTGAACCAAAAAAAAAAAACCACACACACACTCATAAAGAGTATTGTAGTATTGTTCTTTCTTTCACCGTAAGATAAACGTTTCCGTATGAAAGACAGCTATAAAACTGCCGGGCTGTAGAGCTAAAGTAGCAGAAGGGTTTGTACAAGTGTGGCATTTGGTCACGAAGACAGCACTATGAACCAATCCCATGCATCAAGACTCTACCAGTGTTGACTCCATCACCCTCGCAGATTAAATATGAGATGAATAAAACGATGATTATATACATGTACAGGGTGCCCTGTACGCTATATCCGCAGATTTATAATGGTCAGAGCCTTGAAAAAGATAATGGCTCTATTGTCCCATGGGTTTAGCACCTGAATCAAAATTACAGGCAACAACCAGGATAAGCCTTTTAGCTCTGGTGAATGTTTCTACATAAATAGATTCGTTATTCCTCGTTTCCCTTGTAGTTACTCTCATGCATTTATTCTGGAATCCAAAACAAGGGCGTAAATGTAATCATGGATATAAACTACATCAAGAAAACTGAAGTGGCTGTGTTGTAGAAACGGTTCTGGAAACCTTGTACAGTGGACAGACCAAATGGATGAGGCTGGGGTAATTTATTATGTTCCCACTGCCAAGTTTTCATGTTCTCAGCAGTGCCTCTTGTCTGAGCTCGACTGAAGACACAAGGCCTTTTATTGGTATTTCCAAGGGTGTTACGTAACATTCTAGAAATCCTGAGAATGCATGGTTTTGAGTAATTCTGGCTCTAAATTATTACATAAAACAATATTTTCATTTAAAATACTACATAATCATTTTTAAAAAAGCAAAATAATCATTGTGGCAAAATCCTGATTCTGCCAATATCTTGTATTGTAACCTGTTACTATTAGAATACTCCACCCAAGTTTATCTCTGCTGAGGGTAAGTCCTAGGGCTCACGCGAAAATTCATGCTTTGAAAAATAAAAACAATCTAATTGGGTTTTTTTTTGTTTTAATTTTCGATTGATGAATTTTGATAAAAACATCCCGGGAGCCAAGATCATTAACCAAAGTATTTTTGGCTTAATTTATAGATAAATGGATAGGGGTAACAATATGTGTTGAAACCTATGAAATTCATCATCTAGATAAATAATGAGGTATGTTTGCCAAGTGTTTAGCCAACATGTGTTATATGTGGAAGTTTGATATGCCAAATACGGGTGACTGATTTTCTCCTTGCAGGTTATTATATCTTTTAATGTGAGGACATATTAATATACCATTGTTTGCATATTATACAGACAAAATTCTATTACGTGAAATGTTTTGATAAACTATTTGATAAATAATCCATTGGCTACATGGTGGTGTCAGCGGTGTTCTTGAACTCATAGTTGTATCAGAGTGTGTATAATGTTCCAGCTTATAAATATCACAAAGCGATGTGGTCCTACTTTCTTCTTTTGCTCTAAACTCAGCTGACTGACAAGTCAAGAGAACCAAAAAGTGACAGGTCTAATCTGTCCCTTTTTACCTTTGGCACAATTAATGAAATTTGGGTAATAAATGATTATGCCTACATGTTTTGGAAATACTAAAATCTGTGGTGAATGAATAATGTTTTTGAAAGTTTGAGAGGACCGATCTAAACCCGCCAGTTGACCTTTGTGGATGACTGACTGTCTCACGTCAGGAGTGAAATTTGTTTCTTTACATTGGTATTGAAAGATAAATGATGTTTTGGTACCTCTTGAATCTTTTGCTGCCATTGTTAGGTTGAAATTCAGGTAAATGGGTATAGTTTTCTGAACTGTTTGACTCGTGGTGGCACCCATTGTCATATTAAGTGGAAATAAACGTTAGGTGTTAAATCTTATTCAATTCACTATTTATATTATGGCGTAGGATGGAGGTAAAACTTTCACACGACATGCAGTAGTCTAGTGACTAAATTGTGTCAAAAATGGAAGACCTAGCTGCAGATTTTGGTCCGTTTTCATGAATAATACAGTCCTTTATGCACATGAATCATGCGCGTGTTCAAGCCAATTTACTGAAATAGGCCTATAGTTTTGAACAAAAAGTTTTGCATTCTTGTCATGTTCAAAGTAGACATAGCTTTTTTACCCTATGGACCTTTGGATGTATGTTTTGGACTCTTTTGGACACAGACAAACTATAATTTATGTGACTCAGCTAAACATACCAAGCAACATTGCCTTTGGTCGGAATTGACTTGGATTTGTTTTATTAGGACTACGGTTTAGATATGGTAATGGCACTGTCTAAGTTGAATAAATTTTCGAAAATAATGTCATTGAGAGAAAAAATATAAGTGGACTAGGATTAATTAATTGATATAAAACGTGCAATGGACATTAATGTGCATATTTTAAGCAAGATGAATCCACTTGACCTAGATTTGACAGCCCTTACAAAATCAAAATTCTGTGATCATGCTGGATTTTGCTGGTATTTGCTGGACATGCTGAGAAGTGCTGGAACCACGTTGCATTTTAATGGAAAACGGACTTAATTTTTTCTTGATTTTCTGGTTTTTGCGGCCAGTGCTGGATACTGGTGGAAACATGCTGGGTTTTGGTAGAAAAGGAGCTTAGTTTTTTCAGGGTATTCTCATTGTTGCTTGGAATGCTGGGTATTGCTGGAAACAGGCTGGATTTTCCTGGAAAGAGAACTTAGCCTTTTCAGGCTTTTCTAGTTTTTGCTTCGGATGCTGGATATCGCTGGGAGCATGCTTGATTTTGCTGGGAAAAGAAATTGTAAAATTTTAGAATGTTAGATTTTTGTTAAAGATGCTGGATTTTGCTGGTAGGCCTCAGGGTGCAGAACTTAGAAAATTTTGAATCTTGAGTCTTTGACAGCCCAGCAGAATCCGGCACAATGTTAATTTGGTTACTGCCTAGTTTTTGATGGGCATGCTGGATTTTGGTTGTTAAGAGTTTGTGGAAATTTACTGGCACAATTCATAGTCCAGCAAATTCTTATGTGTTACCACAGTGTTGTTTTGCTAAATTTTTCACATTTCTCAACCCAGCAAATGATAACCTTTTTTTTTAATGGACCTGCTAGATTACAATTAAAAAAATCTCGATGCTGGTGAGATATTCAATGGTCAAGATTTCTGTGGAAGGAAGGCAGCATGGGCGATAAAGGAGGAACAAGTGCGTCTACCCTCGCTCAAGTTCCAATTATAATCTCGATGTTTCAGCATTATCAACTAGCCCCAAAAGTTTTATTTTAGTATGCAATCTTATGTATATATCTTATAACTAGATCTTAAAATTACCTGTGCCAGATTTTTGGAAAATTCATTAGACTTATACCTATCAAAATATTGAATGAAGATACAAAATATTCGATCATCGGTTAGCCTCGTTCTCAAAGGTTTGCAAGGCGGGAAATTTCGTTTAACTGAATTTGCGGATTGTGAAGACTGCGTTCTGTTGTGCTGTGTTGAATGACTGCAGAATTCAACAAAGCATGGGGCAAGGCAACAAATTTAAATATCTAGTAGTCTTTCCCTTGTGGTTGGATCAAACATTGGCAGTGGTTAAACCCGCGCAAACATCACCAGCCTTCAATAGGAGCAAAATATTGGGGAAAAGGTGGATGTGCAAACACTGCAATGGCCGAGGATAATTCACAAGGCTATCATAATGGAAATGACTTGTGAGTACACTATTATTAACTCATGAACTTTCATGTCTTCACGTTACTGGATTAATACATAGTATGAATATCTTTATTGACATGAACCAATGCAGCTCAGTATGGTAGAGGTACAGTCACCATGGATGTGATGTACAATGTAAAACATAAAAGATGAAATCATGCCTTTCATGGGGTCACACTAAACACCAAACCCCACCTGAACCAATCAAAACTCACCGAAACCCATATTTTTGCTGGATTTTATCCGGATTTTGTTAACTCCCAACAGAATCCAGCGAAATTTTTTTGGAACTGGCTGGAAAAATGCTGGATATTGCTGGATGCTTGGCAGAAAATGCTGGATTATGACGGATGTTTTTTCCACCATTTTCCACCACGCCCAGCAATATCCAGCAGTATCCAGCATAATCCCAGCATTACGTTTTTGTAAGGGAGGTCACTGAGGGCAATCATGAGAAGAACGTATGAACACTGCTTGATTCCTTACCATATATAGATCTTGGTGATATGTGGTGAGAAGGTTAAAGAGGCAAAATGTGTTGAAGTATTGTGATACCTGTGGTGCCACCTGTAGCTGAAGTGAAACATTACATGCAATGAACAGTGTAACTTTGACAATAAAATGCACCTGCAATATAGCAATGGTGCCCATTTAACTTTCAGAAAGAGTAACATGCGCAACATGAATATGCAGTGAACACAGGTCAGCTGCCTTCTAAGATAGACGCTTGTTTTGAACGATGGTCTGAAGGTACCCCCACTGTGTCTGCTGTACAGACAACAATCAGTTGTCTTCTATTTGACTGCGATCGCAGATCATCGCAGTCTGTGAGTTGTGACAAGCCAAGGAAAGGAACCTGGGAACAAAAGGCCATTCACTCCCTGTTTTGTTACCCCACACTGAACTCTTTCAATGCCAACTGCAACTAAAGTTGAACTCCTTATACCGAACTGCTATGAATTAAAATAAGGGTACCATATTAATGTTTTTGTAAAAAGACCTTTCATTCAAGTACCGGCATGCCATAAGTTACATAGAGTATAATAATATAAGTCAATAGCTTTCTATAGGGCGCTTTGGAGGGAGGGCTACTGCACCCAAATAGTATAGAAAAATATGACCCACACTCAAAAATCTTAAACCCAACAATGACAGCAAAGAGATTCCAGAGTTACCAAAGCATCAACATTCATCTTCCAATACCAATGTGAACAAGCATATTTCACTCCTGACCTGAGACAGGCAGTCGCCCATAAAAGGCAATTGGTGGTTTTAAACCGGCCTATCAACCTTTTAAGAATTATTCGTTAATACAGACTATAGTGTTTCGAAAATACATAGGCCTAACCACTGAAATCCCAAATTTTATCACTTCTGCCAAAAATTAAAAGAGACCTAGCTGGTAGGCCTATCACTTTTTGGTTCTCCTGATTAGTCAGTCAGCCGAGTTTACAGCAAAAAAAGTAAAGTAGGCCTACATCGTTTTCGTGATATTCATGAATCTGGAAAATTATAAAGATACTCTACGTCCATTATAACTACGAGTCGGAGAACACAGCCAACAGCACAACATAGCCAATGAAGTATTAATCAAAAAGTATAGAAAAAGATGACCCACATTCATAAATTCCAAACCCAACAATGACAGCAAAGAGATTCCAGAGTTACCAAAGCATCAACATTCATCTTCCAATACCAATGTGAAGAAGCAAATTTCATTCCTGACTTGAGACAGGCAGTCACCCATAAAAGGCAATTGGTGGTTTTAAACTGGTCCTGTCAACCTTTGAAATATTCTTCGTTAATACAGACTATAGTGTTTCGAAAAAATATAGGCTTAACCACTGAAATCCCAAACTATATCATTTCTGGCAAAAATAAAATGAAACCTGGTAGGCCTATCCCTTTTTGGTTCTCCTGATAAGTCAGTCAGCTGAATTAACAGCAAAAGAAAAAAGTAGGCCGACATCGTTTTTGTGATATTTGTGAATCTGGAAATTTAAAAAGATACTCTACCTCCATTCTAAAAAGAAATCGCAGCACGCTCTGGCGAACAAATTGAAAATTGAGGTTCCAGGACTGATTATGTTTGATTTGATAGCAGTTGGGTGGGTGGTTTTGGAGCTGTTTTGAGGCTTTGGAAATTAAAACGAGAAAAATCATTAAAAAGACAAGTATCACTAGACCATGATCATTTGAACCATTTTGGTACAGACCCACCGGAGGAGCATTGGCACCAGGTTTGAAGCGAATATGTCCCCCAGTTTCAGAGAAGTACAAAAATCTAAATATGTATTAGATAGTTATTCAATTACAAAGTAAATAAAAAGAAAGTATATATTTAATGTTAGGCTGCCAATATGAAAAAAAAAAGTTAAAAATCAGGATTCCAAAAAACAAAGTGAACATTCTTGTTTAACTCTTTAACAAAAAACTTTCGTATAACCTTCAGCGAAACCGGAATGACTGTTCAATTACTGTAGTCGAAAATTACAAAAGCACATAAAATTCCTAAACTGCCAAAAAGTCTGCAGTTCCGCCTCTAGATCAAATCAACAATTATGGAACGCCATGAGTTCTTCTGTGTGAATTCAAAGCAATTGCATGAGTGGAGAAGGGTCTTTTTCCACAAGCGACCAAAACATAATAAACTTCAATAACCATTGGAACGTAACTATTTATATTAACATGGTGGACATCTAATAGAGGAACACTGTCAACAAGTTTCGAATGAATCTGGATAGCAGGTTTCGAGAAGAAGTCAATAACGTGAATTTGCTTTAGATGCGTATTGATTTTTTCAAAAATAGGAGTTTATGGATTAACTGAGAAGTTGGCAGCATGAAAAAGTCCTTAAAAATCGGAGTCCACAGTAATACTATTTAGTAAACAAACTTGCTTCAGTCATCCAGAAAGACCTAAACAGCATGATGAAATTTAACCTGGTGGAAATCAACTAAGAGAACATTGTCAACAAGTTTTGGATGAACCTGGCTGGAAGCTTCACAAAAGAAGTCGAAAATGAAGTTGTTTTATTTGCATATTTTCTTTGTAAACAACAGTAGTTTATGCCTTTACTGAGAAGTTGGCAAGATACAAAATTCGCTCAAAAAACAGGACTCCACACTAACACCACCGAGTGAACAAACTTGTTTTAGCCTTCCACATGGTACATTCATGCCACCTTCCAGCTAAATCTGAAATACGGGTTTTGCAAATAAATCGATTTTTTTTTGTTTTCATTTTTTAGCAACATCAATTCCAAAACAGAAAATAATCACCTCCTATTAGTCACTGGAAGTTTGAAAAATGTTATATGGAAGCGCCTATGTAACAATATTCCAGATGTATGCTTTTGTGCTCTGGTTTTTTTGTGTGTTGTCTCAAATTTTGCCTGCACCATTTAATATACCCTATGGATATTCCGCAACATGTCAGTATTTTCTAATGTGCTATTTTTTATATTCCAGTTTTTACTTAAATGATGAAGAAGCATGTCTAGAACGTTGCCGAAAATATTTATAGATTTTATACTTAATTAATTGATAATATATCCTATATGTGATATGTAACATATGAAATTCACATAATTATAAATTTAACATTTAATTCCAATACTATTTTTGTGTGTCTCATATACTTGTTTATGCATTTGTACTCAGAATTATGTAACTACATTATAGGTCACAAATATTGGTATTTTACATAATTAATGCTCAGCGCCACTCAGGAGCCACATTAAAAATTATTTAGTGTACCCACATTCCTTTCCAGCGGCAAAGCTTTGTAACAATATACTGCACTAAATTTGACATTTTTCCCTTTATTATGATATTTGTTCTTGAAAAAATATGCATAGTTTTGTTAATGTAGCCGTGTCTGTTTTACACACTCTTGTTCATATATGAGTTTGGGCGGCAGATCTCCTTGCAATCTTGTTGTTTTCTTGAAATCCAACTGTCCCCGGAGAGCAGTTATGCCCCAAGGTGATTAAAAAGCAACTCCGCATAAATTGATTAGAAAGCAGTTTATGTGTACCCTGTAAATGCAGACCTGTTTCTGCTGGCAAACTTATTATTCCGAAGAGCATGCACGTGAGAATCTACAGAGAATTTTTTCTTGAATTGCTAATTTAGGTATAAAATAAGCTTGAGAGTGTCATAAAAGGAACTCAAAAATTTGAATTGAGGCGTAAAACCTTTTTCCCCAGTATGCAGCAGTTTGCTTTAAATGTAAAGCTACATGTAAGGGACAGCGTTGTGCACAACCGCTACTACTACTTTTGTGCAATTAAAGTGCATTAACTGCAAGTCTTAGGGCAATGACAAGGAGCATTTACCAGAGGAAAAAAGGTTTGAACAAACTCTTGTGACTCTGACCCACGTATTCTACTCCAAGCCAATCACAGTGATTCGTTATACCTGAAATCTGACTGAACCTTATTCAATAAAGCTGTTACAAATGGCTCTATTCTTAGTTAATCCTCAATCCATCATTATATTACATACAAAAATGTAATAAAGGGCACTTCTTTTGTACACATTGCAGTAGAACCATCATCTGATTAGAAGACATGACACATAGAGACACTGAATGCATAGCGAACAGTTTCAGGGTTTGTATTACTTTTATTCTATATACAATACTGGCATCAAACGTACACCTTTATTTCACTGCTTGAAGGGGTTGACCAAGAAAATAAGATAGAATCACCCTGTAAAATAGCTCTTCTTTATCGCTAAGTTCTTTCTTAAGAATGTTGTGCCTTCGCCAATATATCAACTACTACTACTACTAATACTACTACCACTACTTCTACTACTACTACTACTACTAATAATAATAATAATAATAATAATGAATTAATTATTTAATTAACGTCTGTATGTTTAACTATTTGCAGCCCATAAATGCATTAACTGGTATTTTAGGAGTTCAAATATAGCTTCGTTTTTACTGTTGGTTATTTCCAATTTTTTGTAAAAAGCTCTGAACATTGTTGGTGCTAAGGTTGACACGGTTTCGTCGTCCCATAACATTTGCATTTTCGATGTCTTCTGTGCAACCGTTCGCAAGAACCTCTTCAGATTTACTGAGGACAGAGTTTGGTCAGGTTTCTACCAAGTTGGTAGAAATTGGTAACATTCCAGTGGGCTTTAGCTTTTGGATGATCTTGAATTATTTCGGATCAAATCTGAAAAAAACAAAATCCATAATTACCAACGCAATTCAAATTATGATGAGATTTTGACGAAATACTCTTTGTGAAAGGGTCAAGTAAAGCTTTTTCTGGGGGATGATGCTCCGTGCCCCTGATTATTAATTTTTTTCTTTTCTAGATTTTAATTACGATACGTAATAGATTAATCATAGGTTCTAATTTATTACTGTGTTAGCAAATGAAGCTTCCAATGTAATCAGGTACCACAGCTCTATTTGTTTCTATTTTTTTTATGTCATGTAATTTCTGTTTTATTTCATTTTATTTTATTGCATTTAATGTACATGTGAGTGTTTGCTATTTTCGACTTTGTCACCAAAACCCTGTCTTAGGTTCTACAAAATATGGCCAAAGTGTACCCTTCTTGAAGAGACAAATAATGCTGATGATGAGGTGGTGTTATCGTGGATTCCAGATTTTCAAATTGCCCTTTGGGTACTTATCAGTTCATGATTATATATTTTTATTGACTGTTATCTAAGTCACTTGGGGATTATAATTCACATATTCCTTAATCCATCAGCCAGATTTTCACACTCAGCTAAAATGTGTCTTGTTCAATTATTCATGCTCTAGTTCTTTTTTGTATGTAAAAGAATTTTGTATTAATTTTGGGTAAAATCTGAAAACATCATCCTTTCTGCAACCACTTTACTAATTCCTTTCAAATTTCATAGAAACACATCATGGTACCTTTGACAATGACGTGTAGAATCATGATTTTAAGGTAAGCTAACTTTACAGGCTGGATGCTGATCAGTTTTTTGTCATCTGTACGTGTCCCTCACCTGTCCATTCATATTTTGGACTTCTCAAAACCTGTCACCCAGACTAACTTGAAAGTTGGTGAGCATGGGCCTTGGGTGGGTCTCTATTGAGTTTATTCAAATAGTCCCAGTGCAGCCAATTTTGGATTTTTGTGAGTTTTCTTTTTTGGGGGGAGGGCACTTTGGGGTTAAATGTAAAAATAGAATATCCTGTAAAATGCCAAGCCAATAGGAGATATCTGGGTTACTTCTAAATTCACCTAAAACTGGTGCTGCTTATCCTGTTCATGGATGACTGCCCACATATTGTGGTCATTTTTCATGATCTTCACCTTTCGGAATATAGCAGGTATAAATTTAATCTCTCTATGTGTTTTCAAATAAGCCCTAAACTTTCATTTTATGACAGCAAGGTGTAATTTCAGAAGGAATTTATATGTACCTCAGGTAGATTAGATGATGAATACAAAATTCTTCCTCATATGCAGGTTGAAACTTTCAGGACTCTTAGGTTCACTGTAAGGTAATGGGCTTTGCTGACCCACTTTTACACCTGACCTCAATTGGCATGGGTTGCTAGGTGTCACAAATGTGCACCATGGCAATGAAAGGCTGTGTGTCAAGATATCAAACCAACCGAGATCACCCCTATTGCATTGAAATTGTGAAGACAGACTTCTGAAGACCGTTAGATTTTTTTTCACCAGCTGGCGTTGAATTTTGTATGTTTATTTTTATGAATTTTGTGATGTTTTGCTATTTTTTTTTCTCCAAAACCATCATAAGGATTCTTCTGAAATGTAGCATGTGGAAGGGTTAAGGTAGCGGCCACATTTCGACTGCAGCGGCAATATGGTGACTCATCATAAAATGACTTTTTTCCATTTTCATGAAGCCCATTATCTAAACTTTGTGCTCACCAAAATTGACTTTAAAAAAATAAATATTTATAGGAGAAAAATGAAGAAAAACATCACTAACTTTGGGCTGTCAATTACACGTGCTTGGTCTGTTTGTGGAATTATGTTAATTAATCGCCAAGTTTAGATAGCACTCGGCCGCCGCCTCTAGCCCTGACAACGCGGAAATGCGGTGGACTATGACTAATGAGACAATGGGGCATCGCTTGAGTGAATTGACACTGCCACATGATATGATGACGAAAAGATGTTACTTCAACCCTTCCTGTATCGACCGAGAAATTCTCTGTTCTTTTTGTTTATCTTATGGTCTATGATTGAAATAAAATAACTCTTGATGACCCGTTTTGACGATCGCCCTTTGTCAAAATGGCGGCTCGATCGACGGGCACGGAAGATTACAGCAAAGGCGGCCGAACGGAGGATTGCCCGAAAATCAGCATTCATCATGCAATAATAATACTATGAGCATTAAAATAATAAAAGTTTGCTGGTGTTCTGATCAGTTTGTTACGTGATGAGTAAACACAATTGGTGATCGGTGAATTTCAGTAAATGCAATGCTGCACCCATGCAAGTTCCTGTAATGATATATCCTTTCATCTCAGGCGGCACTTCGTTGTCTGCGTGGTTCGTGTGTTGACATTCCAGGAAAACATTGCAGTGGTGGTCAAAACCTTACAATGGACACTTGTCGCAAATTATGTTGAAACTAATGGGTTCCCGGCATTTGTATTGCCTGCTAAACATCCGTTCTTGGCGGTCTACTACCCCCCAGCGAACGTCTGCCTTTCTTTGGCAGCGTCACTGTCTGGAAGCAGGCAGCGCCGTCCTGGCATCGCAGCCAGCGAGTGGCCAGGTGTGGGGATGCGCGCAGTGGATTGTGGGATAGTGACTCTGTGAGCGCCATTTTGTTTCTAGGCTATTACACGGCCCAGTGGGTATTGACCACACGCCGCTCAATTAACTGTTTGGGTTCACCTGCTGGGAAGGTGCGAACAACATAATGGGGGTAACGGGATTAACACCTCTGCTGTCCGATATCCAGCTTGGGTCACATTAAGGATTTTTCAGTGTGGGTCCGTTGGACCCATCTTTCTCCATTTTCAGGAAAAATAGTGGGTCCATGAACTGAATCTATACATGGGTCCAGTCTGAAATTGTGCAAACTGGACTTCATTTGATGTAATTTGATTAATTGATTTTATTTGGTATAATTAACATATATCACAATGATAAATATATAAAACATGCATGTAACTTAAGCCTAGAAACGAACATAACATAGGGTCTGTATGCTCACGTAGGTAACTCATTATTATAAAATTTAAGATTGAATAAAAAGTTACCAATAATGCAAACTTGATGTAAAAGGGTCTAAAAGTTGTTGACGGTACCAAGGGTGGATTCAATCTACCCAGGAACCTGCTATTACGACTAAGTCTGTATAGCACATCCCTGGTGTACCAAAAAATTGGTTGTGAATGGGGCTTAAGCCCTGCACGCTGCCACTGTGCCAGTATCTGGTGTTGTTCACCGTGTGCCACCGGACAGTTTTTTAACTCTTGCACAACAAACGGCATGCGTGATTGAGCATGCCTGGGCTCTGTTATTTTTGCGATTGATTCCACGTGACGAAATTGTCAGAAATTATATGATTTATATTTCTGTGCACTTTCTATTTCAATATACCTGAAAAATTTGATACCGTAGGCGGTGTTAAGAGTCTGATCTTAATTGCGGTCAATTAATTCACCAAGCAACACGGCAGGCCCACAAGCCGTGCAACACACAAGCGAGTGTACACAGCCTGTCACGGGCATGCACCCAGGCATGGTTTTCCGCTACACATTTTTCCGGCCTTCGATCATAATTCTTTAAAATTCCTACAGATTTGTTCCATTCAAACATTTCAATGAAATCAAAACAACCAAATTTTGTTTCAAAAACACCAATAACCACGTGAACCAACGGAGACAGTGATGAACAACATCGTGTCACGCTGTTGGGCCGGCTAATGCAAAATTTCGCTTCGTCCACGTGTAACCTTGCGATGACTAATCTGCGTATTTTCCTTGCCGTCCGTAATGAATTTTCACTCGTGCCTTTATCTGGGTCTAGATTTTTTCGATGGAACTCTGCTTGGTGAAAATGTGATTTGAAAATTTAACATCTTAGTCTAATAATCTTTGCGTGATACGACTTGTACCTTCCCAACATTGCGGACATGAGACAAGAACATGGGGAACAACGAATTTGATTGGACAATGAGCGGCACGTGATCAAATCCACCCAATGAGGAGCCTGGAAGTGCTCTCAGCATTTATAATGAGGTGAAGTGACGTCCATCCATTTCCATTCTGGCAAATTTTTGGAGGGATACCCCACGAATATTTTTTCTTAGCAAATAACAGAGCTTGTTACATAGAAAGACGAACATCAGAGGATTCCATCAGTATAATAAATAATCACGAGATTGATAATGGTCGATACAAAACACCGTGACCGCTTGGGGTAATTTTTGCAGTTGTATCTTTCAAAAATGCATCGCGTTTTTGTGCGCACGTCCACAGAGACGCAAAATGACAATGTTTTATTAATTTCCAGGCGTCATTTCTTTATTTTTAGCGTCTACGACGCAGGACGCAAGCTTAATGTGACCCCTGATCCAGCTACTGTTCTGCCATGTACGGCAACTGTGTTACACACTCAGCCCAGTTGTAATTACTAAATTAGCTGCCTACGAACAGCGTCAGTGTCACGGGAAAAAAGAAAAAATTGATGAGAAAAAATTCCGGGAAGTTCTTGAGGATTGTTGGCAAGAGATGGGAGTAAATTATCAGGCGACCAAACACCAGGAGCAAGCATTATTTAATGTTATTGTTGAGAAGAAAGACACTTTTGTAATTTTACCAACAGGCAGTGGAAAAGGCCGAATATTCCAACTAATACCTGACCTGGTGAAACGGAAAACGCCTATTCCAGCCAAACCTGTAGTATAATCTTAGTTTGCCCGCTCGTAAGTCTAATGAAATCTCATCAGCAAGAACTTGTCTTGTATTCTGGGTGAAGGTGACGACGGGAACATTTCCCGATCGCAATACACAGCACCCTGTTCCATTCTGACATCTTTTACTCCAGTAAGTCACAGATACACAAGCAGGTAAACCACGTTTGAGAAGGTGTCAATTGGATTACTCCTTTGGGTCCTCGACCTCGTGGAGTTATTTTGACTGCTGTGTGGGAAGAAACGTGTTGCTCGCATCTGATTGGACGACGCACAGCTCATTAATAATGCAGTAGGCAACTTTCACGATAAGCGAAGTACAATTCATTGGCCCAGCGGCGCCTGACAACGTTATCGCCAGATCTGCTAATTGTCTCTTGAAATGGTATTGCGACACGGCCGGGCAGACTTTCGCTGGGGGCCAACATAGTGTATCGCCCCAAGAAAGTCTGCTTAGGAGGCAAGCATTTGTAAGACATTTCTTTGAAACTTTTGACTGGGGTGGGGTCTGTGTTTTCAGCAATAATACGACTCTACCCTCAGAAAGCAACCTCATAGGTCGATTACCGGCCCCTGATACGTTCATCAATCAGTGTAATAAAACAGTGCGGGCATTGACCTTACTTTCTTAGTCGTCTCATATACTGTACCCAGAAACCGTATAGTCCCTAGTCACTGCTTTCAGACTTAGAGAGTCAAGTAGGAAAGAATTATGTCAAAAACAAAGAGAGAATCAAAAGCAGGATGACGCCAGCGTCAGATTGCCGAGAGTGTAACATTAACGGAGAGAGAGAGAGAGCTTGCGAACCAGATAACACAACTCGGGCAAGCTTTATTCTTTGTTTCCTTTTCAAGTATATAAATAACTGAATATTATCATCATGCTTTAAGCCTATAGAATGCCAATCATTTAAATTATTTATTGCTTGGACATTTTCATTAACCCAAATAAAACGTAGGTTTCAGGGGTATTGAGTGAGCAATAAGAACGTATAATTTACCAAAATCAGACGTATCCAAAGTCTTGCATTGGCTGGCTATTATGCTGACATTTATCAGTATTGACCATGCTGTGTTGAAGTGCTTAGCTATAAAATTACAAAAACAACAAACAGCACCCCCCCCCCCAAAAAAAAACATGTCTCTGGTCAAACCAAGGCATATAGGCCCTACCCTGGAAAATTAGCATTGGAGATATATATGTATCTTTTATATATATATATATATATACAATGATATACTGCAGATTGGCCCAAGTCAAAACGAATGCAAATACAACAAAAATGAAAACACTTTTGGATGTAAATAAACTTTTTATAATACTGAAATAGGCCTACAAGATATTCACGGTTATTCATACCTTAGTGAAAAACGGTCTCCTTTTTCCCATTTCTAAAATATTATAGCCAGTGCAGCTTTTACATCAAAGTAATTGGTCTATCAATCCCCCCCCCCCCCCGGCATCTATCAACTCAACAATGGAAGAGAACTGGAGGTCAAATTACTTCACATGAAATTTGACAATGAGGACGGAGACTTTTGAAGAAAAGTTTTATTACTTATGTTCAATATCCAATTATCTTTGGTTGGTAACAATATCAAAAATGTTCTATAAAATTTGACAGAGAACACAAAGTGGTCCATCCCATTCTACTCTATGCTCCAACTGAACAGCACCCTGCATCTAACAAAACTAATATGGATAATCTTTTTTCCTCGAACTCCCAAAACAGTATCAGAAAATAAAATGCTCAATTTTGTTTGATATACAAGTTACAACACTGCTCCTTGTACATACGATGGAAAATATTTCCGTCCAAAATAATAAACACAAGACAAATTTGCTGTAAGCTTTCCAAAACACTGCATGGCCATGGCACTAACCATGGCGTAAATAAAGGCCTTTTGCTCTTTGATCCAACGTGATGAGAAGTAAGTGAGCAGAACATGCCAGCTGAGTGAACTTCTCCGTAAAACAAACATTTGAAATACACGAGGTCTTCACTTACAGCCGCCATATTTAAACACTGGTTGTTAGGGTCAAGGTTATCACACGTCAGGTCACGTGATTAATCCACTTACAATTCCCGTTTGAAGTCAGGCAGCCGCATGGGAAACCAGCCAGGTAAAACCAACAGCGTGGCTGCCTTTGGAGTCTTTGAGTTTTAAAACATGCTTTTTAACACAGAAAACATCAATACGTTTTACGAGCAAAACATCAAATGTGAGGCTTGCATGTGTACCATGTGTACTACAAAGTTGAGCCGGAGAAAACAAACCGTATTCCCGCTACAGACAATCATGTACGAAAACGGGCCATTCTACCTTTCATTGCGATTTACTCAGAAAACAATTTTCGCAAGATCAATCAATTTTGTAAACAACATTTTAAAAAACCCAGTAGGTTTATCCTATCGAAATGAACAGATTTTGGATGGTAAATACCTAAGCTAGGAACCGTATCTGGGATTTTCCGTTCTAACTATTCCTTCCGTGACTTTTGAAGCGCTAAAAGTGACAGAATTGTAAGACTTTATGATGGCGATGAAAGAATTCAACAACATTTTCAATATTCATTCATTTCATGAACGGTAAGAACGGTTCCTGTGTATTGGTCAGTACTTAAATCCTGCATAGTTTTTAGACTTAATTGTCGAATATTTTTCCAGTAGGCGCTGCAAAAAGTGCTATCTGATACCCCCTAGGAAAATTACTCAGGACACCATCAAAACTCGTCACGTTTATACAAAACCTGGTTCTTTCAAATCTAGACATCTGTACCATTAAAATAAGGTATAGTTTTCCGGGTGAAATGGCAAAAACGAATAAGTTATAAGGGGTTAAAGTCGCTAGTTCTATACGCGCGGTCGAAATATGGCCGCTACCTTAACAAAAATGTTAGCCAACTGACGATCTTCCTCGTCTCTGATTTTAACTATGTTTTTTTCTATTTGGGTTCTTATTAGTTTATATATATATATATATATATATATATATATATATATATATATATATATATATATATATATATATATATATATATATATATATATATTAATTACAATGCAAGACAATGGGGATTGCAATGATGAATCAGAATTGTGTCTTTTTTCCAAACCCAAACATTAGATTCACTTTTCACTTGAAAGGGGTGTAACTTGGGTATGTCTTTACCAATTATGTATAATGGTCTTGTTCCAATGATTTTTTAAGTTTGTATTGTATTTGTTTCCTTTTGTCCAAAACCACTTCCTAGTAATCATTACCCTATTCTGTAGTCCGAACTGTTTACTCCCATAAGCTAACCTGTCCCTGTCTAACTTATATACATAGGAGTACTATTGTCCATATTGCACACGTTCCTCTGTAAAATTTTGACATAGGCTGTGTCAAATACAGTTGAGTCGTATTTGATTTTCGTTGTTGTTGTCCTCGTTGTGTGACGCAGGTTTCACCCCTGTCTGCTGCCTTTCCTCTTTTTTGTCTCTTTGTGGGTTTACTCTGTACTTGTCCGACCTCGTTGACTGTGGACCCAGCTGTTTCCCGCGCGTTCCGGCGCATATATAAAGGCGAAGAATCTTGTTGCGGCCCCCTGCTTGTCACCCGGCGTCGCTGTTCACTGGGAGTGGAAGAGTTCTGGTTACGTTACCCGCTTGCGGGCGCCTTGGGACTGTTCCCCATATATTGTACATAATTAACGGTCACATGGGAGCTAATAGTAAGTGCTTGTCCATTTCCCGTCGATTTAATTCCAATTTTTGACGAGTATTCAACTCGTTATTTTTGCCCACGTGAAATTTGATGGAGTTATATCTGGGTTTTTATTCATGCGATTCTTTTTTGTAGCTGCACTTGTTACAGGCACGTAGGGTGCGGGCATTTGGCCAATGCACAGTTTACTTCTGTAAATAACATGGGGTGGTTGTAACGCAGACACTGCAATAGTGTTCCTGTAAGTATATTAAGAAGTTTAACTTGATATTAAAATGTAAATGTACATACTTAAATGAACTCCTAACTAAATGTACGCATCGTTCAAAAAAAGGAAACTCGTGAAAACGCGTTTCACTGGTCATGCTTTTTGCCGTTAAAGTGCGCTTACATGTACGAGTTTATGAAATATATTGAGGTTTTTCAAACTTCATGTATTGTTTGGTAAAACTTTGGTGGTGAAATACATGGTGCGCGTTGTATTGTTTATAGTAAGACTTGCCAGGACGCGTATATGTCACGCTGTGCCAAGTAAGATGCACGCGTATATGCCACACTGTGTCAAGTAAAAGCATTATTGTAATTTTATATGATGGTTTCAAACTAGAATTGGAGGGTTTTCTTTTGTAATATACGGTTGTGCCGTTCATTTGCACATAAGAATATTGTTGGTTTTGGTACTTGTGCACGACGTGTTGAAGGTGGCAAAATGCCGGGTAGGTATTCCGTAATATTGTAAGCATAAGTAATTTGCTTTTCACGTCGTAGTTGAAAATGATTGAGTATTTGTTATCATAAAGTACTTTGAAGTTTGACAGTAATTGGATCAACTTTGTGTGGTTTACAATTTTTGTTCACGGTAATATGTGAAAAAGGGCCGCGCTTAATGTATACAATTTGGACTTTTCGATTAAATGTAATCATATGAATTTATGTGTGATAAATGAATGTGCTTTGTGTATGTGATATACTATGTTAAAGGTTCGATTTTGATATGGAGATACTTAATGTTATGAATGTAATTGCAGTTAATGCGATGAGCGATGTACGCTGAGCGGTAAATGGATAGACCTGGTGAGGTGTAAGCGACCAGCGTCATGTGAAGTGTACAAAAATCAACGTTATTAAAGGCAGCAGTTCTGTGTGTGCACTCGTAGTTGTTCCGAGTCATCAATTAGTCCCGTGTAGTTCACAGGCTGTACTAGCCCAAATAAATTAAAGGGTCTTCAGCGGGTAACTACTCAACATGTTTCGGAGCCTCTTACCCGTACATGTCTCTCTGAGTAGCGGCTCCTTGTCTTAGCTAAACATTCAGTAAAGACAACCCACATAATAATGAATAAATATGAACGTTGCAATTAATGAATAAGCTAAATAAATGAAGTTTTGCTTATAAATGCAGAGCTTCATATAAGAAAATAATACCTGTCAAACAAACTATAATTACCAAATTTGCATAGCACAGGTTCAGATAAGAACAATTTGACTTACCCCTGAACCAATATGTACCCTTTCTAGCTTGACAGCTTATCCTAGTTAAACAATCGGCCAATGTTTAACTGAAGTGGAAACAAGCTGGGGCATTATATTCAGTCCCAGTGATTGTAAAATAAACAGTTGCAGCTAGACCACCTGTATAAACCAAGGGAAATCCTAACAAAGACTACAACAATGTACATCCTGCACCAGAGATGTAAAACAAACTCCATGATGACACCTACTCCTCAAACAATTAAGCTCTATTTTACTGCCAACCCTGAGTCAATGTGTCAACTTAATGTGTCAGGTTTGTGACATTTGAGAAAATACTGTCAATTTTGAGTAATTTTTTAATATTGAGTACATGTGCATTTAGGCAGATCAGAAAAGTCATTAGCATTGATGCCAAAAAGATGTTATCAAAAACAATTTATCTTAACAGGATTTTAAGAACAATTAGGCAAACATGTAGCTGTCGTATGCCGCTTCTTGCTACCTGTAGCCCCTGGGGGTTTACCGAACAGAAAACATGTAAGCCTAAAATGTCTGATAGTCAATATTAAAACAGAAAGACGCCAAAAGACAAATTTAAGTAGCAAAACAGACAAGTCTAAAAACTGTAAATTATTGTATGGATATTTTGGTAAATTTGTGGGCAAAATCTAAAAAAATCTCTAGGCAAGTTGCCTAGTGAATTGCTTTGAAACTATATAGCGGCATGTTTGACGACATCTAAGACCTTAATGTTTTGAACAGGTAGCGCTGAGTCTATTCCCCACATTTTGAAGATTTGTCGTATTTAAGAACTTTTCTTGACTTTTTCTCCCAAACGGTAAGTTGGATCCTCTTCAGACCTATCGAGAATGTACATGTACTTGATTTCAATAAAATCTATTCCCTACATGGTGGTGATGCCATTTTCTAATTGTGAACAGTATATCAAATTTCGAAAAATTGGTAAGGGAATATTGTCATGTCAGCAACAATGATGATGGTCTTGTACACAGGTTACCATGATGAGTCATTGAATAAGGTCAACTGACACACAGAAATGTCACTGTCATTGTGTTAATGTGCTTTTTTCCTATTCAGATAATTATTTCTGAATGCAAACACTACTATTGGTTAATATGTACGTCAACGTAAGTTTCAATGATAACTCTCATTTCAACTTTGTCTGCAAATATTCAGTCTGACCCACTTCTTACTTGTTTGGGGTGTTCCTTGATTAATTCCTAATTAATTATATTGAAATGATTGTGCTGCATTCATAACTGATTTTTTCTCATGTTTTTAAGGTGATTATATATATATATACATATATATATATATATATATATATATATATATATATATATGTGTGTGTGTGTATAGATATATATATAGATATATATATATAGATATATATATATATATATATATATATATATATATATATATATATATATATATATATATATATATATATATGAACTTTAAAGTGGATAAGCAAAATGCTATCAAATTGCATTAGAACATTTCTGAGCATGACGGACAGATCTATGCAGTGCAAGAGTGACCTTGAATGAATGCCCAAGGTCTTAAAACTTTTTTCATTTTACTCCCGTCTGGATAACTCAGAACTTTTGACGCCCCTTTCGTCCTTTATGAGGACAGGATCTGCACAGTACATGAATGCCGTTGACTTCATTCCCATGTTTTTCTGGCTTGATGAATTTCACTGTACTTTTCCCCACTTGAAAACAATTTGACCCATGACTTATTTGATTAAGATTTTAACTTGTGAGTCCAGAGTGTGCGTGAATTTCGCCTTTAGAACAAGTCGCTTTAGGGCAGTTTTATTTCACCCCGAAGGGACATGCCAATGCGTCATGTATGGAAATACATTTCAAGGTCACAGAAATTGTAATTTAAGTTTACATGGGATATAAATCAGACAGAAAATACTGCTCATATGTTGCTTTGTAATCCCTCACAATATGGGCACAAGAAATATTTCAGTTTCATCTTCATTGATTGAGAGTCATCTTGTTCACAGGACCAACTCTCTATTAGACCTAAGCCCCCTACCCACCCACCCACCCTATCTGGTCCAATTTTTATATCAATATTTATTATTCGGTGAGAACATTATTATTCCTGTTTTAAAATCACGAGGTTCTAAACAGAAAGGTACTTTTGTAATCGCATACGTGTCATTTGCACCAGAGTTTTGAACTTTGGTCACAACATTACACCAAATGCTACAGTATTTCAGATAATGATTGTAAGGAGGATACTGTTAGTGTGTCCCTTAACTCAATTGCTCCACCACTAATGTTATGTTGCGCCTGCATCACCACAGATGTTCCTGCCCTTCAATTTATTCTGAATTATACATATGTGCAACAGTGAGGCCAATTTCACGCCATGATTAGGGTTGGTAGAGCGCGCGCGATTAGGGTTGCTAGAGCGCGCGCGCGCGCGCGCGCGCGAGAGAGAGAGAGAGAGAGAGAGAGAGAGAGAGAGAGAGAGAGAGAGAGAGAGAGAGAGAGAGAGAGAGAGAGAGAGAGAGAGAGAGAGAGAATAAGCTCATGAAATCAACCTGTCAGCTATTTTGCCTTGAAATTTGCCGGTGCTTAAGAGCTTTAACATGATGGCTTCCTGTATTCATATACCTGCTCTGCAGGTCATCCGTAATTTAAGGAAGGTAGCGATTGTGGTTTTAAGCTTTATTCTGGGAAAATGGATAGAAATATGAGCCACAATACCAGTTTAGTAACTGTCACAATACACATACCGGTCGCTATATAGCCTGTCTATTCTTACAATTATCAGGTGACTTCTGCAAAAATTAGCAGCAATTTTATACTCCCAGTTTCACACTATTATTGACGCTAATAAATAAAGGAAAGCGGTAAAACTTATGACAGCGCTAACATTATTGTGCCCATAATTACAAGGGGACTGTAACAGTCACATACTGACCTGACTTACATGCACAGAAAGAAGAGGTCTTGTGGACCTCAGAATAATATTAAGTCACCATTGCTTCAGTGCATCATCACTCTTTGTAATTAGTTTTCACTCAGACAATTCACGAGTGATCTTTAATAAAATTTGGTGGGGATTATGCCCAAGTACATTCCCACTAGGTTTGAAAGCATGCAAAGGATAGTTTTAGAGAAGCTAGGAGAAGCGATCCATATTCGCAAAAAATAGAAAACGAACGCAAAACCCGAAAAATAAAGGCCTGGGGGGTCGCCACACTTTTGTCTATGTACCTGTTTGACAATAAGAAAAATTCTGACAGTTAAGCAAAAAAAATGAAATAAGATAAATAAATTTAAATGAATAAAGAAAATTAAAAGAAAGGAAACCTAGAAATCACTGAAGCAAAACTGTTTGTGCAAACTAGGTACAAACTTAAATAATGTATATTGCCACCAAGTTTCAAGTGAATCTGGCATACGATTTTTGAAAAGTGGAAAATATAAATTATCGTTGCAGTACGCATTGACTTACATAGTTATCAAGAGAATACATGCACTAACAGTTTTAATGAGATTATAAAATTTAGGGTATGGCTGCAATAATATTGTCTCATGTCAGCATCTAATCTAGCGATCAACCCGGGCGATGGTGGGGGGGGGGCATGCTCAGCATCAGGATGGGCGTGTGCTTCGGACATTTTTATACAATAGCCTATCTTAATCCTACACCAGATGTAAAAAGGTACCCTTTCTTAATCATGTAATGTGTTGAAAGGAGTGCTGCATTGGTGCATCTTGGTGCATGCTGGAGACCAACATTACAATTTTAAACAAGTTTTAGCATATTCTTACTTCCTACAAAAATTCCCCGCCAACCAACTTAGTAATTATATCCTATATCTCCAGTTCACTCAAATAATTATTTCCCCTATCCTAATCCAGCTGTGTACATTTTTGGGGGGTGGGGGGTGGGGGAGGGGGCTTTTCTAATCCTGGGAGTAATGAAAACAGGGCTTTTCCCGCGGCACATACCCAGTATAATCCTATATGGGAGTACACCCCAACCCCCCACCCCAGAACGATAACAACATATCTACGTGTTCAAAGAGGCTTCGTTACTGTGCGGTGACCAATGTCAATATTTTCTTGCTCAGCTTCACAAATTTTCACTCCTGTCTTACTCTGTGTTCGAAATTTGTTCCATTCAAGCCTTTTTGTAAAGCTACAACGTAAAAAATGGGTGCCAGATCCAATAATTTGTACCGGAACGCGTCGTGTTCATCTTCGAAGTTCAGGACATGCTGGGAGCACATGGAATTAGACCCATTTGATTGGATGGTGCGTGTCAGGTGATTAAATTCACCAATGACGGGTCTTGAAACTTGCATACACTTTTTTTTTAAATGATGTATTTTGCACTATCTTTGGAGCGATATCCTAGGAATTCTTTACTTTTAAACAATAAGAGAGCTTGTTACACAAAGAGAACAAACAAAATTCTGAGCTTTTCAGTGGTATAAAATATCATGGTGCCCAGTCGAGGAGAAATGCAGTCGAGGAGAAATGCTGAGGCCGCAAACGGGCAAAGTTACCTTAGTTTTAGCGTAAATTTCGGACTGCATCATTCAAATTGCGACCAAAACGGCTGGGTGTTAGATTATTATTCGTTTGACAGGGAATTCTCCTTTTAAACACAAAGCTGAAATAGCCAGTTGCAAGTGTTGAAGTTTGTCTACAATTAAATGTACACGCTCGGAGGTAACTAAACAATACGGGCGAACGGGTAGCTGATGAATGCTGGCTTGCGGTGCGGGTGAGTCCACTCGCAAACGGTGGCAAATGGTGTTCAGAGTATAGGGAGATAATGGGTAAAGTCGGACACTTAAGCTTTATGGTTTCTTTTGATAATTACAAGGAACATACGGCAAAGAAAGATTTATGTTGGTTGTCCAAGGCTCTATATTTTTACTTTATAAATTTGTAATTTATTTGAAATCTTAACGTGCTGCTCACTGGTCACCTTCAACAAGACAATAGAAAAATGTTTTTAGAGACGAAGTCCTTAACAACTTTATCCTTTCATAATAAAACTTCTCTTTGTGACATGTATTTAATACATTAAAGCTATGACCAGCTACCTTTTGGTACATACTGACTGTTTAATCAATTCAGTCGCAGTTACTGATACAAAGAGCCGTTCACTGCGATCAAGTTAAATATCGCGGCCTAATATTATATTCAGACAGGAACACATGTAAGTTGTGAACAGATTCACCCCATGGGAAAATGAAACGAAACTTTTGTTTTAATTTCACTCCATTTCAGGTTAACACGTCATTCAACAAGATGTGGAAGTAAAGAATCAATGTTCAAATTGTTTTATTATTTTGATTTTACCGTTTCATTAATTCTTTTGCGTTCCACTTTAAGTGGTCACAGTTATGAGTGTACCACTGCTGCGGCTAGGCTATTAGATATCCAGGCGAATGAATGACTTTATTTGACTGCACCACACATATAGTAATAATGATAATGATAATGATAATGATAATAATAATAATAATAATAATAATAATAATAATAATAATAATAATAATAATAATAATAATAATAATAATAATAATAATAATAATAATAATAATAATAATAATAATAATAATACCCTCGCAAGCGAAGAAAAGATCAAACATAAAATACATCCAGATAGGCACACATAAATGTACAACAAATCAAATAAAACAAAAGACAACATACAGGTACATTTACTTTAAGCTGAACTAAAATACAGTATTATGAATAAAAGTGAAAGCACCCATTGTGACAGCATACGAAAAGTATCAAAATACGGAACGGTAAGCTTCACTCAAGCAGGACAGAGCAAACAGCAACGGTGAGCCCAACATGTCCCTACCCACGGGACCCAGTCCACGACCCACGCCGACCAACCACATTCAAATCAATGATATCACCGGGCGCGGGCACGGGCCGCAAACCAGGCAGCGAAGCCCCTAACCCACCAAGGCTGAAGCTCCATCCCCCTCGAGTGAAGCCATCTGAAAAAATAAATTAAAGCACGAGTCAGCAAAGACACCAATTAATGCTCTTCGCTGTAAGGTTTGAGAAAATTTTCATGACTAATGACCAGCTATCTTTTGGTACACACTGAATGTTTAATCAATTCAGTCGCAGTTACTGATTCAAAAAAGCCCTTCACTGCGGCCAAGCTAAAGATCGCCGCCTGATATCACATTGCATTATACATGGTAACATATGTATGCCAACACAAAACAACACAACAAAAATAAGATATAATTCTATATGCACATCACAGGCCATCACAATCCAATACAATCCAGTACAACACAAAACACATCGATACAACACATTACAAGTTGGAGCAAAGTTTCACCTACTTCGGGAGATGAACGTTGATGGATGGGAACTCCCAGCAGTGACTGGGGTGGGGGTGAAGGTGCGAAGCGGGTTCACCTCCACGAAAAGGCGACATGAAAACGCAACAAAGAGTCTTTGGGCTTCATTGGCTTTATACATTGTTTAATATGTTGATTCAATTGGAATTGTTCTCGAAAGATTAACCCCGGTGGAGTTCGGGTGTGAGCTGACACGGTTACAGTTGTTTCTGTTCGACATAGCTATGGTTCTTTCAAACCTAAAGTTCACACTTCATTTATAATGACCCAAAAGTCAGGGTACACAAGTTCTGCATGTGAGCTTTGTCTATACAAATATATTGAGGGATGACTAACTGTTACATATTCATGCACTTGAACAGTTTGAAAGTTTTTTCTCATGTCAAACCAGTCAGCCAAGACAGATCAATGGCGTTCATTACAGAAGTATTGACGTCATATAAAAAAGAAAAGTACATGGGTCTCTGCTTGTATGGGTAAAGTTGATATTTAAAAAACATGTTTAACTTGGAAGTCTAGAGACCATTTTGGCTTTTCCATTTTTGACAAATGCTGTAGTACTACCATATTTGAGCAGAAAATGTGTAGGTTAGATTTGGCAGTATTTTGAGACATTTGGACACTTTCACTCATGGATTGGTTTATGCTGAGGGGGTTAAAGGGGGTGTCCTGCCACACCAGTACAGTTAATAATTATGCCCCAGTACACTGTACAGTAAATAAAACTTGCCAGTACACTGTACGGAAAATAAGGACGATGCTATTTTCACCGTACGGTGAGAATAGCGTTTGGTCTATTTTCACAGTGCGGTGAGAATAGCGTTTGGAGGGAGTTGTCTGTTTTCACCGTGCGGTTAGGAGAGAGTTTTGTCTATTTTCACCGTGCGGTTAAGATACGGCTTGGTCTATTTTCACCGTATGGTGATGATGTTACGGTTTGGTATTCCTTCACGGTGAGGATAAGGGCGGCTGTATTTCCGCCATCTGGACATTGAAATTAAGAGCCTTTTCGCAAATTTATGGTTATGGCTTGCCACATAAAACTAAAGCAAAATAAGATTGGAGAAAAATGCTTACTTTGGGGAGAGAGCTAGCTTTATAGTAATGTCAATCGGAAACGGGCCCAAAGCAAAGTACCCACCTACGGAGGGTTTACTGTAAGGCAATTTTCTTGGCACCGTGACAGCATTAAATGTTTGGCTTTTTAACATCTCAAACTAATGTATATAAATTTGCTGTTCCCACCCAACAGGCTTTCATCATGGTTGCTTCTGGTATTATTTTTTCTTTTTATGCGATCCTTAACTAAAGGCATAACGAGATATATATATATATGCATTACCATTAAGTTCCGTTACTTCCATCTGTGACAATATTAAAAAAGTTCCTATTTTGTATTGTCACCTAAATTTTTGCCTTTTCCCATGAAAAATACAGAGTGATGATGATGATGATGATGATGATGATGATGATGATGATGATGATGATGATGATGATGATGATGATGATGATGATGATGATGATGATGATGATGGTGGTGGTGGTGATGATAATAATAATAATATTGTGGCTCGATCTCCGCTTGTCTGCCGTGGTCCTGTGTCACTGTGTGACACAGGTGGCCTGAAAAAAAAAACAGATGAGGCGGGGGAAACCATGGTAATGCTTACCAGCTTGAGCTGCCATGTTTTCCAGGACCATAGCCGAGGCAAAGGGTCAACCACCCACTCTCTCACAGCTGTGTTGGGCCCCTGGTACTCGGTATATCCCCCTACACTCACTGCTTGTACTTTCTAAAAAAGAAAAATTATAAAAAAAAAACATCCCTTACACACCCTATCCCCGCCTCTAAGGCTCAGGCTTTTTCTATGGGAGCACCAGTGGGAGCCCTTATAAGGGCTACCACCATTCCCTTCCCTCCCTGCACTCTGGGATTCTAATTTAACCTGTTGCCTTCTAACTCTGTTATTTCATTCCTTTTCTTCCAGCATCCTACCAGGTAGTCCTTAACACTTCCATTACCTTTCTTGCCTCCCAAAAAGCCACCTTTCAAACCTAAAACCCATGCTACACGTTCCTCTTCCTTTAAACACTGAACCTCTTCTAAACCCTTGTACTTGTAATCTTCCCTGTGCCACTTTCTGAAAAAATCTTCCCTTATCTCTCTATATGCATCGCACCACAACAGCCAATGATCCACTGTCTCATCTGACTCTTGTCTACACATCTTACACTTTCCATTACAACCTTTTGTCCACTTGTGTTTTCTCTTTTCTAGATTGATTCCTCCTGCCCTACTTTGAAAAAGAAGCTTCGATCCCTTCCTTCCATCCCAACACACATACTTTTCTTTGGCTTTTCCAATGCCTTGTATGCTTTCAATGTACTTTTTTCCCTGACTCCTCTTTTCCAGTCTTCTTTCCAACCCTCTGCAACAGTGTTCCCTATATATACTTTTCAATCATCCACCTCATCATATGCTTTCAATTCATATCTCTCTGCTAACTTGCCTCTCTTTGATCTATCTTGTTGTTTTTAAAAAAGCCATTAGATAGTAAAAGCTAAAATAACACCTCAACAGACCTTATTATACACCATGCTCAAACTGGGATGTTAGGCCTTTTCATTATTTCAGCAAATGTTGGTTCCAATTCTCTTTGTGTGCAATATCATGACACAATGATTTTTCCAAAATATTCTTCCCTGGTTGACATCTCTACCATTGCCGTACGGTAGAAAAAGAGCAGCCCCTATTCACACCATACGATGAATATAAACCAAACTCTATCATCACCGTACGGTTAAAATAGACCAAAAAATACCCTCACCGTAGGGTGAAAATAGTCACTCCGGGAAAAAAAAACATCTATTCTGGTGTTAATTTTCACTCTCACCTGCGTCCAAAAGGCACTAAAATTAACAGATGAAGCTTGTTCTACCAGTATTTCGTAGGAGGCATAAATGGCATATACAGTGGTCCCTGTCTTGAGAGACCACGCCTTCGGTGGACCCAAATATGGTTGTTGAAAACAGATGGTCTCTCTTTAGAGGTATAACATGGAAAAGATATAACTAGAGACCTGATAGATGTGGTCTGTCAAGCCAGGTATATATTAGAGTGGTATTTCAAGACTGCATATGCATCTTTAATTTTGTGAGAAAATCCAGTCATTTATCGTATGTAAAGATTTTTAGCTACTGCAATTGTCAAACTTGCCCCCACACAAAAGGGGTCGTATGCATTGCTGACATATGTAAAGCATAGACAAGATCGAAAAAATCATGAAATAGGCTACCCTGTCCTTTTGCACAAATGTTACATTTGAAAGGACAAAATCAACAAAATTGGTGTCTGAAGGCATCCATTTATTTTTGTGGCAATTTCCGCTCGAGATTATACTGCATTTTTTCCACTCAAATTAAATTATCGTATAAACTTTTACCATTAATAAAGCAGCCAATAGAAGATCCAGAGGAATGTAACTTTTTTTTGTGATAATCTTTATAAACACTTAGTTGATCTTTGAATATCAGGCTCAGCAAAATATATACATTTAATGTTGTTGTTTTTTTCTGATTAAGCAAGTACCTATGCTTTCTGGCACAAATATGCATCTGGCAATGTTTGACTGAATTTGGACTTGATCTGTCAGATTCTAATACAGATCATATTTAAATTACCCAAATTTCAGTATCAAAGATTCAATTCAAGCAAATCAAATATTCACAAATGAAACGGGTAACATGACAGCTATGACTTGCTAGTTATATGATATCTTAATTGCATGGTTCTTAATTCATTTAGGAATATTTAATCAGTCAGTGGTCTAACCTAATCACTTTTATCATGGCCAAATGTACACCGCTATTACATCAAATATTTGGTTCTAAATTCATATGGGAATATTTGATATGTGTATGACTTGCTATTTCAATGACATGATTAAACCGAATGGTTCTTAATTCATTTGAGAATATTTAGTCTCCTGTTGATCTAAGCTAATCACCGCATGTCATGGCCAAAGATATCACGCTCACAAATTCAGTTCAAACAGATCAGATATTCACAAACGGAGAGAGGTACATAGCAGTATGACATGCTGTTCCAATGTCATTTAAACTAAATAAAAATAAATAAATGATAATAAAGAAACATTAATAATAAAATTGCTCCTTTCTAGTTAAGGTATCCAGTATCCTCATAGATGTTGGACACATAGAGATGTTTAGTGTTAGCATGTATGTATATGTGTAAAATACCCAAATCTGATACATATCTTCTTGCCCAATTCATTTGTTCTTTAGTGTCCTACTTGAATCAAGGTATATCGGCTTTTAAATCAGTTGGTATGTTTTGATGTCATAACTATATCTGTACTTCCGGAGGTGCATCTTATAAACTATCATTTTACATTTCACACAAAACAGGAACAAAGTAACTGACTGTTAGGTAACAACCAGTAAGGAATTTACATGGGCAAATTGTGTGATCAGTACTCCATCAGTGATTGCTCATGAAACCATGATTAACAATACAGGTGTGTTGCCTTTATGCATTAAGTCCCTAATAGCAAACGACTCTGTGTATATATTTCAATCATATCATATCCTACTCTGGAAGTTTAACATTATTTTTAAATGATTGTGGATCCAACTACGAGTATTATTGTTGAATATGTTATATACACTATCACTGAGACTGCCAAAGATATAACAATAACTGATATCTTAGCAGAATCTCAATTATAAGAGAGTTACAATTGAACAGAGGAGCAGACACAATCAGGATAGTGGCACCAAACAAAACAATCTATAACAGAATCTTTTAGTGTTCTCCGACATATGTGACTTATGGTGTACTCTAACACAACAGAGCTCATATAAGTACGGTATACAGCATTTATCCTAAATGCAAGGGATGGTGTATCAAGGATTGGAGAGATAAAAATCTGATCAATTTTCTGGTTCTATTTGTTTTTCGAACAGTGTAATTCATGGAAACTTTGTTTCCAGTGTATAGAGGCGGTGTGGGAATGTCATGGAGAAAGACAGTGCCTGTCCCATCTTCAGCTAGTTTGTAGGACAATTTTGGTTGATCAAATAATGTGCAACTGTGAAGACTTGGACACATTTGAGTCTACTGTTAGAGAGAAATGCAATGAAAGACTATCAAATATACTGCAAATGCAGAGAGTGCTAAAATAACTGTAAATACTCTTCAACGCTACACACAAAAAAACACAGTGGTATGTTTATTGTTTATTGTTACAATATATATATATATATATATATATATATATATATATATATATATATATATATATATATATATATATATATATATATATATATATATATACATATATACATAAATGCAAAACAGTGTGACAGGGACCGAAACCTGTAGAGGCTTATGTATCCCCTCAAGATTACAAGAATTTATAATAATCAAAGTGATACTGTATAATGATTAATACATGATTAGTCAGTAAATACTGTTCGGCTATAAGTGACTGCTTTACCACTGATTTGAAAGTGGTTAGAGCCTTGACATGGCGTATCTCTGAGAATATTATAGTAAATTCCATGATTTGCATACCTGTACTTGTAGAGAAAATTTCCCAACATCCTTTTTCTGCAACGGTAACTGGAACAAAGCAGCTTGCCTGTATCATAGATATGGACACAGCATGACAAAGTAAGCCAACCATTGAAAATAGCCGGGAGCTTGCCCTTGTTGTACTTATGCACAAAACATATTGATCAAATATTCATGTTAAATAAATGACTGTAATAAATTTAACTTTCTAAAGAAGGGAGAACTGTCGCTTGAAGAGGGCCACAGAGAAAGTTATAACTCCAACAATTGTCTTCAGTTTTATCACTAGTATATTTAGGTTTGTAAGTCAAGTTGACGCCCACAGTACATTGCACTATATCAAGTAAGGATACACAAGTGTGTAATATGAACTCTGAAGGACATGTCTAGGCAAAACCTCTCGTACTTTGATAATTTTGGACAATTTGGTTGCTACATAATCAACATGATTTGTCCAGGTTAGTCACTCCCCAGGAAACTTGGTATTTGTGATACTTTCTGTTCTGTTCATCAATTTTGAGTACAGTTGTAGCTTGTAAGAGGTACAATCATAGATTTTCGTATAAATTATTACAAATAGAGTTATATTGTAAGACGTTTGGATGCTAAATTCACCAAATTGTAATGCCAGGTAGGTCATTTGACACAATGTACTGACATATTTTGGCGATTTTTTTGGTAATGGCACACAACCGTAAATATTGAAACCAAATGAAATGGTATTTTAAGACATACCATGATCTTCATATATTTGGACGAGCTCAAAATAACTCGAATACCTCGTATTGCATTGGTAGAATCCAAATGCTTCCAATGCGTTATCTTGTGTGACATCAGGAAGCAAAATATACAAAATAAATTTTATTTTTGTCATATAAAAACGCAAAGATAATTATGAATCTGATGAATGTGTTTAAACAAATCACGTCTAAAATTACATTTGAATAGTTTACATCCAAAACGCGGACAGGTTAACAAATTGAAGCATGCAATTATGAAATGATTCCTTTCTTTTATGTCTCGTATAAAGCAAAAATATCGTAAAACATGAAACCTAGGAAATTTATGATAAAAGGCTTTGCTCTCCAGTTAGATAAAAAGTACCGATCATCTTAGTGGAATATTATTCGATTTATTAAAGCTACATTAAGAGCAAGGACACACAGCAACGCTAACATATGAACTACTGTGATGGCAGTTGCTGGTCATTTCTCAAAGCAGAAGAAGAAGAAGAAGAAAATTTATGTCCCAAGGAAACGCTGAACTCTTCAATCTTACGTTAATACAATCATGTACTATGTTGATTTTATACTAGTATACTGTTTGGGTCTTTACCTGCATAAACTGGGAAGCAACTCGTTGCTGCAGTGTATAGGAAACAGCCATTTTTTGTCCCTCCCTCAAAATATTGTTAATCCTGCTAAGCATATATGTTTTGAGTGTTGTCCAGATGTCACTTTCCAGCAACCAATGGGTAGAATTAAAGCGTCACTGGAACACAGTTCTCATGAAATATATTATTCCACTCCCTTTCATTTATGCCTTTTAATTAAAGTACACAATAATTCTGCTCTGTATTTACTGTTTAAAAAGTTACACATGACAACTTACAAATCTGATCATCCTTTGGGAGGTCTTGAAAAGCATCAAGAAATGAAAGTATTTGATGGCTATTCTCCAAATGATTTGCTGTTGATGGAAGAGGACAAAATGCATTTGAACAATTTCTTTATTATTTCGACAACGAATGTTATATTTATAAATCTCATAATCATCGTCAGTGGCTTAGGAACAATTAGCAACAACTATTTCACATTATATTACACGCCAATCAAAAAGCCTCAAAAACTTCATCAGAATTCCATTCATTTTATCATAAAATATATACTCTGGAAGTTTATGTGCAATCATTTGATGCATTCAAACTTACCAACGGCATATGACAACCTCTTTGAAATTGCCCACTATTATTCCAAACTGTGTATATCAAACAGGAGAACTGATTCTAAGTTATTTCTCCAGGAGAAAATGACTCAAGGGAGATTTCAACTCTTGAAGAAGCCATGCAGTGCAGCATCCCTGGCCTATTGCAAAAATAGCGAACACGAAACATATCTGAAATACAAATCATGTAAAAGGGCACATTCTTGTACTTTCCACATCATCTCCCCTGTCAATCTTGCTCTCTGTATGACTTTATTGGAACTTAGATCTCCATACACTGGACGTACATGTCCCTTAGCGGGATTAAAGATCAGAAATATGAGGCCAGAATCACATGACGAGAATTTAATAAGCATTATTTGTGGTAGGCATCAGCGCGAAAATGTGCATGTTATTTCTGGTTGGGTTTCTGTCCGTGTGTATAAACCGGATGAGGGAGCACTAAATGGCTACCTAGGATACCAGTTTTGTCATCCAAGAGTTTCAGTAATGGATGAAGCATTTGTTGCAACAGAAGAGCTGCTTAATATTAACCTTTTTTATAAATTTCATAAAACGAGTTTGTCACATGAAGTGTCCTGGATAAGGAAAGTACCTAAAGGATGCCAACTCTTGATAGTAATGCGTGCATCCTTACAATGTGAAGCACCCATTGCATTGATGATTTTTGAACAGCCTTTATTTGAACCGTCCCCCATCAGAGAGATAACATTTTTAACCCGGATCAATTTCCTGATAACCCATACATTGGTATCCAGTTTTTATTCAAGTATTTACTATTGCTGTGCTCCCATCCTTGGCAGAGGGCATATAAAAATTCGGTTTGCGAAAGAACAGATCGAAAAGAACACAATTATCAATTTTATTAAGACCATCACCAGAAGCACGATATTGACATTTTCCGTTTACATGATGTCACAGACTCCAGAGACATGTTCCATTACATTTAAAGTGCAAACTGGAAGGTACATTACATTGAAAATTGAAAGATTTTTGTGGCACGGGCCTACAAGTTATTCTTGTAATCATGCTGGATTCCTGATTTACTCTGGGACAGACTCTTACAAAATGACAGGACCATTCTGCAATGCTATAGGTAATCTCACATCTCTATTTAGAGAAGGAATATCCTTCCAATCTACTAACAATGTTGCAACCTTATTGCTATATTCATTATTCACTGAACGCCCTTTTACTCTCAATATGTCAGCAAAAATGTCAAACTGCATAGGAATTATGCAGATTTGTTCAAATTCTAGAGACTTTAATTCCACAAAACTTTTCATGAATTCCCGATTCATATGCTTATTTCGAAAAGATCCTTTCCTCCGAATAAAAATACTGGGGCTCAGTGGGAAGTGTTACATACTTCAACAATTCCGTGAACCCAGTTTTAATGAATCTACACAGTCTTTCCAATATGACTGTATAATCCATTTCCATGTGCTTGAAAAAAAGGAAAGCGTTATGACAGATGTCATCTTGAGCAAATACATGATTAAACCACCGGACAGACGGATGCTATGGAAGTGCTGTGTTTGTTGCAATTCAGTCATAATTGTTTCAAATAAAGTCAGGACTCCCATAATGCTTTATGCTTCAAAAGCACTGATTGGAAATAATATCAGTATAATGTTCTCATCAAACTGCCCAATGACGCTCCTCTCGTTTTATGTTGTCTTTAACACAGAATCAAAATGCCTTCTGATACCTTTGAAGACAAATACCACACTGCCCCTGCCACCTGTTTTATCATTCACTTGCATAAATGTACTCCTGGCAAAAACCACTACTTTTGCCACAATTAATCTCAACTTTGCTATTTCAGAGGATGAACTGTCCCCTAGAGTAAAACAAACGGTGGAATCACAAGTAATTCCTTCAGTCCGAACATTAACAATAAACATAAAGCAAAGCTCTAAGAGGCCATACACTCTGGCAGTTATTGCTCACAAAAATAGGCAAGATACTTTACAAATGCATAGATTTTGGAAATGGCTTTTGAAGCTATCAGAATCCGAAAGTGTAGCTCCTCACACGAAACTTGTTTGGAATAACGTATCAAAGAATGTATTTTCATGGAAGTGCGATTTTCTCTGCTTATATCAGATTTTTCTTTGTGTGGATATATCAGTTGAGAAGCACTGGGACAATGTATTAGAATTCAATGTTGTTCATGCTATGCAGGACTTTATTTCCGAATTTACGGTTCACGATTGTACCCGTCTACCGACCCCACATACATGTGTTTCCTTTTGTAATGGTACAATACGCTTTCACCATGAAACATATCGAATCAGAAAGCAAAGGTCATTCAGCTGGAGTCAGTCTCAGAAGGAATGTAATAAACACAGATCATATTTATTTAATTTAGAAAATAGGAAAGAACTTATAGTTTTCCAAAGGTATATAATATCAGTCCTTTATGATGAAGTTAGACTGTTTTTTACGTCATTATATATAACAACAATCGTGTTCTTGGGTCTCCTTCACCTATCAGTGAGTAACGGTTACAAGAAACGTTTCCTTATTGTGGAACGCAGTCTGATATTAAACACTATCCTTTTTTTACACAATTGAAGCGCATTACCACTAGACATCTAAAAACGCGTTATTAAGCGTTTTTGTTAAGTATAAATTTGGTGATTCTTTTTCATTTAAACAGAAATGTAAGTGCATGTTAACACCTTCTGCACTAACTTCTGACTGAGTCAACAGCTTTTCTCATGTGATTTAGAGAAAATTATCCCCAAAGGACGTGACGAAAAGCCGTTCCCCTGGCCCAATTCTACCGTTTCTCTTTTTGAATACATGCTGACACTTGCAATGAAGTTTGGTTTCCAAAGAATCTGATATATATCTGGTACCATTACGTCATTTCAGATGACATCCACTCTGCCGAAAGCAAAGCAAGTATGTATATATATATATATATATATATATATATATATATATATATATATATATATATATATATATATATATATATATATATATACACATATATAGTTGTTGTTCTACCTCGTATCCCCACATATATCTATGTTCTTGTTGTCTTTATAATGAGTAAATAAAGATTTCAATCATAGCGACTTTGATGCAGCTAAAATCACTTCATATAATTGAAGATACGGTGACGGCAATATTGCAGAAATTGTAAAAATGTGCTATCGATGTTAAAGACTTTGTTCCACAAATATTCCTTTTTGAAGGGGATTCAAATACTTTAGTTTATGTCATAATGTAATCCTTAATTTGCATATCAGTATCTCTAATACAGGTTTTGGAACCAACGACTGCCGTAGAAATGATATATTTGATTTTGACGTAATTACTTCAAAGCAATATTTTGTTGAAGTGGAATATAGTAAATTTCTTAACAGAGCTGTGAATAGATATGTAATTTTTCGCTGATGAATCCTTATTATAATTGTAGTGTTAAGTCTTACCCCTTCATTTTAAAAGATTTTTATTTCTGGGCTACTTCATCTAACTATACGAACAATACGAACTCCCATTTATACATTACATTTGGCCAAATATTAATGATATTAAATTAAGTGGACCATGCAAAGATAGAAATATGGTATGATATGACATATATGTAGGGTTTATATACTTAATATGGTATTCAAAGTGTGTGCATGCTTCTGTGTCTAGAGCAAAGGACCACAATGGACAGCAGGAGCCCCGGTGACATTTACAGACTGGTATTCACCCCAAAATCATGAGGGTCAGTTTCCAGAAGTATTTTTCAGAACAAAAAATAGTGCATTTAGGAATAGATTTCAATCAAGAGTAATGCGGGCAGCATTAAGAGTTCCCCATCCTCTTAAGTCAAAATTTACTCTTTGCACGGGTGTTATATTTTTATCCACTTCTGATAGCTCAAACTGGATAAACATTCCATGCGCTGAGCAAATACCAGACTGTACATTTGTATGCGAGGCCACTAACGTCCATGTGGCATACAACCACAAAGGTCGTGGGCAATTTTTGCACAGTGATTTAGAACATGGATGTACAAAAGGATGGCTAGAATATATGGATGTTTGTCTTATGCAAATCCATAGTGACAATTCTTTCACGAATCAAGAGGCAATGAGGTTTTGTCCATCCTTGCACCAATTTATTGCAGTAATAGATGAAACAACCATTCGTGAATTAAAAAAAAGTATATTATCAATTGATGGATCATGTATAGGTGATTTGTTATACCAATATTTATTATGGTCGCCATCCCGACTGAATAGTCTGTTTAATGAGACAGAAAATGTAGTGTCATTACTCTCAATCATAAACATCTGGAAATGGTTTGAGAAGCCTGTCTTGGTAAAGCTAAGTGGTGAAAATGAAAGTGCAATTTATGCCAGTCTCACACCTATTCCTGCACTTAAAAAACTCCGATTACAAAGTTACCTCACAGTTTTAATAGACCGTGGGCAATTTCCGTTTCTGTACTGGCTGAATATAGCCAACACTACGCAAAATAGCCTTTCATACATTAGTGGTGATATATGTGAAACATCTCAAACTATGTATGCATCATGCAACAGTGGCCAGTACATGTGCAGGAGCCAGGTATGCATTCTGTCGCACTACATATGTGACGGAATAAATCATTGTACCGATGGAAGTGATGAATATAAATGCGAAGCATTCTGTTGGCAACGTGATAGAAATATTCTCCAACCACAAATGTGCAGGAAACATTGTAACATGAAACTTTGTAGGTGCATGAGTATGTATTATCAGTGTCAAGAAGGGGGTTGCATTCCTCTCTCTAAAATTTGTGATTCAATACTTGACTGTTCTGATGGGTCGGATGAATCAATCTGTCAGTCAGTTAGCCACAGGCAACCACATAAATTTGAAATAGTGTCTCCCTTAATGGGCATCTCGAACGTTCGCAAACAGATTCACAAAGCCCGGAAATGTCAGATGACAAATTATCTTCCATGTGATGACACTAAACTCCATTGTTATGACAGACGGTTTGCCTGCATTTATGATAAAGAAAAAGGAGCTAGTCTCATGTACTGTACCAACGGTGGTCACCTACAATCGTGCCTTTTGATGACCTGCTCATTCATGTTTAAGTGTCCATATTCATACTGTGTACCCGTGCGCTACATCTGTGATGGTTTATGGGACTGTGAACTTGGAGTTGACGAGGTCAAATGTCAGAACGTGACTTGTCCATTTCACTTTCGCTGCAACCATGAGAGGAAGTGTCTCCACAGTGACGAGGTGTGTGATGACGTGGTTCACTGTAAATTGTCTCTTGATGACGAAGCTACCTGTTTAATCACCAAATGCCCCCTTGGTTGTACCTGCACAGGCTATGGACTAAGATGTACGAATATGAATATGACAAATATACCAACCGTGTCTCCAGTCTTGCGATTCCTCATATTTTCATTTAACAAAGTCAGCCTAGTAAGGCAGGGTATCATGGAGTATAGCCTACTCTATAGGTGTGATTTATCATATAATGTCATACATGCATTACTACCCAACTGCTTTGCCAAATGTAGTTTCTTGCATGAACTAGACTTACGGTTCAATGCGTTGCGTACTTTGAAAGCTTTGACTTTCAGAGGCACAAGAAGATTGCGCGTAGTTCATTTTCAAGGCAACTTGCTGAAGACCATAGGCTACAAGGCCTTTTCTGGAATAGTCTCAGCTATCCGTATGAGTTTAGATTTTCAGGGTATACACAAACTTTCTGCATATGCATTCAGTGGGACTACTATCCGATTTCTTAACCTTTCATTCAATGAAATCAGAGTTATTTCCGAGCGCACATTTTATGGTCTAGGTAGCCTACTTTGGCTTGACCTAAAAGGAAATTACTTATCAAATGTTCATGAAAAAGCGCTTGACAGTCAGCAGCAATTAGTATTTTTGCGCAGCAATTGGTTTAGAATATGTTGCTTGGTAAACAAAAAGGTGGAATGTCACCCAGAAAAAAGACTATTTGCTTCATGTAAAGGACTGCTACCACGTTCAGGTCAATCAATAACTATATGGTTGGTATTTTGCATATGCATACTTGGCAATGGAAGAGTAATTCTACATGAATCTTCGAAATTTTTATCCTCGAATGATGGCTTCATAAAGTTAATGCTTGCTTGTTCGGATATCTTAGTTGGCATACATTTGCTTGTAATTTCTTTCATTAATACTGTATTTAACTCTGAATATATAAAATATGACCGTTGGTGGCGGTCCACCATTATGTGCAAACTGTTGGCCACTGCATCACTGATCTCCTGTTTTGTATCTCCATTCATGGCATTTCTGATGGCATTTAACAGGTTCTTTGCTGTAGTTTATGTATTCAAAAGCGCAACTTTGTCCAGACGCAACCTATACCTTTGTGTTGCCTTATTTCTTGTCATTGTTGTGGTTGCCAGCATTGTATCAGTGTTGACGCTTCAAAAGGATTCAGATTATCGGCGCGTTATGTTTGGGATTTGTGTATTACTTCATCTCTTCTCTGCAGAAAGTAGCTTCTCTTGGGTGCACAAAATATTTCTAATATTCAATTCCGTTGTATTTATTGTAACACTCATATGCTATAGCCTTA